>CM051235.1:399477091-399879716 GCA_027917425.1 Gastrophryne carolinensis
GCTTGCAAATCACACAACCTTTGCTACACCTCCAGCCATCGTCTGGCCAGAGTTTTGCCCAAGCATAAAACATGATGTTATTTGGACCCCCCTCCTCCACTTAATACCAACCTGCCCCTAACAGTAACACCAGGATCCAAAGTTGTGTCGACTTACTGGTTTGTCTAAGCTATATTGGGAAGCTTTAGCCCCATTTTGCTGTTTGCTGGGGCATATTTCAATGCATCTGGGATAGTCCATCTGGCTTTGGATAGGCAAGTAAAAAAAATGGAACATTTCCCAACCCCTAAAGAACAGTTTTAACTCTTTTACTTACTGAAAGTATTTCAAAACTCACATGGAACATTTCTCAAGTGACAGTATATGTTTCCCAACTCAAACAAGATATTTTCTATTATATTGGAGATATTTCCAAACTCACAGGAAACATCTAACCCACGTGAGTTACTTCCTTAGGAAATATTTGTAAGCTCACTGGAGGTATCCTTTAACTTACAGTAGAGATTTTCTAACTCATAGAGGGATTTTCCCAACTCAGAGGGGAGATTTCGAAACTAACCTGCGAGATTTCCTAACTTCCAGGTGATTTGTGTTACTCACAGGAGAACTAGTGTTTCCCACTGCACATTACCCATTTTATAATCCACTGGAAGTATTGGCATGGCAAAACATGTGCGCTCCATTATTCCCAAGCTGGAAGGGGTGTTGGCAGCTGTTTACCAGGAATAATCTGGCAGTGAGATGAAGGTCTTCTCAGATGAGAGCACAAGCTGCGTCTGTTGAACACTGGGAATAATTATTCCTTTTTTGCCTCAATTCTCCCAATAAAGCTGCGTCCTGTTACACAAACAAAGTGGCTGCCGGGATGAAAATATCAGTTTACAGAGCGGCCGGGCGTTTCCCCCTGTAGCCGACAGAGGGGCAAGCTGCAATATTTCGAATTCCTCTCCACCCTTCATATTAAGATCTTGCTTCTAAATGAGCTAAAATGTGCCCCACAAACAGAATATACTGTAGTTATAGGACTCCCTATCAAGATCCTATGGGGCTCTGGGGCAAAAGGGGTCCAGCCACACATTTTTTTTCAAATGGTATTTGGATTTACTAGCAGTTCACATAATGGTCTGAATGATTCTTAGCTCAAAACATTTTATTATTGTTTCATCCTAAAAATTTGTTGCTGTGTTTCTATAGTTGGATAACCTGGGCTATCTCTTCCTGTAGGGCACTGTTTCTTAAACCGGATCTTCACCATGATTTATTGAAAAGCCCAAACCCTTATAAAACAATTCCCCAGCATCTAAAATTAATATATTTTACGTTTTTAGTCACTTTCTTATTATTCTTTCCCCTACTGGGCTGCAGCTGTGTTCAGGATACGGGCGCCACCATCTTGACTCAGAAGCATCACACTTACTGAGGAGAGGATAGTGGGATAAAGTACAGGGGGGCAGGTTATAGCTGTGCTTGGCACAGACAGAGCAGAGCTGGGGTCAGGGAAAGGTCAGCAATCCCAGAATGCAGAGCAGCACAGTCAGAAGGCACTTCCTGTTTACAGGCTGCCTAATGTTTCATGAGCCGCCATCTTGGATGTTTAAAGGCTCATAACATGCAGTAGAGGCAGGTAGGATGATTTTTAATGTGAGCAATCTGTATGTACAGGGTGTGGGAGACATATAAGATAGACTCTTATTCAGAGTGAAGGACCGCTTTATTCTTCAGTATGCTTACCCCAGGGGGTTTGCATCAATGTTTAGGGATGCACCAACAGGGGGATATTATGGGCCTGGCATATTATTTTAAAATATTTTTTTTCTTGCTTTAAAAAGTGCTGCAAGGCCCGTGACCTACTTATTTTGGTAACATTAATAATTGATCTCCTCTTTGGGGATACTTGATTGTAACTGCATGTTGCTAAGGGATACTTGACATAAAAAGGATGAGGACCACTGCTCTAGGGGTGGGTCGTGGGGATAAAGTTTTTTTTTCATTGTTCAGTATTTATCTTTGGATAAACATGTGATTGTGTGTTTTCTAAATTATTGTCAACCGTTTGAGTAATATCTTACTACCTTACTATCAATCAAATGTCCACCACTATCCTCGTAGCTCGTTCATTAACCTAAAGATCTTTCTTCCAGGTTGACTTATCTGCAAAGCAGGAAGTATATTAAACTTCTGTTATGTCAATGCAGTCAGGAAGTTGGGGTATGTCTTACCAATCAGGTAACAGGAAAGGAGAAAACTACCATCTAACCGCTCCCTGCAGTACCCAAAAAAATTGGGGTGCTAACTCTTCTGCATGCTAGCCTTAAATTTCCTCAGCCCAAAAAATATGATCCCCTCAAAAGCTTAGGACGGGGCATTTTAGCACAACATGAGAAGCAAACTGTGATTTTTGTGCAGTGCATAACTTGCAGGCAAAATCCTGCTGGCCACTAGTATGCATTATGTTCTTGATAAATCCTTAGATATTGCAGTTGCTATGGCACCCAAGAGAAACGCAGCTCAAGAATATGCACTTTAAAATATTGGGACCGTTTATGGAGGCCACCTGGTGGACTTAGCAAGTTGGAGAGCCCCCATTTTGAGAATCTTAATCAGGACATGTGCGATCTCAGTCTGTCATTTTCATTAATTGTCCAGATAAAGTTTACAGCCCATAAACAATGAAAAACTATGAAGAACTCACAATGAACCATGGGAAGTCATGAGGAACTATGAGGAGCCATGAGAAACCATGCACCATTTTATGCTCCACAGTGATTAGATTATGCAGTAAAATTAAGTGGTTAGCCGGTCCAAGAGATGGTGAGTTTTTATGGCCAGATACTGAAATATATAAAGGAACATGTGTCCAACCAGGGGTAGTACGGACATAATTACCGTATTTTTCGCCCTATAAGACGCACGTGCACATAAGACACACCTAGGATTTGGGGAAGGAAAACTAGAAAAAAATATTCTAAGCCAAATGTTGTGCTAAAACACCCAATTACAGACAGTGTGGCGTCCCCCCATCCCATTCCCATAGGCAGTGTGGAATGCCCCCCTCCTATAGGCAGTGTGGCATTCCCCCCTTCCTACTCCCCATAGGCAGTGTGGCATCCCCCCATCCCATTCCCATATAGGCCGTGTGGCATCCCTACCCATTCCCATATAGACAGTGTAGCATTCCCCCCATTCCCATATAGGCAGTGTGGCATCCCTACCCATTCCCATATAGGCAGTGTGGCATCCCTACCCATTCCCATATAGGCAGTGTGGCATCCCTACCCATTCCCATGTAGGCAGTGTGGCATCCCCCATTCCCATATAAGCAGTGTGGCATTCCCCCCTCCCATTCCCATAAAAGCAGTGTGGCATCCCCCCTCATATTGCCATATAGGCAGTGTGGCATTCCCCTATAGGTAGTGTGGCATCCCCCCCTTCCATTCCCCTATAGGTAGTGTGGTACCCCCCCTTCCATTCCCCTATAGGTAGTGTGGCATTCCCCCCCCTCTTCCATTTCCCATATAAATAGTGTGGCATCCCCCCCTTCCATTCCCCATATATAGGCAGTGTGGCACCCCCCCTTCCATTCCCCATTTAGGTAGTGTGGCATTCCCCCTCCCATTCCCCATATAGGCAGTGTAGCATCCCCCATCCCATTCCCCATATAGGCATTGTGGCATATCCCCCCTCCCATTCCCCATATAGGCAGTGTGGCACCCCCCTTCGATTCCCCATTTAGGTAGTGTGGCATCCCCCCCATTCCCCATATAGGCAGTGTAGCATCCCCCCATCCCATTCCCCATATAGGCAGTGTGGCACCCCCCCCCTTCCATTCCCCATTTAGGTAGTGTGGCATTCCCCCCCTCCCATTCCCCTATAGGCAGTGTGGCACCCCCCTTCCATTCCCCATTTAGGTAGTGTGGCATTCCCCCCCTTCCATTCCCCATAGGCAGTGTGGCACCCCCCCCCTTCCATTCCCCATTTAGGTAGTGTGGCATTCCCCCCCTCCCATTCCCCATATAGGCAGTGTGGCATTCCCCTCCTCCCATTCCCCATACAGGCAGTGTGGCACCCCCCCCCTTCCATTCCCCATTTAGGTAGTGTGGCATTCCCCCCTCCCATTCCCCATATAGGCAGTGTAGCATCCCCCAATCCCATTACCCGTATAGGCAGTGTGGCATTCCCCCCCTCTCATTCCCCATATAGGCAGTGTAGCATCCCCCAATCCCATTACCCGTATAGGCAGTGTGGCATTCCCCCCCTCCCATTCCCCATATAGGTAGTGTGGCATTCCCCCTCCCATTCCCCATATAGGTAGTGTGGCATTCCCCCTCCCATTCCCCATATAGGTAGTGTGGCATTCCCCCTCCCATTCCCCATATAGGTAGTGTGGCATTCCCCCTCCCATTCCCCATATAGGTAGTGTGGCATTCCCCCTCCCATTCCCCATATAGGTAGTGTGGCATTCCCCCTCCCATTCCCCATATAGGTAGTGTGGCATTCCCCCTCCCATTCCCCATATAGGTAGTGTGGCATTCCCCCTCCCATTCCCCATATAGGTAGTGTGGCATTCCCCCTCCCATTCCCCATATAGGTAGTGTGGCATTCCCCCTCCCATTCCCCATATAAGCAGTGTAGCATCCCCCCATCCCATTACACGTATAGGCAGTGTGGCATTCCCCCATCCCATTCCCCATATAGGCAGTGTGGCATTCCCCCCTCCCATTCCCCATATAAGCAGTGTAGCATCCCCCCATCCCATTCCACGTATAGGCAGTGTGGCATTCCCCCCCTCCCATTCCCCATATAGGCAGTGTGGCATCCCCCCCCTCCCATTCCCCATATAGGCAGTGTGGCATCCCCCCCCCTCCCATTCCCCATATAGGCAGTGTGGCACCCCCCCTTCCATTCCCCATTTAGGTAGTGTAGCATCCCCCCCATCCCATTCCCCATAAAGGCAGTGTGGCATTCCCCCTCCCATTCCCCATATAGGCAGTGTGGCATCTCCCCTCCCATTCCCCATATAGGCAGTGTGGCACCCCCCTTCCATTCCCCATTTAGGTAGTGTGGCATTCCCCCCCTCCCATTCCCCATATAGGCAGTGTAGCATCCCCCCATCCCAGTCCCCATATAGGCAGTGTGGCATTCCCCCCTCCCTCTCTCACTGTTGCAGGGACAGTGAGAGCAGCGATACCTCTGCCGCTCGTACTGTCCCTTGTCACTTCTTCACGGCCCCAGCAGACAGAGACATCCGGACTATACAGCGGTGGGCGTGGCCGATGCTCGAGCGTTGGCCACGCCCACCGCTGTATAAGGCTGTGTGTTAACTCTTTATGCCGGTGCCGCAGAGAGGAAGCGATGGTGGCAGCTGTATCTGCTGCCTTCTCCGCAGCACCTGCACGTACAGGCGCCATGGAGGAGGCGGCCGATACAGCTGCCTCCGCCGCTTCCACGCTCGAGTGAAGACCGGCCTTGGTATAGTGGTGGGCATGGCCGATGCTCGAGCGACGGCCACGCCCACCACTATAACAGGCCGGTGTCTGTGTGTGCTGGCGCCGCTGCCTCCGCCGCTTCCTGGACAGCGCGAGCGATGGAGAGGTGAGTTAACTTTTTCTTTTTAATTTATTTTTTTCCCGCATTCGCCCAATAAGACGCACTGACATTTTCCCCCCACTTTTGGGAGAAAATAAATGCGTCTTATATGGCGAAAAATACGGTAATAGCCCAGATATGCCACCAGCAGAGTTGTTTGTCACCTCTCTCCCTATTGCTGCCTGCCTTATTATTACTGTTATCTCTTCTTCTTTTTGTTTCCCCCTCCCTAGCTCCCTGCATGACCTCCTTTCTATCCTCCATCGATACTGCTGACCCACTGTCCATTCCGTTTGTTGACCAATCCTCTCTTCCTGTGCCTCCTCTTCATGTTCCTGATTGGTATACTAGGAGTACCCTTAACTCTGGCTCATAACTGACTAATGCTATAAAAAGCTAGAGGTATGTGAACATTCTTTTTAGTTTAAAGTTTCTGCCCCAATCATACTCAAGGCTTTATTTAGCTGGTAATTGCTGACCACTGACCAGTACACTGGTAAGGGGTCTTACAATAATTAAGAAAGACAGATATTTGATCTTCTAGAACTTCTCATGAGAAATGTCTCATTCATAATAACTGGCAATGCCTTAAAGTGGGTGCACACAAAACTCTAACCTCACTGCCTGCCCACAAATTTGACCATAAAACTTCACTGCTTAACATGATCTTGGCCCATACTTTGACCATAAACCTCCACTTCCTGCCCATAACCTTTGCTTACTTTATGACTTGTCTTATCAGGCTAACACTCTAGGTTTCCTAGGTGGATAATAGTGGAATGGTCTCTAAAAACACATGTCCACCATCAGAAGCTAACCTGATGACATATGGAACTCATCAGAGATTAAGTAGCACCAGAACCATTGCCTTTCACATGGTACCCCTGAGACCCAAGATTGCCACCCCATCTTTTCTCCTCTTTTTCCTGGACGTTGCTGTATTTCAGTTGAAATGATTAGCTATGGCCTAACTTGCTCAACCAAGAAACTGTTGCCTGCCTGAGACCATGATCCTCCAATGTCTGCCCATGCCCTTCACCATTTCCTTGACCAAAAAAATTTCTACGGCCTGCTTATGATCTTAGCTTGTCTTATTACTGTGCCCGAAAAGTGCCAAAACCATTTCCTGTCAAGTGATACCTGTGGAACCTAAGACTTCTACCCTGTATTTCTCCTATGGGAGTTGAATACTAAAGGCCTTTATTCTTTTTTTAGTTTTGGATTAAAAGGTAATGACAGTTCCTTATGCCAGTGATACCACTTTGGTCTTACTTATCCTCAAGGCTTTGTCATAATAGAAGCCGTTTGCTGGATTG
The DNA here is from genome assembly GCA_027917425.1 of Gastrophryne carolinensis. Taxonomy (NCBI): domain Eukaryota; kingdom Metazoa; phylum Chordata; class Amphibia; order Anura; family Microhylidae; genus Gastrophryne; species Gastrophryne carolinensis. The sequence goes on from CM051235.1 coordinate 399,483,994, forward strand.
CATCAGGCTAGAAGCAAATCTTTTTTTTTTTTTAAATATAGGAGGCTTTCCAAAAACCCTCACAAAACAAAATAAGGCTTTGCTCAGAGTCTCTCTTTAAACTCAATACACATGCACATTGTTTGCCATGAAGTTTCAGATGAAGATTGAAATGAGCTGTGGGCTGGAGAGGGCAAAATAATGCCACGTACCAAGAATCTGCAGTCGAAAATTTGCTCTTGGCACAGCAGAATTTAAATATTGAACAAAGACCAAAGATCTATCATCAGTGCGCGCCTCACACAATATTCTACACTTGGAAAGTCTATTTTTAATCTTTGACTTCACAGCCTCACACGTGAAAAGAGAGAGATTTGTCCCACCATAAAAAGTGTTTTTTTTATTTTCCTTGCCGATTTGCTCATGGAGGTCGCGGGGGAGTGGGGTATAGGAGCCAGCATTCCCGTAACACATTTTAGCTTGACCTACGAAGGAACTCTGGAAGATGTGAAGTTGTGAAGTTCATTGCTGGAAGGTGAACCAAAATTCAACTGTCAATTGCCACTTCTAGATTCTGTTGTAGGCAGTGGTCCAGGAACACAGGGACACTAGAGACAGGACAGGTTTGGCTATGTACCAGGGGACTCAAGGAAAGGTGTGAGATGTTATTTATGTGAGTAAGGGATCTCTTTTAGATTGAGTTTGGTTGATGGGGGGTCTTTTATGGACTTAGGGATATTTAATTGGCAGAAATGTATTTTTTATCATTTAATGGGTTATTCAAAGTAGTCTTAGAGGGTAGTTACTCTTTTCATTGGGTGTCAGGAGCTGAATCCATTTACTGTAAGTTGATAGGTGAGACTCAAGGCTACCAGTAACACCACTGGGATAAAATCTCTGTAGCCTGAGACCAGGACACTGGGTGAAGCTCCAGGTGTGGGCTGCTGCAGGCAGAAGCATATAGAAACCAAGGTGAGATACTGATAAGGAGCAAGCAAGGTCCAGTTCATAAACAGCAGGGTAGGAAGCAATAGTCGAAGTTCAAGCCAGAGGTCAAACCGCTGAATCAGTTTGAGGGTAGTCAAAGGCAAGGTCACAACAACAGGGAATCCAGAGTCAAGTCGGGCTTGGGTCACAGAGGAGATCACAAGTATTCAAAGGGAACAGGTCCAGGAACAGGGGCAATGAGGCCAATCAAACAGCAAGGCAGGGAGCCAGGCAGGAGAATTTATGTGCTCAGAGCATATGTGCTTGCATGTGCAAGTTTCTGCGCATGCACATGACTATTTGTAGTAAAGCTACCAAAGCTTATTTAGCTATAAGTCAGACTTAGAAAAGCCTAGGTAGAAATGCATAATCTTCCCTTCCCCACACCCCATCCTCCTCTGCTCTCTCTCTCTTTCTTCCTGTCTATCGTGACTTTTGCATCATTTTATTCGCGTCTTTCACTCTCTCCCTTCCAAATCTATATCCTGTTCCTTAATTTTTCTTTTACACTCATCCTTTCATCTTTTTTGTACTACCTCATAACAATTTTCTTTTTGTAACTTCCATAAGTGGCTATTTCCTCCCTGTATTGTATCCTCTTTTTAATCCCATGTTTCCAGCCTATTTTTATCCATTCTTTTTCCTCTCCCTTCCTCTCCCTTCCTGAACTTAAAGTGGACCAAAACCCAGGATTTTGACTATCCTGGGTTTTGGTTATTGCCCTGCTGTGTGAAACCCCCCAGGTCGCCCGAACAAACTCACCTCTTCCTGGTCCTACAATGCATGCACAGCCGCTCATCCAATCAGCACACTTGGATCTGTTCGAGATTTGTCCAGGAGCTAGTCTAATACGAGCGGATCCAGTGTGCTGGTGGCCACATTCCCCGCTACCCTCTAACAGGGAGCGTCCCCGTGATGCCTGGCGCAGGCATGAGCCAGAGATGAGGGATAGCGGGGATGCGGCAGGTGCTTGCGCATGTGGCGTTGCACCGGGAAAGAAGGTGAGTTTATGGGCGACCTGGGGGGGTTTCACACAGCGGGGCATCCCGATTCTGGATGCCCCAGGGGTGGAATCAATCAGCCCAGGAATCTATAAGATTCCTCCGAACTTCATAGGTTTTGGTCCACGTTAAGCTTTTTCTTTTTCCGCTCTTTCAATTAGTTTAGTCTCTTTTCCATTATTTTTCTTTCTTTTTTGTCCCTTCATTCCCACCATGCTTGCTCTTGTTGTTCTTTCTTTACTTATACTCTTTCATGGCTCTTTCCTCCTTCGATCCATCTCTCTTGTTTTTAATCAATATTTCCCTGACTCACTGCCAGTATGCACATATAACCACCATATTTTCTCACAGTGAAACTATCTTGTTCTGTCCCTTGGTTGGAGGCCAGAATTCTGCTCCAGTTTTGTACTGCTGGCTCTCTTAAGTTGTTGGAATTACTTTTTTTTTGGAACACAAAACAAGCGAGTTGCTTAAAAATAAGCCAAGTGTTCTTGACGTGCCCCCTGATGAAAGCTGTTTTGGGGGTAAAATAAGCTGTTTCTCAGAACCCTAAACATAGAAAAGAACATAAAGAACATAGAGTTCAGATAAAAATAGGAGATGCCAACCTTGATACGCTCTCCAACCCGGAGGCTACACAAATAGTCCCAGAGGCTGCTCACCTCTCACCCCAGTGACAGCAGCACTTGTTCTGTAAAAGGTGCCATCCTGTTTACAGCAGAGGCCCAGTGACCTTTCAGGAAGGCGAGATCCTCACCCCACATATAAATATGCTTTTCCACATGATTATTTCCATAGAGGATGATTTCTAGATAAAATCTGGCAGGTTCTCACCGACCATGTCCCCGGGGAAAGGAAGGACAGAGTCCAAGAGTATCTCAGGATGACGTTCAGGATACTGATGCCTCCGCAGCACTTGATAACTTCAACTTAAATTTGATTAGCTATGTGATTGATTTATGGAGAAGAAAATTAGTTATTTGACCTTTTTACAGAATGAACATATTAAACCAGCATTATATTCTACATATATATATATATATATATATATATATATATATATATATCTGTTAACAGTCAAACCCGTTAGAACATCTAAATGTTTCCAGTTTCATTAATAAACACAGTTTATTTTCTCAAATGTACATAAAAATGGAAGTATAGAAGAAACAAACAAGTGGAAATGAACAAAGATAATTAATTGAATCTAGATTTGTGACTCTTCTAAAGTAGCCACCTATGTAATATGAACCCCTGACCAACTGGGTGTACACCAGTGGGTATTACATTGTACACCAAAATGCTGAGGCAGCACTATTTGTCCTGTGGGTCAGTCATCCTGTACAAGTTGCCAACTATGAATTCAGCAAAAGAGCCCAAGAAGACCATGCTTCCCCCTCCATAATCTGCAGTTGGTGAACCATACTTTCACCTTTTCTTTATTTATTCAGATTTGCAGAGCAGAGTATAAGGGACAGAAATACAGAGGAACACTCACAGAGGAACACAGAAATACAGAGGAACACTCAGCTTATAAGGCATACATAATAATATGGTGAGCTAAATAGTGGTAAACTGATATTGGGAGACAATGCCAGTGTCCGGACCAACAGCTTTGCACAGCTGAAAAAAACCTTCCCAAAATGCTCTTTCCCAAGAAGCTGCATGCAAAATACTGAATGCCTGTCAGTACTTGCTCCTGCAACCACTCATAGCTGAAACACTGCCTCACCGATCTCTCCTGGTCGTGGCCATATTGGAGCATTCAGGAGGCTACTGCTTTTCCTAGCATCCTTTCCATGCTGCCTGGACATAACTGACATAACCCACAATGCAAAGTGGCAGGAAACCAAGCAGCACTTAATATTTGCAGACTACTGGCAGCTCTGTAAAATGCCATTGGGGGGGTGCCCAAGGCAGGAGTTAAAAAAGGTACATTTATTTTAATATGCATAAATCGGAATTGTCCTGTGGAGGGATGAATATGAGCATAGTTTCTTGTAAGGGTGTTGGCCCGGTCCAAGCAAATCATTAAAACTCAGTATTAGCATATATAAGCTCACTTTACAAATGGTCATTGTGTAGCTCAGTTCAATCATGTCTAAGTGGGGGTTGAAAGGGAGGAAAGAAAGACTAAGGATAGAGAATGGAGAGGTAAGGGTATACGCCAGTTGAGATTAGTACTGTTGGTGGGGGAGGGTACATGTAGTTTCTTGTACAGGTCTTTCTCCTCAAAAATTACACTGTTCATCTCTGTTCTGCAGAGGATGTAAGTTCCTCCACTTCCATGATGGAATGCACCTCTCTGAATCAATCAAAGAGGTAAAATCCATAAGACCTTCCTATATTCTTCAGTAGCTTATTGGAGGTTCTGGGGCACAAGCAAGATTTTTTTTATCTGGTAATCTTAACAGTGTTTTTTTGCTGATACTTGACCTGTCAAACTTGCAGATAAATGTCTTCCCTTCACAGTTAAAACGATTAAAAATGTCATATGATTTTGTGATGGCCTTGGTATGCCAGATTTCTTCTTGTCAGAGTCTCCTTCAGTTTCCAAGTACCTTTTGATGGTAAAAGAAACTGTACTAACTGCCCCTGGGCTTTTTTGGACATATATCTGTAGATCAGACCTAAACATCTAAGGATTACACTTGTCAGACTGTTGTCTTCATTTTCTTGCCATTATGACAGCAGTGTGCTCTGTCCTGAAGAGCAAAACTGTACAATCCCTGACCTAGAGGGTGAGAGGGTAAAGCAGTCTGTTCTAATACTGGTTATATAGAATTGAAAAGTTTACACTTAATTTCCAAAAGTTGAGATGCCTGTAAGAATAGTGTGCAACCAATTTCAAACCAAAGTCCTTTGGTTAAAAGAAAAAACCTTTAAACTAGAACTGGCTAAAAAAATTGAGGTATTGTAAAAAAGTTTTGACCAGCAATGTATAAATATAATACAATTAGAAATTAAAGGTAGTTAGGGGTTGCAAATTAATATTTAACATGAAACTGTCTGAATTACAATTACTTGTTGCTAAAGGAATTTCACGTGACCCAATGCCTTCTCTGCATATCTAAAACAGTTAAATATAAAAACAAAGTCTAAAATCAGGTGAAACAACTCATCAGATAAAGATCTGTCCCATCCTGGTTGTGGGGACAGATTAATCAGCTCAGCAGTTGGACAGGATTGCTGGTCCCTCCCTCTGCCTCCAACTCCTCCTCCAGGTTCATCACATTGCTGATTATTATGCAGCATCACAGATCCAAGAGCCACAACCACATTTTTCAGAAGAGGAATAATGAGGTGAACCTGTAATCCTTAATATCTCTGCCATTTCTTCTTCAATTCAAAAATGGAAAACAGTTTAGGACAGTACCAACTGTAGCCTGACACAATGGTGTAACAATTATCTTTGCCTGCAGAAGCACTTTAAGTCATTTGGTGGGCTGGGAATGAGCTTCGGTTGGTTTACACGTGCACAAGTCCAGCTTCTTCAAGTGACATTGTTAAATGTCAAAAGCCCACCATTGACTATCTGCACATATATGGACATTGTACAGGAGAGCAGCAGAGGTTCTTCATCCAAACTCATAATAAAGATTTGCCTTGTACGAGTATTGTGATGTGTTGCTTTATCTGAACATAATTGGCCCTTACAGGGGCAGAGGAGGATATTAAAGCAAACAAAGTGCACCTCAGCAAACACTTCCCGTTGTTTTATTTGAGGCAGGAGATGTCTGACCGGAGTCAGACGCGAGCCGACATCATTAAGAGTAAGCCTTGTGCGTATCGCCAGATCCAATTTGCTTTGGCATGCCGGGGGATTGAGCAGCAACTTATTAGATGTTTATACGTTGTTCAAATGAATTGTTGCAGCATTTCCCGTAGCGTCTCCTTCAGAGTAGAACACTTTTAATGATTTTTATTAAAAAAGGAATTAAAGGCCAAGAGGTTGCCTTTCTGCAGGCCCTTCATTTCCTGTTTCTGGCTCAATTATGGTTCATAAAGTGCTTGGGGCTAGACAATAAAGCCATAGAAGAACCTATCTCAGCCTGGCTGCTGGGACAAGATTAGACCTGGAGGTTCGCAAAACGCTATTCGGATTGAACATGGCTGTTCTTATTAGACCTCATAAACATTTTTAAAGAGACATTTAGCCAGGTAAAACTTTTCAGTTTAAAGGGGGATAGAAAAAGTAAAGTAAGTAAAACATCTGTATATAATGTAAATGGCCCCTATACCAAAATACTGTACCTCTTGCCTTATTACCGAATCTTGGTTATAGAACCTACTCATGGTTTTACTACTCACTCTTAGTCCTGCAACCTACTCTTGGTCCTACTTCGTACTCTTATTACTATACTTATTCTGATACCTTCCTACTACTTGGTTCTTTTGCCTACATTTGACCTTACTACCTACTGTACTCTTGGTCCTACTAATTACAAATTTGCCCCTCCAATGTACAGTTGGCCCTACTTACATTAATGGCAACTCTTGGTTCTACTACCTACTCTTGGCCCTACTACCTACTATTGGTCTTGCTACCTACTCCTGGCCCTAAAGAAAAGTATGGAGAGGCTCTAATTCTTGGCATTTTTGAAACTAGGTTTATGGAGTTTTTCAAAATTCCCCAGCACCTCTTACATGTCTGACATGTAAGAGTGTGTAACAGATGTTGTGTGTGCAGCATATGCATAAACTCCCATCTTTCTAGTCTTTGCACACATTCGCCACAAATTAACATTGATTTCTATGGGTTTTGCCAGTAAAAAGTGGCAAACAAGTACTGCATTCGCGGGAGGTTCGTTACTCTCCAATAATACTTTGTAAATAGCCCGCAGATGCTGGAAGGGTGGTGGAATGTGTTCCCTCGCTTTCGTAAGTAGCGCACACGCACAAATGCACAATGTTAGAGATCTTAACAGAAAAAAATAGTGCACTGTGGACCCCCCAGGTCACCTCAAAACTCACCTTTTACTTGACCCCCGGGCCCTCCACCCAAAGCCATATACAGGGCATTAATATGCTGATTGGACAAGAGCCTGCACATGTGACTGGGGAAAGGTAAGTGTTTATAGGTAATTAATAGTTATAGAAATGAATCATTTTTGGAGGAGACAAATTCATGCTCTGTGAGCGCACAGTAAGTAGCAGACAAACCGGGGGCGGGGGGAGACAATCATAGGGTAATCCCAAATTGTAGCTGCCCAAATCCCAGGTTTTGGTCTATTTTCAAAAGGTCACTGAGATGCAGGTTTTAATTTACACCCAAATCCAGACCCAAAGACAAATTTGCTTCACAAATAAATAGCTAGACTTTGTATGTGATTTAACTGTCTTACATTAACAAATTATTATTTTTGTACTGTAGGTTCTGTGTATCTATTTTGGCATTTGGCAATAAGATAGTGTTGTATGATTTTGTCTTGTCCTGATGTCACCTAACGATCTTCGTGGATTTGCTCTTAAAGGTACTTAAAGGTACTTTCACTTTCTGTTAACCAAACTGGAATTAAAACTGCATCTCCACAAAACAGCGAGTAGAATATTTCATTGCTTGGAATTCTTTTCCACTCCACTATTCCACTCAAAGCAAAAAAAAGAGAATTGGCTTGAGTTGGGCATGACGAACTGTGAGCACCGAGCAGTAGAGGACGCAGAGTTCAGAACTCACAAACCCAACCAGGGGATATTTATTCTCCAGTTTGCCAGCAAATTGAAAACACCCGGTTCAAACAAATGCGGTGAAGAAAACAGAAATAGCCAAAAAATCCTGGGGCTAAGTGTTTAAACAAACAACTAGGCCCAGCATGTCCAGGTCCAGGTCTTGCAGCTGGTAGCCGGATAGGGAGATCATTCTTGCCTGTGCAGTACAGGGCAACCAACCGAGTTGAAAAAAAAATATCTTGGTAGAAAATAATTCACTTTATGAGAAACAAAAGCCTGAGAATTTCACTTTTGCTGAATCACAAGCTAGTCAATGGTGCTTTTTTTATCCTTAAGAAAAGTAGTGAACTTTTTAATCTTTTTTACACTGTAGTAAATAAGTGCTGACTTTCATTGTCTTCCTAGCTGGCGATTCAGTAACAGTGAATAGTGACTGAATTGAGGCCTTAGCCAAAGCTAAGCCTTAGCCAATTATCCTTCCTTGGTGTGATCCACCCAAATGAGTGCACACAGGTGATGGAGACATGAAGTTCTTCTGGAGGACAGGCTGTAGGATAGGCCAGTCAAGGTACATAACTACGAAAAGGGGGGGGGGGGGGGGTTGTCACACAAAGGTACATCCCAAATGGGCAGCACTTTCGCTGTCCATAGCATTTTTTAGTCTCTAAGGCCGGTTTAAAGGGTTTTGGTCTGTTTTAAGACACTAAGCCAGATCTCAATCTGATAGAAATATAATTTTTTTATAACTAGGTACAAATGCGTTTCTTGTACATAAATGGCTACAGGTATGAGTTCTCCTTTAAAAAGTTTATAGAAAATGCAATGTACATTTCCCCCATGTGCTGAAGTTAGGAGCTGCGCTTGGTGAGTAATCCAGATGGAGCTGAGTGATATTTCACAGCGCTCTGTCCAAACATGAAAAGCTGTTAGGGTCATAAATGCCGATCATAATGTGGGCCGATTGGATGAAACAATCGGAAGGGAACACCGGTGAGGTCTCGCTTTCCTCGCCTCGCTCTAACTGTCGTCTCCTGCGCACGTTATTTGGCACAATTAGCGGCAAGCACTGACGGGGGGCTCAGCCGCACTCGTGGTAAAGCCATTAGGGCTAGAGTGTGACTTCATAGAGACTTGGAAGGAGATCCATCAACGCGCTCCCTGCGGATTATCTACAGATGCCTTTCCCATCGTGCCGCCGCCATTCACCTCCAGCACACCCCCATAACGTCTTCACTTTCATGAAAAGAAAATAAGGAATCGGCATGGCTCTCTGTTGACTGATTAATACTATGCAGAGCTTGGATTTCACATGTTAAAGCCAAACTCTAGGTGTAATCCGCACCCCCAAATGGGGGATAAAAAGCACACGTCCGCTGCACACTCTCCTGGTTTATATTCCGCTGCCGCACTGAGGCAACAGTAGAGTAGAAGGCATCCCCACACATTGAAGTATTCCAAAGACGAGTAAAGTCTTTATTTGAAACTCCTTACTAGCCCTAGTCTATAAAACATTTTCAGTCACACATTCCCAGGGTAACTATGCAAACAGCAAGGCTAAACAAGCATAACTTGGGGGTGTCAGTAAGCAGCGGACCACCTCACAGAAAACTCTCTATCCCAAGGACTTGCCCCTCTTTGAGGTGCCAGACAGATGCAGGGCACCTCCCTGGGTGCTGAGTTTAGGGAAGCCCACTGCTCCAGGCACATGTGCACTTCACTGCCCCTGAGTTTGTAATTCACTCACCCACATGGTGTTTATTCACATAGTGTGTACACGGAGTTGTGTTGTTCACAGTGCACTGATGGGTAAAATGTGGAGAAGGAATTCCATGTGTGCGTTGGCACACAATGGCCACTATTATTATTATTATCACTTTGTCTGGAGGTCTGCAGAATCTCTCTCCAGGCAGCCCAGCAAGCAGCTCCCCCCTTCTCAGGGAACACAGCCAGCTCACCTCAGCTAAGCTGTTAGAGTACAGGACACGCCTTCTGCAGCACTGGGATTTCTGTCCAGCATCCTCTCTGGCAGCCAGCTTCTCTCTGGGGAAAGGAAACAATCCTCCTTGCTTTCCCTTGCACAGCACCACCGTTTGAGGGGCTTCAGCACAGCCCCCGGACTTTCTGAGGCCTTCTCCAGCAGGCCCTATTTCAGCAGCCCTCCTCACTCTGTTCCCTTCATGGCTCTAGCTTCCCGGCCTTCCTGGCTCTGCCCCTTTTATAGCGGCTCCGCCCCCAAACCTCCTGCAGCCAAATCCTGCAAGATCTCACAAGTCCCAGCCAGTCACCTTCCCACATCCACAAAACCAATACTTACCTGTCCTACACAAGCAACACTTTTATTTTATAGCATAAAATGAGGATGGTCGAAATGTGCTGTGTGGTATCAAGGCTGCGGGAGGTTAGGTGTATGTCTTTTTTGGCTGTAGATTCATATAAAAGAGCAAACAATTCCCAGTCTGCAATGGTGACAATTCTTTACTAAATAGTTCTCCTTAAAGTGGACCTTCACTCTGAAAAAGAGTCTATTATCTATGTTTCCCTCACTCCATACATACAGGTTGCCCACATTAAAAATCAACCTACTTGCAACTGTTGTGTTTTTTTAAACTATTAACATCCAAGATGGCGGGCCGTGGAGTTTCAGGCTGCCTGCAGGCAGGAAGTGTCTTCTAGATATGCTGTTCTGCATTCTAGGATTACTGACCTTTTCTTGACCCCAGCTCTGCTCTGTCTGTGTGAAGCACAGCTATAACCCGCCCCCTGCACTTGCCCACCCCACTCTCCTCTCCACAGTATCCCCTCGATTCAAAGAGCAAAAGTTAAGTGATTTCGGATCGAGAATCGTAAGTTTGGGTGGGTGTTAGTCATTTTTTCCTGTTTTTTTGGCCATTTCCGACTCGCACGAGCCTACGTACGAATGCGTATATGCTCTTACGATCATCGCAAGTTCGTTCCTAAATTTTAGGATCAAAACGTAAAACTTAGGATCAAATCCTAAAACTTAGGATGAAAACGTAAAACTTAGGATAATTGGATGTGTTTCGGTGTGATTCAGAGAACAGTTTTTAAACCTCTAAATACGTTTTAAAAGAAAGCCACTGCCGACACCTTTTAGCAGTCGGATTGCTGTTCTTGAACAGGTTTTTTGGCTATGTGGAGGAGTCTGCGCGTCTTGAGCTCCAATGAACTGCATGTATCAGCATGGCCGAGGCCATAAATTGTATGGCAATGCATACCTGATTCATGTATGCCTTATAAAAGCATTTTAATGTGGACCTTAATTAGTCCTTTGCATGTAAACCTTTATTTGGCAATATATTTGCGTTAATTAAAGAAACGTATGTCCTTTGTTATTTATTTTTAAATTGATGTACTAGAATAATATTTTTAGATTGCATTTATTGGTGTAGTTGTTTACCTTTGCTTTGTTTAATTATTTAAGCACATCTTTGGTCAGATGCATCACACTTACTGAGGAGAGGAGAGCGGGATAAAGTGCAGGATGTGGGTTACTGCTGTATTTTGCACAGACACAGCAGAGCTGGGGGCACGGAAAGGTCAGAAATCAAAGAATGCAGAGCAACACAGTCACAAGGCCCTTTCTGTTTGCAGGCTGCCCGATAATACCTGAGCCGCCATCTTGGCTGTTTCTAGGCTCATAACATGCAGAAGTTGCTGGGTGTTTTTTAATTTTTGAGAGCAAATCTGTATGTAGAGGGTGTGGGTAACCACACCAAAAATTTAAAGTTGTACCATTTGAAGCCAAAATATTAAAATTAAATCCACAAGTAAAAAATGCAAGTTAAGTAAAAATTAAACAAAGTAAGATTTACTTATGCAAATGCATTCATTAATGGTTGGTTACTACAAAATGAATGAAATAAAGAAAAATAAAAGACCAAATATTTAGAATGCACTTTAATGAGGTAAGTTTGTAGTGCGGAGCCGCAAGATCAGAAGGATTTACGTCCAGACAAAAAAGGAAAAAGGGCAAAACCAATTGTTGCAACCTGAGAAATGAAACGGAAAAATCAGGATGGAAACTGACATAGGTCTGATTCCCGAACTGCCATACGAACGGACGGACATTTTAGGATAGAAACGTATTAGCTTATAAGAATCACTCGCAAGTTCATACGAACGCACGAGCGTACGGGAAAAATAGGATGATCGGCACCAAAATCCAAGCTGTTACATGTTTCTTTGAATCAACCCATATGTGATGCTTCTGAGCCAAGATGGCGGCGCCCATATTCTAGAGTCCTGAACAGAGTTGCAGCTTGGTGGGGGAAAGAATAATAAGTAAGCGACTAAAAACTTAAAAAATATTAATTTTAAATGCTGGGGAAGAGTTTTTTAAGGGTTTGGGTTTTTCATTAAATTATACTGAAGGTCCGGTTTAACATAGACTCTATACAGTGAATGTCTTATTCTGACTGCTTGTCATGCCATCCCCTCGTTTTCCAGTCAAGCCAAGTCTTCTCCCCCCCCCCCCCACCCTAGACGCTACTAGTGCCAGCATGCCTGCCATTCATAGGTACATGATTGGGATAAGAGGGCATGCTGGGATGAACACTACACTCTCTGCCATGCCAAGATGGCAGGGTAGTAATTCCATACAGATGAAAAGGCAATTCTGGTGCTTGTAGTTCCATGATGGCTCAGATTAGGGAAGGCAACGCTCCCTGCCTATCCAGAATTGAAGATTTTTGTTTTTATCACCAGCATCTCAATGGCTAGGTCTGCAGACTCTACAGAGGACATGCTGGTTTTTCTAGTTCCATGACAACAGGTGACATAGTGGTATTGGGAATAGAAGATCTACATGATCAGGAGCACAGAGAAAACAAATGTATAAGCTGACATTTTACATCGAAGTTGCTTATCAGGTTTTATTGCACAATATACAGGCTATTGTCACTCACTGCCTCAGCCTCACCCATGACTTATTTAGTCCCAGCCATTGTTTTTTTGAAGGCAAAGAGCCCAGGTTACTGGTTGAAATGAGAAGTGAAAACGCAGAACACTTATTAGTGTAAAGGAATTATCATTTTTGACAAAGGTGCAAATTGAAGTTTGCTGACTTGTGCCTGGCTGCTTGCATGTATGGCGGTCAGAGTTCTTCTTTAATACATATGATTGTGCTGCATTGATGGACTTGCTTCTGTGAGTTATTAAAGGGATTGGGCAGGATGGGGCATAGGAGCATGAAGGGTGTAAAATAATGGCAGCAGGAGGGGTGAAGGCCGCTGCTGGAGAGTAAACAGTGCTGGCATAGAACCTCCGCGATGACATCACATAGCGAGCATTTTATATGCTTGTAGGTAGTGTTAAGCCTCTATTTACAGTAGCCGAAACTGCTGCCTGCTAACACCATGGCTCCAGTATACAAGCCACCATAAAATCCTATATACCCCCCCAACATCAGAGCCCATATTCACATAAGAGCCTATATACTGTACCTCCTGATATCAGAGCCTATATACCTCCCAATAGCAGAGTCTATATACCCTTATATCTGAGCCCATATTCCCCCAACATAAGAGCCTATATACCTCCTGATATCAGAGCCTATTTACCCCCAACATCAGAGCCTATATACCCCTATATCAGAGACCATATTCCCCCCAACATGAGTGCCTATATCCCCCCAATATAAGAGCCTATATACCTCCCTTTATCAGAGCCTATATACCCCTATATCAGAGACCATATTCCCCCCAACATGAGTGCCCATATATCCCCCCAATATAAGATCCTATATACCTCCCTTTATCAGAGCCTATATACCCCTATATCAGAGACCATATTCCCCCAACATGAGTGCCTATATCCCCCCAATATAAGATCCTATATACCTCCCGATATCAGAGCCTATTTACCCCCAACATCAGAGCCTATATACCTCCCGATATCAGAGCCTATATACCCCTATATCAGAGACCATATTCCCCCAACATGAGTGCCTATATCCCCCCAATATAAGAGCCTATATAACTCCCGATATCAGAGCCTATATACCCCTATATCAAAAAGGCATAAAGGCATGTGCACTGACGAGTTGCATGCCCACTCGGCCAAGCATTTCCACACACATTGCGATGATCAGTTGCATTACAGAATGAGTGCGCATGAAGATTGCGCACCAATGTCCTTTTACCTAACTGTGCCCTCTGCTGGGAAGTAACAGAATTGCTCCTGGAACTTGTGACGTAACATGTTTTCCCGACAATAAGACAGGGTCTTTTTATTAAGTTTTGTTTCTAAAGATGCGCTTCTTTTCAGGGAATGTTGTATTTTTCTATAAACAATCTACATTTGTTTATTTTCATTTCAACATTGATTTATTTAAGCTCCTGTAATAGAGCTACTGTAATATGGCGGGCAAACTCCCCCCCCCCCCCCCATGTTCCTGGTGTAACTCATTTGCTATGAGCGAACCTGCCCACACAATGGGATTGGGGTCAGACAGGTGCCTCTGCAGATTTTGCTGCATGAGGTGCTCTGTAAACCTCCCGGCTCCTGCCTGGCATCTGTGCGGCTCCACAATATGACACAAGCTGTTATATTGGCATGGCAGGTTGCTAGTGTGTAGCAGTACTTAGTGCCCCAGGCAAAATATGGCCCAGATGATGGGGGCCTTTAGAGACATGGCTGATTTTACAATATTACCAAGCAAGGATTAGCCATTGTCACATTGCAAAAGGGACCATATGCCTCATTAAAGTGGACCAACACCCAGGATTTTCACTATCCTGGGGCTTGGTCCACTTCCGCGGGGAACCCTGATCGGGGGTGCCCCGCTGCGTGAAACCCCCCAGAATGGCAAGAAAAACTCACCTCACCTCGCTCCTACGGCGCATGCGCGGGCCTTGTCCAATCAGCGCGCTCAGAGCCGCTGTGGTATGCACGTACAAGGGATGGACAACCACAGCGGCTCCGAGCACGCTGGCGGCCGCATCTCGCGCTTCCCTCTAACAGGGAGCGCGCCCGCGCCGGCCATTCACAAACGGCGGGAGCGCCCCCTGCTAGAGAGACGCACGAGATGCGGCCGCGGCCCACACATGCGCCATTGGAACGGGAGTAAGGTAAGGTGAATGGGGCGTCCTGGGGGGTTTCACACAGCGGGGCATCCCGGTTTCGACTCTGTCCTACTTACTACATTGTACAGCGCAAAGGAGAAAAGCAGCTGTGTGAGTTTAATTACAATGCACGCTGCTACCCCTTTTAATGGACCATTGACATAATCAAATGCTTCCTTATAATAACCACATGCCACATGCTGGACTTGCTCAGCACACATGCCATCTTACAAACTCCCACATCCCCATACTGACCATTAAAGCAGAACAAAACCAAGCAGCAGCCAGTCTGGAATCGAAAAGATTGCAGGGTGAGCCGCTGGCTTTCCTCCAGGGCATCCTGAATTGGGACGACCCACTGTGTGAAACCCTGAGGCACCCATAAAAACTTACCTAACTCCAACAGCACATGCATGGGTTCTCTCTGCTATGACTACGTCATTTGGCCGGCGGCTCTAATTGTTTAGAATGGAGTTGCCGCACCCCCTGCATCCCTGGCATCATGTGCGTGCTCCACCCCAGCCATTCAGATATCAGCCACTCACCGTCTGCCGAATGATGTAGTCACAAAAAACGGCTCTCATTGGACGAGAGCCCGCGCATGCGCCTTTGGGGCCTGGACAGGTACGTTTTACAGGGTGACCAGGGGGGTGTCACACAAAATCCGGGAAAGTCAAACTCCTCGGTTTTGTTCCGCTTTAAACACTCAGAACTGGTCAGCCAGTTGTACCGTGCACAGATGAGGGAGATTAACAAAAGAAAACAGGTCGATGTTATTATTTGTAATGAAGAAGCAATCTGAGAGGCTGTGAAAGGAGCGATTCAGAAGGTGTCATCTTACCTCCCTTTTCACTTCAATCCATGCTTCATTTTCAATTTATCCTGTGACAATGAGCTGTTTTCTATATTAGGTTCTCAGTCTTCTGCGTTCCTGTACTTCATTCATTGCTATGACTGCTAACTATGCTATTGCTATGCTATGCTATGCTATGCAATTGCTATGACTGCGACTAACTGCAGAGCACTTCCCAAAACATTCATATCCATCCCTGTGCCTGAGGAGTATATGGTGCACTTAATGGGACAGGCACCATATACCTTGGGTCCAACAATGCAGAAAACAGCAAATAAGGGACAGGGACGTGGCCATGAACCATGGTCAACTCTTACATCTGCTCCTGCATCCACTCAAAACTGAAACACTGCCTCACTGCTGCTCCGTTTTGGAGCTTCTTTTGGACAGCACAGTATTTGCTTTCACATAGTATACAATACATTTCGAGATGGGCGCCCCGGAGGGCCCCTTATTTCAGGGGCCCACCAAGGGATTCCCTGTTAGCCCTGTGGGCCAGTCCGAGCCTGTCCCTGTCTGGGCACACACTACTTTCCTAACTTCTACGCTAACTTTTGGGCTTTGATAAAACTGAACAAAGGGGGTGGAAGCAGCTCAATCACTATTATTTATACAAAATTATTATTATTGTTCAGGGCCTGGGAACTAATTTACCGCCCAGTTTAACCCTCTCATCAACTAACTATCAAGCAACAAACATGTCTAGCTATGTGGAAAGACAGAGATTTGGTTGCATATATCTGCAGATACATGTGGAAGCCACACTGCCCCGGCAAGGCACTCTGTGTTTAGTGTGGTCCCTACTCTTAATTCTGAGTCCCCAAAGTTGGGACATGCAATGCAGACAAATATCTGAGAGCTACTCACCTGGGAAGCAGTCAGCCTCCCTTTAGAACACTTCACAGGGAGAAATCCATATTGACTAAATTCCTCCCTGCTTGTGCTCATGGCAATTCAAATGAACAAAGGGGGTGGGAGCAGCTCAATCACTATTATTTATACAAAATTATTATTATTATTCAGGGCCTGGGAACTAATTTAACTAATTTGATAAAACTAGTTACTTGGTGGCACTCCTTGGATTACCCCCTTTTGGGCTTTGATAAACTAATTACTTGTGAGCACACCTTAAATAAGACCCTCTTGGGCTTTGATAAACTAATTACTTGGTGGAACCCCTTGCATTCTGCTTATGGGGGGTTTGATAGCATTACTTACCTCTGCCCACCTGCACTGCACTTAATGAGACAGGCACCATATACCTTGGGTCCAACAATGCAGAAAACAGCAAATAAGGGACAGGGACGTGGCCATGGTGCTGCTGCTGCAGCTGTTGGTGATGGAGCAGGTGCTGCAGGCCTGCTACACATTCCTCTAGTGCAAGCAGGTGCCAGGGTTTGCATTTGTACACCCCAGTACTGCCAGAGTAGTGAGGCCAGAACAAGTTGAGACAGTCATAGATTATATGGCACACAGTAGTACCAGTTCAATTGGATTGTCTTCCACCCACTCCACTTCTACCAAGAGTCACTAATGCTCCATGATGACTCTCCTAGCTGGCATATCACGGGCCATCCACCTGCCCCTGCCTCAGTTGCAGACCTAGGCTTCCTAGGGCAGTACACACGTGACTTGCAGGGTGGGTTGCTGGGCTGATAATGGCCAGAGGAGAAGGACTTTCTCTAACAGCAGGGTGGCACCCAGCGCAACTCACGAACATCACTGGAGCGTGGTGAAGGTGGAGAAGACATCTGACACTGAAGACAGCTTCTCCTTGACTCAGGGAAGCCTGGCCCACTTGAGCCACTACATGCTCCAGCACCTGCACAATGTCTGCAGATTTGCCTGCATAGTCAATAGTGTCGATTACTGGGTGGCCACCCTGCTGGATACCCACTATAAGGACAATATCACCTTATTGATTCCATCACTGGAGCAGGATAGAAAGATGAGGGAGTACAAACACACTCTGGAGGACGTACTATTGGCTGACTTTGAGGGCTCAGTGGCGGCACAAGGCAGAGGAGGAGGAGGAGCAAGTCGCCAACAAAACAGGGGCATGCTCCCCGCAGGGAAGGGTGAGCATAGCCACAATGTGAAACAGCTTATTCCATTGTCCACCACATCCACCACCATCGGATAGGACCAGATTTTAACTTGCATAGTGGATGACTACCTCCACATGTCTCCTGATAATGAGCGATGGCTCCTCCCCATTCAATTTCTGGTTCGCTAAATTGGACACGTGGCCAGAGCTTGCCCTCTATTCCTTGGATTGTCCCATCAGAACATTTGTTCAGCATGGCAGAGAGTGTAATCACCGACAGGAGGATCCACCTATCCAAAGCCAACATGCCTACATTCCTTAAGATGAACCAAGTGGATCCCACAAGATTTGGCTATGCACCTGAGTGGGTGGTTAAAGTGTTTGCTAGCTCCTCCTCCTCCACTTCTTGTGCCTAAACCGCCATGTCCACTGGCACTCTAATTCGCTGAACCCGAACTTCCACATGCTCGCTCATCATTAGAGGTCAAGAATTTTTTTTCACTTTTAAGATGTATTACAGTATTTGGGGTTATCTAATCTTAAGGGCGTTCTGAACCCTTCTTCCATTTTAAAAATACTTTAGTTGTCCATCTTTCAACATGTCCAGTCTATTTTCAAGTTAAAAAAGGAGATGGCTGAATGAAAAAAAAAATTGTTTTGAAGGATTAAAAGAGGGATCTTTTTTTGCTGTAAAAATGCATTGCAGGAAACATTAACGGGGCCCTCTATGTTCTTTCATTTTAAATATACATTAGTTGGTTAAAAAGGGACACTTTCCAAAATGTAAAGGTTTTATAGTGTAACTAAAAAGAAGTCAGCCAATGCTAACTGCTTCAGCATTCCCTTGTATGGCTATCAGTTTACATGATCGCCAGTGACTAATTGGGTTTGCTTGTGCATCACTGGCCCCATAAACCTGATTGGTTGTCAGCAGTCACAAGACTGGCAGCCATCTGGGCAAATAGATAGAAAGTATCAAATGACTTGATTTTAAAAACAATAAAAGATTTTGCCAAAATTCCATTTGAGTTGACCAAAATGAACTGGCAAAATTTGGGTTGTATGTAACTTTTACAGTATTGGAGACAGCAAAGCCAGTTATTAGCCCCCTATGTGAGCGCGAAGACATCCAGGTGCACCCGAAGGAAAATGAATAACCTGCTTTCTGCGTCTAATGCGCCCACCATAAAAATAGGAAAAACAGGCGGCCGTGAGTGAGATGGAAAGAAACATTCCGCACACGCAATAAGCCTCCCGCACAGGAGCGCGGAACCTGAAGCTGGCGGGAGGGCGACCATTAAACTGTCTGGGCTTTCCTGTTTAAGGAAGGACTCTCCTGGGCATTAGCAGACGTAGCCCCCTCTGAGGGTACCACTCCGGGAAAACATTACAACAGTAACCAGCGAAAGTGACAAAACCCCTGGATGTGTGACGAGAAAGATCTTGTTGGCTAAAGTACAAAATACACACGGAGCTGCTGCATAATGAGGCCATTTATGTGGCCCTTGTCACTTAGCGGACGCCCTGTTTGTTTTCTCTCCCCGCTTTGAGTATATCACCCCCTCCAGGCCGCACGCCACTGTCGCTTTCGGTCGCACGGTGTATTGTTATAAGAGAAGCTGGAACTGCATGTTTTTACTCACACAAAGCAGAGGCGTTTAAATTGGACAGTTGTGTTATTAATTCATAAATTTATTAAAATGAAAGGGACAGTCCAGGCAAAAGAGTTAAATAAATCTGTTTTCTGATGCTGTCATGAGTACGTGTCTTTTATTCGGTCTTGCTTTACATTTCCTTACAAATTCTTGTGAAATTCTTGTGAAATCTCTCCTTATCTTTGCTTCTCTTTGAAAGTGAAGGTTCCTGAGAAGTGTGATTCCTTGAATTGAATGTTAATGTTTAGTCAGCAGAAGGGAGCAAGCTCAATTGGGCTTATTAAGAAATGCAGAATGCTGGTGAATAAAAGACATAAAAGACATGATCCCTAAACTTCAGCATGGAGAGAGCATAAAACATTCATTTAGGACTAATTTAACCCATTGCCTGGAATGTTCCTTTAAAAGGAAAGCAACCAACGGCCTAGAGTTTATAAGACTTTAGGACCGTGGTCTACCTTTTTTGTGGGGTATCCTGATTTCGGATGTGTGAAACCCCAGGATCTCCTGAAACAACTAACATCTTTGCTCACTTCTATCTGTCTGTACCCATGACTCCCATGCAGTAAAAATGGCGCGGGTACGCAATGAGGAATAGGAGGTATGGCCAGTGGCACGTTCCCCATTCAGCTTTCCTTGCCGCTCACAGCAAAAGCAGACCTGAGATTGGCTGGCTGCCTGCGCATGCGTGGGAAGGAAAGATACGTTTATAGGCATTCTAGGGGAATACACACAGCAGGGCATCCCAAATGGGGATGTTCCAGGTAGAAGGAACAAAACCTGGGATAGTGCAAAATCTTTTAGGTTTGGATGAACCTTTGGGTACTGTGTCTCAGAAGAGTTGGGCTGCATTGTGCTACTGAAGACAACCGAAACACATTGGGTGACAGCCCCATCTCCATTGTAGCTGGTGCCTCAGGCCTTTTTTTAGCTCCTCAAGAGGGGCTACATCTGCCTTTACAGAGCAGCATTGGAGCTGGCAGGTGGGGGGTTAACATACCTGTGACAAGGCATCACAGTCCATGGCTGAGTATGAGCTGGAGTATTCTACACCACAACTCAGTTAAAGTGCAATAATTCTCTTTACCTATGTAGGAGGACCAGACCGCACTCAGGCCTACTCTCCATTCCATTATCCAGGACTGTACTTTCTCAGGGCAGACACCCCACAGCTGACCGGCTGAGCCTTCCTCCTGGGCTGGAGTCTCCCTCTCTACCCATCTCCAGCTCTCCATAGGCACTCTATAAGGTTGATTCAGAGAGAAAAAAAAAGACTTTTGTTTTTGTGTCGATCTATTTTTTCTTTTTTTAATTTTCCCGCTCTCGTATGAGTGTACGACTGATTTTAAGCATGCATCGCAAGCCTTCTGTGAAGTCTTCGTCCGTTCGTATGCCAACGAGAATGTCATTTTCCAGCTTTCGTTTTCCGTTTATGTTACTCATGTTACAACGTCGGCTTTCGTTTTTGCCCTTTTTCCATCGTCTCCTCCCACGAATCCTTTACGTTTCCCGTTAGATTCTGTTTTCCTTTTACAATAAATAATCGTCCAGACGAAAATCCTTACGACCTTACGCCTGCACACTACAAACTTAACTCATTAATGTGCTCGCCTACATATTTGGTTCACTAAATTTGGCTACAATGCTTAGCTAAATCACTTCGCACTCTCATTCTTCTTGCATTTCCCACCCCTAAAACTTACCCAAATCACTTCGCGGTCATGTTCTTCTTCCATTTCTCACCCCTAAAAATTACCCAAATCACTTCGCGGTCATGTTCTTCTTCCATTTCTCACCCCTAAAACTTACCCAAATCACTTCGCGGTCAGTAAATTCTTGCATTTCTCACCCCTAAAACTCACCCAAATCACTTTGCGGTCATGTTCTTCTTCCATTTCTCACCCCTAAACTTACCCAAATCACTTCGCGGTCATGTTCTTCTTCCATTTCTCACCCCTAAAACTTACCCAAATCACTTCGCGGTCAGTATATTCTTGCATTTCTCACCCCTAAAACTTACCCAAATTACTTCGCGGTCATGTTTTTTTTTTTTTTTTAATAACAAATCCCACTTATTGTTTGGCTTATTTTTTTACATTTTTTTTTGGTTAAAATTTACAATGTTAAAAATTTGTTTGTATATAAAATAACATTTATAAATGTATAATTTTTTGTTTAAAATTTAAAAAATACATAACTATATACATAACAATGGCAGGACCCAGAACATTAGTCTTCATCTGTGGTCCCCAACGAGTCCCGCAGCTCCTGCATGTCGGCCACCAACGCAAGGACCCTTGCACTCATTTCTGCCACTCTGGCATGTGTGGTCCCTGTATAAAAAAGAAAAAAAACATTATTTGTTGGCAAATACATGTTTAACAGCTGGGGATGGAATGTTTATTAGGTTGCAAGCTAACTCATGACGCCATATGTAATTATGCTAAGGAATTAATCTAAGGAAGAGGGAATATGTCATTATGCTAAGGAATTGATCTAAGGAAGAGGGCATATGTCATTATGCTAAGGAATTAATCTAAGGAAGAGGGCATATGTCATTATGCTAATGCCATTGACTATGGCTTTAGGTATCTTGGTGATCATGTCAATTCCCACATACTCAAAACAATGACATTACAAATTACTTTGTTGGTGGCCGACGTCTGCTTCGGGGACCACCCTCAGTTCTGGGACCTGCCACTGCTGGGAAGTTGAGGCTGTAGAGACATGTCAAATAGGGTCACTTCTAATGTCTGAGTCAACATTAAGCAAATGACAATTTGAATGTGTGTGTGACATCACCCACCTTCTACATGTGCCTCCTGGGCTTGATCTGCTGCAGTCCCTGCTCCAGATCCTTCACCTGCTACCGAATCATCTAGAAAAAGAGATTAAGGGGATCAGCTTTTGTTTAAATAGCATGTATGTGTGTGCGGTTATACCAGAGGCTAATGGCTCCGTCGCTTGGTACGACTCCCTGCCCATGCCGTGACGGCCCTCCTCTGTAGAAAGGTCCAGGGGCTGGTTGGAGGCCGCTACAGAGGAGGTGTAGGAACGTCACCCTGGAGATCCACCACCTTCACTTCATGCAGCACTGGTCGGCCTGTGCGCCTCCGGGTGCGTCGTATTCGGTACTCCATTTCCAACACTAGAAAAGCAAAGCATTTATAAAGGAAGCCTACCTTCTGTATTATTTTCATCTAGAATGCAATCCCTATGTACTTACTTGGGAAATGGAGCCCGAAAAATCGCCGCACCCGGGGCATGTGGAGCCGCTTTAGGTCCGACCAATGCTGCATGATCTGCGTATAGGTGAAGGTGGTGTCCATCTCCTGCTGGATCCGGGAAATGATCTCCAGGGCGACGTTCCTCTTCTCAAACGAGTTGGGCAGGTAGTCGTACCTGCGCTGAAGCATCGTCTAAAAAACACAAAATAAACATAGTTGTTAGATCAAACTGCATATAAATATGTCACTGTCACTATTAGATCAGATGACTAAATGACATTCCCAGACACATTTCTAGCCTCAAACTATCCTTCGAGATGGAAGTGACTTGGTTCGCAGATGTGCGCACTTCTGTTTGGCACAGAGTTTTACAAACTTTTAAAACAAACTTCTTTTTTATTATTTATTCCTGCGCTTACTTAAGACCTAGGCATGCATTTAGATGGCAAATCAAAGTCCTTACAATACACTTACGAGCATAATCAGCTCTTGTTGTTGGCGGATGAAGATCGTGGGCGCCATCTTTCTTCTTGTCCGCAGCAGATAAGTAATGCCCCAGTGGTTTCCGGGTTCCACACGGCCGGACAAGCGTCATACCCAGGCATTAGTATTTAAAGGGTCCTGGACACACAGCTCATTCTCTTTGAGAGTTTCAACATGCCAGCTAAAAAAACACTCGGTAAGGCCAAACCAGCCATGGAGGCCACGGCGGCCTGCGGAGCCTTCTTCACGTTCGACCACTCAGTCCCAACTACCAAATCCGAAGGTGCGGGAAACGTGCAGCCACAGTGGCCAACCCAAGGCGACATTACCCACCAAGTCCGCTAAACCCAAACCAACCAGCAAAGCCAAGGAGGGAGCGGCTAAGAAGAAGCCAACAACAAAGCAGGCAGGTACGCCCGCAAGAAAGGCCACTAAGAGGGTGAGAAGCCCCAGCCCCCAAAAAACACCCTCCCCTCCTCCCCGGCCTAGCACATCCCTTCAGAAAGCACGCTCCACTGGCAAGGCCAGTAAGAGCCACAGGCCCAGAATCCCCAGCCCAGCCAGCTCTGCATCTCCTCAGCCATGTGTTAAACACACCCATGGCCATGGAACCACTAGTGGCAAGGCCACCAAGAGCCACAGGCCCAGAAGCCCTAGCCCAGCCAGCTCTGCATCTCCTGAGCCACGTGTTAAACGCACCCATGTCCATGGAACCACCAAGAGCCACAGGCCCAGAAGCCCAAGCCCAGCCAGCTCTGCATCTCCAGAGCCACATGGTAAACGCACCCATGTCCATGGAACCACCAAGAGCCACAGGCCCAGAAGCCCCAGCTCAGCCAGCTCTGCATCTCCAGAGCCACGTGCAAGTACCTCCCATGGGCATGGAACCACACGTGGCAAGGGCACAAAGGGGCACAGGGCCAGAAGCACCACACCCTCAAGCACACCCTCTCCTCCTCGGCCAAATTTGCCACCAGCACAGGTGGCAACCAACTATCCATATGCCACATCCACGCCTGGAAGTTCTGTGGCCACCCAGGCAAGGACCCCCAGTGCATTTGCAAGTCCAGTCCATTCGTTCTCAAGCCACGTGTCCCACATTTCAACACAACAGAGCCAGCCCAGAATGTCCCCCGAATTGCCTACATACAGAGATGAGCCCGAACAGCAAGCAATAGGCCGGACATTGCAGTGAGGACAGTTGAGTGGCAGGTTTGGTGAGGCCCAAACTCTTGCATTGGCAAGTGGGTTCACCCTCCATTATGACAAGCTATATGGGCGAAAATCAAAATCTACAAGCAAAATGAGAAAAACAGAAATCTTGGAGGAGCTCACCAGACAGGTCAATGCAGCGGGGGAAGAGCTTAAAGATGTGGAGCAGAAGTATGCAGCACGGAAGAAAGAAAATAAACGGCGCAATTACAGGTACTTATTTGAGTTGTGCATTTGTCTGCTTGTTGTATTGGCCACAATTTTCTAAATTTTCAAACCTATATTTTTCAGCTTACAAACTGGCGGGGCTTCCCTACAAAATTACAGTTTACCCGAGCTGAGGAGATGGTGCTGGCGTTGATCCATCCCGTGGCATTAGAGGGCCTCTCTGGCCGACGGGACACGGACATTCCTACCATTCCTGCAGGTTAGTAATGTTAGTGTGTATGTGAAATGTTTTAAACTTGTAAAATGAGGCTCACAGGCATATATGAACACATGCCCCTAGGGAGTGGCTTGTAGGGGAGGTTACAGTTTTAGCAGGGTGTTTAATGTCTGCGGAATGTTCATGTTCAAATTTTGCAGCCCATACTTGACCTTGGACAGTATTTATGGTCACTATTAAAGTCTTTATATTAGCAAAGCACTGCCTGTTATGTGATTCTACTCAATCATATACAACACTTCCTTCTTTGTCTTTTGGCCACTTGTGTTTTAGATGTGCTTTGGTCTCAAATACTTGATCAGGGGTCAGGGAAAGGTCTACATAGGAAGAATGCCCACCAGCATACTCTGAAGACAAATGCTATTTGCAAGCTGAGTGTGGGTCCCTAATGGACCTTTAGGGATGTGTGAAGCCTCATAACATGCAGTACATGCATGTTTGTATAATTTAAGGTGACCAATGTGTATGTACAGGGTGAGGCATACATATAACAGATAATGACATTCATAGTGAAGGTTACCTTGGGCCATTGGGGGAGTTGGCATTCCTGCTTGGCCATGTGTTTTTTGGAAGCATATGTAGGAATCCAGATCATCAATGGATTTTTGGGTGTTTACTTGCCTTTTTATTTTAAATACAGCCCAGCATCAAGCCTCAGCAAGTGTGGAAGCCTCATCCAGTTTGACCATGCCGTCAACTTCCGTGCTGCCTAGGAGCCAGGACCAGATATATACGGTAAGTGGACTTTGATGAACCTGCTGATGCATGTGAATGAACATGACTAATTTGCATAACAAATATATTTAGGGCCCAAACTGAACCTTTTTTTGCACATGTCCCAACAGACCCACACACTGATTAAGGAAATCCAGGAGATGGAGGAGGATGCCAGCTTGATGGGACCTTCAAAACTGACCCCCTGGAACCTAATCTGCTACTGTCTCAACATGCTACCGCACCAAATCCTCTGCAGCAGAGTGAAGCTGGACGCATGTTGCCAGCCCATCGTGGGCAGCATGCAGAGATTGAGCCTACAGTCCTCAGTGGTAACTCTGCTGCAGAGGATTTGCTGAGCACATCTGCGACTCTTGCTCGCCCTAGAGGTCCAGAATCTGCAGGCGCTCAAACCCGGGAAATTGGTAGACATAGTCAGCAACGTCGACCAGTTTCCCAGGGCAGGCGCGTGCCGATCCTGGAGTCAGCGTGGCACCATGACAGGCATTTATTTCGCCAGGTGACTCAAAGAACCACAGAGCAGATTACTGCACAATTAGATACATTAAATAATACATTCACCACCATGCTGACAGAATTTAGGACGAGCAACAGCCACATGGCCACCTTAAATAATAATTTCACAGCCATGCTCGAGGAAGTTCGAACTAGCAATAGACTTATGTTGGAACAGTGGCAGATTATGAATGCCACACATGCCCAGGTGTTGGGCCACCTCCAAGGCCCACCACCAGGGCTTTATGGGCAACACCCATTTTAACAGCTATTTGCCCTGTATCTGCTCCACATCTTTCCTCTACATCCCCACTGTATTGACCTGTCTGGTGAGCACTACCAAGATTGCCTTTTTTATGGCTTTGCTTGTATGATTTTGATTTTCGCCCATATAGCTCATTAGAGTGCTGAGATACCCCACTAGCCAATGCCTGAGCTCAATCCTCACTGAACCTGCCGCTCAAGCGGCCACGCTGCAGGATTGGGCCTAATGAAATTGTGTCTGGCTCATCCTGTTTGTAGGCAAGATTGGGGAACATTCTGGGCTGGCAAACTACTACCTTGAACCATGGCAAAGATTGGACTGGACTTGCATTTGGAATGGGGGTTATTGTTTGGGTGGGCCACTGACTTACAGGCGTGGATGTGGCATAAGTATGGCTGCTTTCCACCTGTGCCTGTGGCAAATGTGGCCAAGCAGGAGAGGGTGTGTATGTGGCCCTATGTATTACTGGCCAAATATTGACATGCAAATGGTTGCTCCCTATGTCTGTTTAATTTATTTGTTATAGAGACTTCGGCCTGGAGTGCGTTACTTTAAAACTCATGGATGTGGCCAATTGCTAGGTGCCATGAGTCTGCACCAGTGTATAATTATGTTGTACTATGTATGTACATGAAGTCTGCTAGTGCCCTTCAACTCCAATTTTTCATATTTCAATAAAAATATATTGAATGTGACTTTAGCTGTTGTTGAGTAAGTTGATGCATTAATGTTTGGGTTCTTTTGAGATTACTGAAGGTTTTTCTAAACAAACTTGTCCCAAAAAAATACTAAAGCATTCACAAAGCCAAATGATAGTAAAAATAAAAAAATTACATGCAACAAACAAACACAGGAAAAGCAAATTAGGCAAAATGGGTGTTTATCAAATTGGCCCCGAACAGTAGTTCTCTTCTGGGTCCTGGC
The DNA here is from genome assembly GCA_027917425.1 of Gastrophryne carolinensis. Lineage (NCBI taxonomy): Eukaryota > Metazoa > Chordata > Amphibia > Anura > Microhylidae > Gastrophryne > Gastrophryne carolinensis. The sequence goes on from CM051235.1 coordinate 399,511,054, forward strand.
TGGGTGGAGAGGGGTAAAGATCCACATACTGGGGGACACGCTGCATTATGGCAAAGTTATGTAGGACACAGCAGGCCAGTATAATATCGATGACCTTGTTGGGGTCATACTGGAGTGCCCCCCCTTGTATTGTCAAAACACCTGAAGCGAGTTTTTAAGAGGCCAAAGGCCCTCTCCACAACTGCCCGGGTCTTGCGGTGCACCCGATTATAGGCGTCCTGTGCCGCATTCTGTGGCCGAAGGATGGGCGTCATCAGCCAGGGAAGTAGCGGATAGCCGGAATCCCCTGAAGAATAAGAAAAATACCATTTTGTGAATACTCACCTGTAAAATGGGTATTATAAGTATGTCACACACCCCGCTTCAGATAGTCATTACACTTGGGTTATACTGACCTGTAGATGGCGATCTTGCAGAGATGTCAATAAAAAAAGGAAGGCCCTCCCAGTCTATAAATACCTGGTACCTCCCACTCATTCCCCAGCATTAAAACAGCAGTAAGGGACCAGGAAGAGCCAAAATAACCAGTAGCAGTAAAAATGGTTCACCATATAAAGGATCCAGAATACCAAAGGGCGGGGTGTGTGACATACTTATAGTACCCATTTTACAGGTGAGTATTAACAAAATGGTATTATTCTAAGTATGTCACATACCCCGCTTCAGATAGTCATTACACTTGGGACATCCAATAGCAGTGTCCATAAAGGGCGGGGATCCAAAAACAAGGCAACAATGCACAACTTAAACCACTGCAGCTTGCAGAACTTTGCGGCCAAACACGGCGTCCCCTGAAGCCCGCACATCAACCTTGTAAAACTTGGAAAAAGTGTGAACAGAAGACCAAGTAGCAGCCTTACAAACTTGCTCAACAGAGGCCTGGTGCTGAAAAGCCCAGGACGCCCCAACAGCACGAGTAGAATGAGCAGTAACATGAAAAGGGGGAACCTTCCCCTTGAAAAAGGTCTTAACCAGAGGATGAAGAGCAAAAGACTTTTGAAAGAAAACCGCCAGGGCATAAACATGCCCTTTCAACATACTAAGCTGCAAACCTAGGTCCAGACCATGTTGCAGAAATTCCAAAACCTTAGGGATAGAAAACGCCCTGCAAGGCAAGGCCCGGACCTCACACCAATCAATATAAGACCTCCAAATCCTATAGAAAATGGCAGAGGAAGACTTCTTTCTAGCCCTAACCAGAGTCTGGATGACAGCGTCAGAAAGACCTTCCTCCTTCAAAATGGAGGTTTCAGCAGCCACGCCGTCAAAGCCAGCGTTGGTAAATTGGGATAGAGCAGTGAGCCCTGAGTGAGCAGATCCGGCAGAAGGGGCAGATCTAACTGATCCTCTGCCAACCTTACCACGTCTGCGATCCAACCTGTCTTGGCCATCTTGGAGCCACCAGGACTGCCGATGCACCCTCTAGGGCCAGCCCACCATGGGAAACGGAGGGAACAGGTACAGAAACCCCAGATCCCTCCAGTTCAGAAACATGGCATCCGCCACCAGAGCCAGCGGATCCCGCGAGAGAGACACAAATGCTGGAAGCTTGTGATTGTGACGAGAGGCAAAGAGGTCCACCTCCGGAGTCCCCCACCGGTGGCAAAGCGACCAAAACACCTTGGGGCTGAGTGACCATTCCCCCCGGCGAGACAAGCCCCTGCTCAGGGAGTCCGCCTCTGTGTTCTCCATTCCCGGAATGTACACCGCCGAGATGCATGGGACATTGCTCTCTGCCCAAGCCAGGATCAAAGACACTTCCCTGAAGGCACGCCTGCTGCGAGTCCCTTCCTGGTGATTGATGATGGCCTGAGAAGTATCCAGAGACATTCCCAGGAACTCCACCACCCTGGAGGGAGAGAGGCAGGACTTGGGATAGTTGATCACCCAGCCGAATCTCTCCAGGGTGGCTACCACAGTCCTGGTATCTAGCTCCGCCTGGTTGAGAGAAGAAGCCACAATAAGAAGATCGTCCAGATAAGGCACGATGCGGATACCCTGGGCTCTGAGAAGGGCCATCACCCCTGCCAGCACCTTGGTGAAAACCCTTGGAGCCGAGGTGAGGCCAAATGGAAGAGCCACAAACTGAAAATGACGATTTTCTACAAAGAACCTGAGAAATCTCTGGTGTGCCGGAAAGATTGGAATATGCAGGTAAGCATCCTTGATGTCTATGGACGTCATGAAGTCCCCTTGACAAAGTGAGTAGATGGCTGAGCGCAGAGTTTCCATGCGGAACCTCCGGGGACGGACGAACCAGTTGAGCAACTTCAGATCCAGAATGGGAGGAACGGAACCGACCTTCTTGGGCACCGTGAACAGTTTGGAATAGTAGCCCAGACCCCAGTCCGAGGGGGGCACCGGGCAAATGACAGCCATGTCCAGAAGATTTGCTACAGCCGCCCGGAGCCCCTGCGTGGCCAGAGGATCTGAAGGCACCCGAGACCTGAAGAATCTGGGAGGGGGTCGGAACTCGAACTCCAGCTTGTAACCGGAAGACACCACTTCCCGAATCCATCTGTCCGAGACCTCTTGGTCCCAGACCCGGGAGAAGAGTTGCAGCCGTCCCCCCACCTGCAAGGGTGAGGGCGCCCCCTCATTGCTGAGCCGGCTTGGCAGCGGCCTTAGGCTTAGAGCCCCAGTTGAGTCCTGGACGGGCACGACTACTGCCCCGATTCCAGGAATCACCTCTGGAGGAGGAGAAGGCCACTCTCCTGCCAACACTGGCCCTACGAAAGGAAGGAGCGAAGGAAGCTCCCCCCCCCCGAAAGGGACGATGCTGCTTCTTACTCTGAGGTAACTTACCACCCCTTGCAACCGAATCCAATTTTTCACCAAAGAGCCGCAACCGACTTTTTGGACACAAAATCAGCCGCCCACTGGCGCAACCAAACTGACCGCCGGATAGCCACCAGCAAGGCCGAAGTTCTACTACACATTACCAAGGTGTCATCCAAGGCGGCCAGCACAAATGACAAAAACAACTCACATCGCTTAAGGGCGGTGAACTCATCACTAGCCGGGTCAAGTCCGGAAGAGGTCAACAATCCTCTAACAACCGACCTAGCAGCTACTAAAAGAAGCGCCGAAGCACAAACAGGCCGCAAGGCCGACCCAACACTGGCAAAACCGTGACAGGCCATCTGGTCAATAGGGTTGATTCAGAGCCCCTTTCTCACCTTTTTTTTGTGTGAATATTTCCATTCTCGTTAATTTTTTCCCCTCGTCTGATTCAGCAAAGCCTTTTTTCTGCGAGAACTTTAGTGTGAAATGTTCTCATTTTTGCATGATTTTTCGTTTGGTAGCAAGACCTCCATAAAAATTATGAGAAAGGGGCTCTGAATCAACCCTAATGTGTTTATCCTCACCATCCTTGAGAGTAGTGCACTCCGGAGAATGCAGACTTGAGGTGCTGGACGACCCCAAAACAGGAGCATCCACCTCGGGAGGGGACGACCAGTGCTTCACCGCGTCCACCGGAAAGGGATATTTTTTGTCCCAACCTGGAGGAACACCCGGAAGCCGAGTAGGCCTCTCCCATTCCTTGAGAATAATGCCATCAAAATGCTTTTGATGAGGAAATTTCAAGCGCGGCTTGGTCACCTTCAAGAACTCCCCCTTCTGCGGAGGAGCCGCCTCAGGGGGAGAAATAGCCAGGACCACAAACATATGAGCCAGGACCTTAGAGGTATCCAAAGAATCCCCCTGACCTGGCTCGGTATCAGCACCAACAAACTGCTGATCATCGGACCCCTCCGACTCCTCAAACAGCTCCCCTTCCTCAAGCGGGGAGCAAACAGACCAATCCAGAGAGTCAAACTCATCCAAATCAAATCAAAAGCCTGCAAAAGCCGAGGCCTTTTTGGCAACAGCACTGGAAAAAATTTTTCAAGATTGGCCAATCAGGCACACACATCAGATTGCGACTCCCCACCCATGACCACATCACATGGGGTATGTATCAAGCAAGGGGGAGAAGGAGAAGAGGCTGGCGGAGCAGAACCAGACGGCTGAGATCTGGACTTCCGCGTAATAGTCCGCTGCGCACAGGGTACACAAAGGAATACATCATCCCCCGAAAGGGATACCCCACACCCCAAACACAGCCTGGATTGCCCCGAGGGGGGCACAAGCCCAGTATCCGGGGAAGCCTCCATATGGTGATTTTTTAAAAATTAGGCACAATGCCCAGAGGGAATTACGCAGTAAATGCTACCCGGGATGCCCCTTTAAGTCCGACGTGGGAGGAATTTACAGACCCCAAATTTAACCAGGGACCCCAGGACCGGGAGAACCCCCCTTTTATAGAAACAATGGTCCACCTGGAACACAAAGACAGACACAGCAATCAGACCTCGGTAGCAAATGTCCAAATGGTTAATAAACAAGCGTTGCCAACAACCCCAAGGAGGGGCATGGATATATATATATATATATATATATATATATATATGAAAAAACTAATGGGGCCACAGGTCACTCACCGACCAAGGCCAGTCCGTCACACACACACACACACACACCGCGAAGGAGAAGAAAGGGCGCGTAAGCAGAGGAAGAAGGAGGGCGGGCCGGCGCGGTTCACGCGTCGCGCACGGCCCCGCCCCTCCCCCGTCGCTCCCAGCCAGAAGCCGGGGCCTGAACAGCGGTGCCAGCAGCACGGGGGCGGGCCGTAGTCGATCGCGTGAACGCCCGGCCCCGTCCTCCGCACCTGAGGGGAAGAAGCTCCCCCGCCGCCATGGCAAACAACAGAGGCTGGCGCAGCGGAACCACCAGTGCCGGCTAAATACAGAGCAATGACAGTGATCAAACACACAACCACACATACAATAAAGGATCCCAAACATGAAAGTCTTCAAGGGACAAGGCCCCCCCCCTCTAAGGGTATCTGGGAGAGGGGGAAACCACGCTAGAGTGGAAGGCCAAGGGACAGGGCATCCCAAACCGGGGTCACCAACCCAGTTAACCGCCTACCCCTTGTTATGGGGTCTCACGGTGGAGCGTAGCTCCTAGGCACCTAGGGTGTCATCTACCCTTGCCCGGACCAGCAGCCTAGGCTGGGAGGCAAGTCAACACAATTAAGGGAATCCGGGCAGAAATAGATCAAAGAGAGGGCCAGGAGTCACCCCGGCTACCTCCAAGGAGGAGACATCCATCTTCTGACTGGCTCGCCGTCTGCAGACATGAAAGACTGGGGAATGAGTGGGAGGTACCAGGTATTTATGGACTGGGAGGGCCTTCCTTTTTTTATTGACATCTCTGCAAGATCGCCATCTACAGGTCAGTATAACCCAAGTGTAATGACTATCTGAAGCGGGGTGTGTGACATACTTAGAATATACTTATATTAATTACCCAATCCAACAAAAAATTTTTGGGACAAGCGGTCATTCACCCTGAATAAGAGCCTATCTCAAATTGTAGCCACCCCCTGTACATACAGATTGCTCAGCTAAAAAAAAAAGCCTAACACCATCTAATGCATGTTCTGAGCCTTTAAACATCAAAGATGGCGGATGAGGGCTAATCAGGCAGACTGCTAACAGGTATTGGCTTAGGACTGTGCTGCTCAGCATTCTGGGATGTCTTACCTTTTCAGGACCCCAGATCTGCTTTGTCTGAGCCAAGCACAGCTCTAACCTGCCCCCTGCACTTTATCCCGCTCTCCTCTACTCAGTAAGTGTCATGCATCTATCATAAAGTCAAGAACAGAATTGCAGCCGAGTGTGGGTAGGAATAATAAGTAATTTACTAGAAAGTAGAAATATATTATTTTTAAATGCTGGGGAATCATTTTGTAAGGGTTTGTGCTTTGTTAAAGCAAAGCCATGATGCCATGATGGTGAAGGTCCGGTTTAACATGTCATCAAGAGGTAAAAACAGCCATAGGTTCAGACATGGGTCATCAACTATATTCATGGGCATACAGTGAAAAGTCAATGAGGTTATTTGCGTCAACTTACCAAGGAGCCATCCACCGGAGAATTCTCCAGATCCAAACCGACGGTATAATGCAGATCGTCGCAAGATGTACTCGTCATGGGATGAGCATGGAAACCCGGCGAGAACACTAAGGAACCGCATGTCCGGGGCCACCACTGCTTGGACATTCAGGGAGTGGCCCATTTTGCGGTTCCTGGGAAAAAGAAAAACAACAAAAATTAGCAATGCAAGGTAAACTCCTCAAACACTAACTCCTAACACCCTCCAAAAAACATGTTGGCCAATACAAATAACACTAACTAAGTACATAAGTAGTTTTTTGGCAAAAAAAAAGATATGTATGTTGGATCAACTAAAGATTAACTTTAAAATGACTAATTAAGGCCCACATGAAAATGTTTGGCTTTGCCCGACATTAAAAACATTGATGAAGCTAAAGACGAACAAATCTATCACATGGACAAATTACAAGGAGGGATTAATAGATATACAGTGTAAGCTGTTTCACAGGGACAATTTACAAGGAGGGATTAATATATATACAGTGTAAGCTGTTTCACAGTGACAATTTACAAGGAGGGATTAATAGATATACAGTGTATGCTGATTCACAGGGACAATTTACAAGGAGGGATTAATAGATATACAGTGTAAGCTGATTCACAGGGACAATTTACAAGGAAGGATTAATAGATATAGAGTGTAAGCTATTTCACAGGGACAATTTACAAGGAGGGATTGATAGATATACAGTGTAAGCTGTTTCACGGGGACAATTTACAAGGAGAGATTAATAGACATCCAGTGTAAGCTGCTTCACAGGGACAATTTACAAGGAGGGATTAAAAGATATACAGTGTAAGCTGTTTCACAGGGACAAATTACAAGGAGGGATTAATAGATATACAGTGTAAGCTGATTCACAGGGACAATTTAAAGGAGGGATTAATAGGTATACAGTATAAGCTGTTTCACAGGGACAATTTACACGGAGGGATTGATAAATATACAGTGTAAGCTGTTTCACAGGGACAATTTACAAGGAGGGATTAATAGACATCCAGTGTAAGCTGTTCCACAGGGACAATTTACAAGGAGGGATTAATAGATATACAGTGTAAACTGTTTCACAGGGACAAATTACAAGGAGGGATTAATAGATATACAGTGTAAGCTGTTTCACAGGGACAATTTACAAGGAGGGATTAATAGATAGTTAAAATACAGTTTGTCTAAACTATATAACAAAATGACCGATTGAACTTACCTATAGATGTACTCGTCGGCTGCAGGAGGGACCAATGCAATGTGCATGCAATCAATGGTACCCATGATGTTGGGCATGTCGGTGATATTATAAAATGCCAGCTTAAGCGCGTTCCAGGCTACCATGTCGTCAGGAAAAAATATGTATTTCTGACTAATGGTAGCCATGCTTTCCAAAAACTTGGATAGTGCGCGGCTCAGCGTAGGCTTTGACATCCCCCACGGAGAGGGCACCCAGCCTCTGGAACGAGCCGTTCGCCAAAAATTGCAGGCAGCCAAGCATCTTGGTCATACCTGAAATTGCTTGCCCCTTCCTTGTGGTGCGGGCTAACCATGGCCGCAGTTCGCTATACAATTTATGGAGAGAAGCGCGGGTAAGTCTGGTGCGCTCGAACAACTCAACATCATGCATGCGATCGATATGCATGCGTCGCCGGTGCAATCTGGCCTCTGCCCTGCTGATAATGCAATGCCCATTAGCTGGAGTTGGTGATATTCCTCCACAACAGCACAAAACATGGTGAAAGCAAGGTATCCGAGGTCAAAATGGTCCCGTAAGGGGATCGCAAAGGAAACGGTTTTATAGGGTGGTTGTCCCTCGGCAATCAGCTCTCTGAATGAGACGCAAGCCCATAGCAATAACGTAAGTTATCTGAACAAACGCAAAATATCAGATTTAGATGAGAAAATGATCCGAACTTACGCAAATGATCCGATTTACTTTCATTCATCGAAAGAGCATATACGCACGAGCGCTAGCAAACGTACGAATGGAAAATGGAACGAAAAAATAAAAAAAATGACAAACACACTCAAAAACATACACAGACAGCTACGAAAGTCCAGACGAATTTGTCTATGAATCGAGCCTAATAACCAGGAATTTGACTATCCTGGTGATTAGTCCTCTTACCTATTCCCAGTTCGGGATGCCCTGCAGTCAGTGTATAAAGGAGTTAAAAAGGCTTATTATATCACTATGCCATTATCCACAGACTACTGATGTTAAAGACTTTTTTGTCCAAAAACAGTAATAGGTGAATTTTTGGGCTAAATTCAACACAGCAAAAAGTTACTGTTGGTTTGCTTAGTGCCTTTGCGAGGTGCATTTATGTCTGGTGTATACTGTCCCTGCAAGCTAATATCAGGCAGCTGCATTTACCTACCTTCACATTCCCCTTATTCTGGTTGCTGGGTCGGGGCTCAACATAACCACTGTTGGCCAATCAGGTTTGGCGGACAGACAGGTGCTAGCTTGTCTTGAGAACCTGACTTGCCGCTGGCACGTGAGGTGCCATTCCAGAAAGAGAACATGGGAGTAGATATGGCCAGTATTAGGCTTAAATGCTTGATAAGTCCGGTCATTTTTGACTGTTGGTCCTCTTTAAATTTTACCTTAATTCAAAGCTCAGTGCTACTTTGTATAATTGTATCAGAGGATCGTCTGTAAGGGGTTAAACGTCTTTGGCCAGAAAAATGATTAAAGCTGGGCCGAGAGTCAAACTTTATCCCAAACAAACACGGAACAGACCCCGAATCCGAACATTCCGACCAAAACAAAAAATAATTAAATCATATTATTTACATCACAGCAGTGCGGGGAGGGGACATATGGCTGCAACATGTTGGAGAAGTTTATTTGGTATGTACGGGCTCTCTCTGCCGCTTGTATCGTAACATGCCAGCTGCTCCCAAGGGAGACAGGCTAAAACCCAACTCCAGCCATAACCTTTTTGTTCTAGTATTGAAAAGATTGTGGAATGGTTAAAACCTATTTGGTTTGATTCCTGCTGACTGTGGCCATTTTTGGGGAGATCAGGACAAAAGACAAAAGAGCAGTGCTCACTTTTCGTCCCTACAGCAGCTGTCACCCACTGGGACTTCCTGGCCATCTAGATGCAATCATCCCAACAATCCACAAGTTAACACATATGTGTGAATGTTTAGTGTGTGTCTCCAGGGCACACACAGGGTCTTCAGGGCTTGCTGGGGACCATCGAGACTGATGTCAGCCTTAATTTAATGCCCAAGTTCAGAACGCCAGCACGGCCTAAATATTCTGTCTAGCCCATGACAAACAGGTTGGGCGACCAGGCAAATCTTGGAATAGTGCCACATGCAACCTCTAAGCCAAATACTGAGCTTTAAATGCATGTGTATGTGCCACACCATGCTTACTTGTACAACGTGGAACCAGATGGGGTAGCCATTGCTTAGCCACACAAGGTATGGGGCTGTACTAAGCTTATGCCCTATTCACATTGCAGGAAACGCCATGCAAAAAAACCACGGCCACCCAACCACAGGAACACACAAGTATAGGATCTCAAAGAGAATGATCCACAGCATCTGCCTCCACAACAACAGCAGCATCACCACCCTCTGCAGCAGCAGTTGCCTCCCCAGCACCCTCAGGCACAACATGTGCCTCAACAGCTGCCACTGCAGCAGCATCTGCCTCAAAAGCTGCCACTGTAGCAGCATCTGCCTTCCCCACTCCCTCTGCAGCCGCAGCAGCTAGATCCACAAGTCCATCTGCAGCAGCAGCTCCCTCCCCCACTCCCACTGCTGCAACAGCAGCTGGATCCACAAATCCAACTGCATCAGCTCCCTCCGGCTCTTCCTGTGCAGCAGCAGCTGGTGCCGCTAATCTGCAGCAGCATCTGCCTCCCCCACTCCCTCTGCAGCAGCAGCTGAATCCACAGCTCCAGCATGACCAACAGCTGTAGCATTTTGGGTAGCTCCAGCCATCACCTCCATTGGAGAGCTCGGCTGCCGAGGATTTGCCATCATCCACATTAAGCATAACACATGTTGAAAGGCCAAGCACACCTCCAGCTGCAAGTGTCCCTACCCGGGGAAGAGGAGGACGGCCTCAGCCATGTCGCCATATTCCCCTGATGGAGGTGGATTAGCGAGCAGATAGCAGAGCCCTCACGCAAAGCACAGCCTGGTTCCACAAAAGCATGCAGAGACGTATAATGCTGCTCCACCATGACCTCCAAGCAATGGTGGGGGAGCAGCAAAACAGCAACAGGCACAAGGAGGCACTAATAGCACAATAGCAGAGGATACATGACAACCTGGCATGTATGGTGCTACTCCTAGAAGCCAAAGTCCCAACAGACATTGCAGGTCACCCCTCCTAGCATTAAGGATAAACACATTTGTTAGAGATTTTTTGGTTGGGTTTTTGTTTTGGGAATCCCAGTATCCTCAAAATATGGGGCAACACTATTCCCCAAAAATTCAATTGTATTGTATTTCAGAGATTTGTGACCAAAATAAACAAATCAAGCATAACCGATTTGGTAATTTGGTTTAATCGCACTGTGTGTCCCTATATAGGTCTGCCGTTACATCACGAAGACCTGCAGAGGGGAACACATCCCAGTATAGGGGAACCTTTTCCAGGAGGGCAAAATTGTGCAGTACCATGCAAACCACAATGGTTTTGATAACTTTCTGGGGCTGTAACTGCAGCCCCCCCCCCCAGTGTGGTCCAGGTGCCAGAACCATGTCTTCAGCAAGCTAAAGGCCCGCTCCACCACTACCCTTGTCTTGCTGTGAGACCAGTTCTAGGCCGCATGTGGCTGAGTCTGAGGCCACAGAATGGGAGTTATAAGCACAAAAATAAGAGAATAATTAGGCACATACATCATAAACACAGTATCACCTGCAAAACAAATTAAATAACTAAAAAATGGAAGAGGGGAGACAGTGGATGCATCCACAAATACACAAGTTCAAAATGAGATAAAACATCAGCAAGAAAGGAGTAATAATGACATTTACTAAGTAGCCACCCACCAGACAGCTCGCCAGACTCAAATCGCTCAAACAGGGTTGAATTTCTCAGTATGTAGGCGTCATGGGTGGAGACTGGAAACCCAGGAATAACAACCAGGAACAGGACCCTCTACACACTGCACATTGATGGAATGGCCCATCTTACGGTTCCTGCACAAAAAACACAAAGCACACAGGTCAAGAGCAGATCAGTATTCAAGCACACTTACACTGACTGAACAGATGCTAAGCAGAAAGGGACAAACACTGGTAAGACTTTTTTGGATGAGTAAGAAAAAGGGACTTGGCAGATTGTGTAAGGTGGGAGGCCTTAACTTGTGTGAACAAAAGGAAAAAGGAAAATGGACATTAACATTGGCTTACTTTAGAGTGAAGCAGCTACAGGGAACAAGGGGCAACTAGTTGAAAGAGGAGATTGAGGTCCACTTAACAGGAGGCAATACAATGCAAGGGTCAACACACACTAAATGGGGAAACTAAACTAAAAATAGATGTCACTACATAGCATGGAATTAAGGATGCAAAGAGAAACCAAACACATATCTAAAAAGATATTCATCAGCAACCGGTGGCACCAGGGCCATGTGTTTGCAATCGATCGCACCCTTGACGATACCCATGGCATATCAGCCAGCTCATAAAAACCCAGCTTAAGTGCATTCAGGCTACCATGGTGTCAGGGAAACATATATACTTGTCCACCAAGGTAGCCATGCATCAAGAAATTTGTTGAGGGTGCAGCTGAGCGTAGGCTTGGACATGCCCACTGAAAAGGTGTGCAGCCTCTGGAATGAGCCGTTTGGCAAAAATTGAAGGTAGCCAACCAATTTGGTCATACCTGCCACTGTATGCCCCTTGCTTGTGGCAGGGGGCCAACCATGGCCACAACACACAATAAAGTTTCTCAAAGGAAACACAGTTAAGTTGGGTCAGCTTGAATAGCGCAACATCATACATGCGATTGACATCCACATGCGGCCGATGCAATCGAAACTCAAAACAATGCAATCAGCCACATGCTCAGCAGGCCACGATGCTGCAGGCACAGTACTCTGCAAGGACTTAATCGGAGGGCTCCATCTCCAAACAATCTTATGCACGACGCCACTGCACTCCCGCCAGGAAAATGAGCCCGTAAGTGGAGCGTAAAACATGCCATTTTACTGGCATGTACGGAAGAGCAAATCAGGGCTAATCAGGGCTGTGAATCATGTGCAAGCCCATATTAATAACGTATTATACACTAAAACGCGAAAATATCACAGGGAAAAAATGCAGTAGACTTCTGCTAAAAAAGGATAGAACACACTTACACATACACAAATACGTCCAAAGTAACACACCAGAATCTCGAAAATATGCTCAAAAAATACATAAATAACATGCATCTGTGCACTTTTTGATGCGTAAGTGCGTTGAAGAAAGGCTGTGAATCAGTCCTAATGTGTCTGCAGGAGAGGGGAACTAGAGCTCCAGGAACCCCTGTAATCCTAGTGCAACTGTGTTGTGCTTGCGTTGCCATAGACTGCAGCATTTATTACTGTGTTGTGCAATGCAGCGTAGAAGGGTGAACTGGGAAAATGCAGTGATGTGAATGGAGCCTCAATGTCTCCTCTGGATAACAGAAAGGGTGGTATAAATGAAAGTGTCTCACAAAATTTTAGGGTGAATTGACTTGTCTGCTTTGGTGTTCTCCTTGAGGCAGCAATCTTTTCTGATTTTTGCGCCAGAGGAACACTGTGGGAAAAGTGGACTGGATGCCTGCTTTAAAGTGGACCAAAACCCTCTGTTTTAAACCCCCAGTCCCTGTTTGGGATGCCTTGCCATAAACTCACCTAGTTCCTTGATCCTGCAGCACATGCATGGCCCTGCCCTGGCATTCTGCCTTGTTTTAGATAATGGAGAAAAGGGAGTGGGGTTGTCACGCTACACAGAAATGAATGTCACACTAGTTTTTAGGGAAAAACATATCTGCATCAGAGTTCTCCTTTTAGCAACAATCATCTACGATGTTTACTGATTAGATCATAGTGGAATATATTATGGCAGAGATGGAATACTAAGATGATGTCATGTGTAGAACTGAGGATCCTGCAAGTTTCCAGTGCAGTCGGCATCTTGATGCCAGTATAAAGCAGCTGAGAGCTGGGCGCGCTGGATCTTCGGCCCCTGATAGGTTTCCTGAGGCTGCCTCTAGGTAAACATGTCAGTCAGGCCCTGAGGACTCCTTTGAAGGTTCAGTTGGGTAAATAATCACCTCTCAAGGTGGATATTTGCTTTTTGTGCTCGCCTCAACAGGATCAGAACAGTCCTGTGTTCAAGAGGCAACTCTGAGAAAATTCCAACTTCCGAGAGGATAAGAGGAGATAACTCGGCTGCTGCAGCTTCAAAGCCATTGGCGAGGAAAAACAGGAACGGTCCATAGGGAGAGGCCACTTCATTCTGACCATGCTCCTCTGACAGGAGCATTGTAGATTTCCAGATGACTCGTATGTAGAACTTAAAGGGCAACTGTTTTGGGGATTTTCCCCAAAAGTTAGGAAAACAAGAATGCAATAATTTGGAAATCTCAGATTTTGTACACAGTAGAATATGTAACACATAATAAAAGCAGCAACACATCTCAAAAAAAGTTGGGCCAGGCCCATGCCTGCCATTGTGTAGTCTGTGAATGGGAGGGGAGGAGGCCAATTGTTGGACTTTTGGGAGAGGAATGTCCCCCCCATTATAGTCCATATAGGACTCATATGTTTTTGATTTGTGAAAGGTCTGGATTGCAGGCAGACATTTTAAGCACCAGACAATTCCTCTGTGATGCCAGTCTGTTGTGATTAGGGATGAGCGAATCGATCCGACGAACCCGGATTCGTTCCGAATTTCATGAAAAATTCGATTCAGAACGAATCCGAATTTCCCCGCGATTCGATCGATCGAAGTTTTCCTTTAAACTCCATTTATTTCAATTACAGATGGTGGAAGCACATGTCCGGACATGTCCCCTGGGGCAAGGTATCATGGGACAGTCACATGCATCCTATCAGCAGCCAGGAAGCCCGGTGACGCCACCGTGCTATATAAACCGGCGGCCATTTTCCTTTTGCGCATTTCAGCCTTGCATTCCAGAGACAGCGGTGGTTGCTGCAGATAGGGAGAGAGAGTTAGAGATAGGTAGGGAGAGTCAGAGAGGCAGACAGAGAGGTAGACAGAGCCAGGGAAAGATAGTGAAAAACCGGAACGATCTAGGGACAGCATCCAGGGACAGCATAGAAGTGACAGTGAAATATTTTTTTCATTAGCCTGATCAGTTTTCAATTCAATTTCAGTTCTTTGTGCTGTAAATTTTTATCTGCCTTTCCACTGTGCATCCCATCTATGCAGTGGGTTATTTAACCTGTTACACACAATCATTTATCATTTATCACTGGATTAGTTTGAATTTAGTTTTAATATTTTTGGGTCTGCTTTAAATAAACCAGCCCACATGGGCATCCCAAACCTGCACTTAGCAGCCTATCTGTTATACTAAATACGCTTGTTCATCCTTCTTCAGCTTAATCAAGCTATTGCATTTTAAATAGTTTTTTTTCCTACTGCCAAAACACTAGGCTGCAGGGTATCCCAAACCTGCACTTAGCAGCCTATCTGTTATACTAAATACCCTTGTTCATCCTTCTTCAGCTAAATCAAACCATTGCATTTTGAATTGATTTTTGTCCTGCTGCCAAAACACTAGGCCGCAGGGTATTCCAAACCTGCACTTAGCAGCCTATCTGTTATATTAAATACGCTTGTTCATCCCCTTCTTCAGCTTAATCAAACTATTGCATTTTAAATAGTTTTTTGTCCTGCTGCCAAAACACTAGGCTGCAGGGTATCCCAAACCTGCACTTAGCAGCCTATCTGTTATACTAAATACCCTTGTTCATCCTTCTTCAGCTAAATCAAACTATTGCATTTTTAATTGTTTTTTGTCCTGCTGCAAAAACACTAGGCCGCAGGTATCCCAAACCTACACTTAGCAGCCTATCTGTTATACTAAATACGCTTGTTCATCCTTCTTCAGCTTAATCAAACTATTGTATTTTGAATTGTTTTTTGTCCTGCTGCCAAAACACTAGGCCGCAGGGTATCCCAAACCTGCACTTAGCAGCCTATCTGTTATACTAAATATGCTTGTTCATCCTTCTTCAGCTGAATCAAACTATTGCATTTTGAATTGGTTTTTTGTTCTGCTGCCAAAACACTAGGCCGAAGGGCATCCCAAACCTGCACTTAGCAGCCTATCTGTTATACTAAATATGCTTGTTCATCCTTCTTCAGCTAAATCAAACTATTGCATTCTGAATTGATTTTTGTCCTGCTGCCAAAACACCAGGCCGCAGGGTATCCCAAACCTGCACTTAGCAGCCTATCTGTTATACTAAATACGCTTGTTGATCCTTCTTCAGCTTAATCAAACTATTGCATTTTGAATTGGTTTTTGTCCTGCTGCCAAAACACTAGGCCGCAGGGCATCCCAAACCTGCACTTAGCAGCCTATCTGTTATACTAAATACGCTTGTTGATCCTTCTGCAGCTTAATCAAACTGTTGCATTTTGAATTCTTTTTTGTCCTGCTGCCAAAACACGAGGCCGCAGGGTATCCCAAACCTGCACTTAGCAGCCTATCTGTTATACTAAATACGCTTGTTCATCCTTCTTCAGCTTAATCAAACTATTGCATTTTGAATTGATTTTTGTCCTGCTGCCAAAACACTAGGCCGCAGGGCATCGCAAACCTGCACTTAGCAGCCTATCTGTTATACTAAATGCGCTTGTTCATCCTTCTTCAGCTAAATCAAACTATTGCATTTTGAATTATTTTTTGCCCTGCTGCCAAAACACAAGGCCGCAGGGTATCCCAAACCTGCACTTAGCAGCCTATCTGTTATACTAAGTACGCTTGTTCATCCTTCTTCAGCTGAACCAAACTATTGCATTTTGAATTGTTTTTTGTCCTGCTGCCAAAACACTAGGCCGCAGGGTATCCCAAACCTGCACTTAGCAGCCTATCTGTTATACTAAATTCGCTTGTTGATCCTTCTGCAGCTTAATCAAACTATTGCATTTTGAATAGTTTTTTGTCCTGCTGCCAAAACATTAGGCCGCAGGGTATCCCAAACCAGCACTTAGCAGCCTATCTGTTATACTAAATACGCTTGTTCATCCTTCTTCAGCTTAATCAAACTATTGCATTTTGAATTGTTTTTAGGTCTGCTGCCAAAACACGAGGCCGCAGGGCATCCCAAACCTGCACTCATCAGCCTATCTGTTATACCAAATACGCTTGTTCATCCTTCTTCAGCTTAATCAAACTATTGCATTTTGAATTGTTTTTGTTCTGCTGCCAAAACACTAGGCCGCAGGGCATCCCAAACCTGCACTTAGCAGCCTTTCTGTTATACTAAATACGCTTGTTTATCCTTCTTCAGCTTAATCAAACTATTGCATTTTGAAATGGTTTTTGTCCTGCTGCCAAAACACTAGGCTGCAGGGCATCCCAAACCTGCACTTAGCAGCCTATCTGTTATACTACATACGCTTGTTCATCCTTCTTCAGCTAAATCAAACGATTGCATTTTGAATTGTTTTTTGTCCCGCTGCCAAAACACTAGGCCGCAGGCTATCCCAAACCTGCACTTAGCAGCCTATCTGTTATACTAAATACGCTTGTTCATCCTTCCGCAGCTTAATCAAACTATTGAATTTTGAATTGGTTTTTGTCCTGCTGCCAAAACACTAGGCCGCAGGGTATCCCAAACCTGCACTTAGCAGCCTATCTGTTATACTAAATACGCTTGTTGATCCTTCCGCAGCTTAATCAAACTATTGCATTTTGAATTGTTTTTGTCCTGCTGCCAAAACACCAGGCCGCAGAGTATCCCAAACCTGCACTTAGCAGCCTATCTGTTATACTAAATACGCTTGTTCATCCTTCTTCAGCTGAAACAAACTATTGCATTTTGAATTGTTTTTTGGTCTGCTGCCAAAACACTAGGCCGGAGGGCATCCCAAACCTGCACTTAGCAGCCTATCTGTTATACTAAATACGCTTGTTCATCCTTCTTCAGCTTAATCAAACTATTGCATTTTGAATTGTTTTTGTCCTGCTTCCAAAACACTAGGCTGCAGGGTATCCCAATCCTGCTCTTAGCAGCCTATCTTTTATACTAAATACGCTTGTTCATCCTTCTTCAGCTGAATCAAACTGTTGCATTTTGAATTGATTTTTGGTCTGCTGCCAAAACACTAGGCCGCAAGTCATCCCAAACCTGCACTTAGCAGCCTATCTGTTATACTAAATACGCTTGTTCATCCTTCTTCAGCTTAATCAAACTATTGCATTTTGAATTGTTTTTTGTCCTGCTGCCAAAACACTAAGCCGCAGGGTATCTCAAACCTGCACTTAGCAGCCTATCTGATATACTAAATACGCTTGTTCATCCTTCTTCAGCTAAATCAAACTATTGCATTTTGAATTGTTTTTCGTCCTGCTGCCAAAACACTAGGCCGCAGGGTATCCCAAACCTGCACTTAGCAGCCTATCTGTTATACTAAATACGCTTGTTTATCCTTCTTCAGCTTAATCAAATGATTGCATTTTGAATTGTTTTGTACCCTGCTGCCAAAAGACTATTCCGCAAGGTATCCCAAACCTGCACTTAGCAGGCTATCTATTATACTAAATACGCTTGTTGATCCTTCCGCAGCTTAATCAAACTATTGCTTTTTGAATTGTTTTTGTCCTGCTGCCAAAACACCAGGCCGCAGGGTATCCCAAACCTGCACTTAGCAGCCTATCTGTTATACTAAATACGCTTGTTTATCCTTCTTCAGCTGAAACAAACTATTGCATTTTGAATTGTTTTTTGGTCTGCTGCCAAAACACTAGGCCGGAGGGCATCCCAAACCTGCACTTATCAGCCTATCTGTTATACTAAATACGCTTGTTCATCCTTCTTCAGCTTAATCAAACTGTTGCATTTTGAATTGGTTTAGTCCTGCTGCCAAAACACTAGGCCGCAGGGTATCCCAAACCTGCTCTTAGCAGCCTATCTTTTATACTAAATACGCTTGTTCATCCTTTTTCAGCTTAATCAAACTGTTGCATTTTGAATTGATTTTTGGTCTGCTGCCAAAACACTAGGCCGCAGGTCATCCCAAACCTGCACTTAGCAGCCTATCTGTTATACTAAATATGCTTGTTCATCCTTCTTCAGCTTAATCAAACTATTGCATTTTGAATTGTTTTTTGTCCTGTTGCCAAAACACTAGGCCGCAGGGTAACCCAAACCTGCACTTAGCAGCCTATCTGTTATACTAAATACGCTTGTTCATCCTTCCGCAGCTTAATCAAACTATTGCATTTTGAATTGTTTTTTGTCCTGCTGCCAAAACACTAGGCCGCAGGGTATCCCAGACCTGCACTTAGCAGCCTATCTGTTATACTAAATACGCTTGTTTATCCTTCTTCAGCTAAACCAAACTATTGCATTTTGAATAGTTTTTTGTCCTGCTGCCAAAACACTAGGCCGCAGGGTATCCCAAACCTGCACTTAGCAGCCTATCTGTTATACTAAATACGCTTGTTCATCCTTCCGCTGCTTAATCAAACTATTGCATTTTGAATTGTTTTTTGTCCTGCTGCCAAAACACTAGGCCGCAGGGCATCCCAAACCTGCTTTTAGCAGCCTATCTGTTATACTAAATACGCTTGCTGATCCTTCCGCAGCTTAATCAAACTATTACATGTTGGATTTTTTTCGTCCTGCTGCCAAAACACTAGGCCGCAGGGTATCCCAAACCTGCACTTATCAGCCTATCTGTTATACTAAATACACTTGTTCATCCTTCTTCAGCTTAATCAAACTATTGCATTTTGAATTGTTTTTTGTCCTGCTGCCAAAACACCATGCTGCAGGGTATCCCAAACCTGCACTTAGCAGCCTATCTGTTATACTAAATACGCTTGTTCATCCTTCTTCAGCTAAATCAAACTATTGCATTTTGAATTGTTTTTTGTCCTGCTGCCAAAACACTAGGCCGCAGGATATCCCAAACCTGCACTTAGCAGCCAATCTGTTATACTAAATACGCTTGTTCATCCTTCTTCAGCTGAATCAAACTATTGCATTTTGAATTGGTTTTTGGTCGGCTGCCAAAACACTAGGCCGCAGGGTTTCCCAAACCTGCACTTAGCAGCCTATCTGTTATACTAAATATGCTTATTCATCCTTCTTCAGCTGGATCAAACTATTGTATTTTGAATTGGTTTTTGTCCTGCTGTCAAAACACTAGGCCGCAGGGCATCCCAAACCTGCACTTAGCAGCCTATCTGTTATACTAAATATGCTTGTTCATCCTTCTTCAGCTAAATCAAACTATTGCATTTTGAATTGTTTTTTGTCCTGCTGCCAAAACACTAGGCTACAGGGTATCCCAAACCTGCACTTAGCAGCCTATCTGTTATACTAAATACGCTTGTTCATCCTTTTTCAGCTGAATCAAACTATTGCATTTTGAATTGTTTTTTGTCCTGCTGCCAAAACACTAGGCCGCAGGGTATCCCAAACCTGCACTTAGAAGCCTATCTGTTATACTAAATATGCTTGTTCATCCTTCTTCAGCTGAATCAAACAATTACATTTTGAATTGTTTTTTGTCTGGTTTAAATACAGCAGCCCACATGGGCATCCCAAACCAGCACATGTCACCCTATCTGTTATACTAAATAAGCGTTGTTCAGCCTCATTTTAATTAAGCTATTGCATTTTGAATTGTTTTTTGTCTGGTTTAAATACACCAGCCCACATGGGCATCCCAAACCAGCACATGTCACCCTATCTGTTATACTAAATAAGCGTTGTTCAGCCTCATTTTAATTAAGCTATTGCATTTTGAATTGTTTTTTGTCTGGTTTAAATACACCAGCCCACATGGGCATCCCAAACCAGCACATGTCACCCTATCTGTTATACTAAATAAGCGTTGTTCATCCTCATTTTAATTAAGCTATTGCATTTTGAATTGGTTTTTGTCTGGTTTAAATACACCAGCCCACATGGGCATCCCAAACCAGCACATTTGACCCTATCTGTTACACTAAAGCAGATTTTAAAGGCTATTTCTCATAAATATATCGCAGTTTGAATTGTTTTTGTGTGTGCTGTAAAAACACCAGGCCTCAGGGTATCCCAAATCTGCACATTTGGCCCTGTTACACTAAAGCAGCTTTTAAAGGCTATTTCTTATAAATATATTGCTGTTTGAATTGTTTTTGTGTGTGCTGTAAAAACACCAGGCCTCAGGGTATCCCAAACCTGCACATTTGGCCCTATCTGTTACACTAAAGCAGCTTTTAAAGGCTATTTCTCATAAATATGTTGCAGTTTGAATTGTTTCTGTGTCTGCTGTAAAAACCCCAGCCCACATGGGCATCCCAAACACTAGCATAAATATCTCAAGACTACCTGTCTAATAACTGCTTGGATTTTATAATTAACATCACTTTTCCACAATCAAGGGAGGCCTCCTTTGTATGTGAGGAGGGGACATCCCAAACACTAGCAGAAATATTTCAAGAGTACCTGCCTATCAACTGGTTGCATTTTGTAAGGAAAGTCACTTTGTCAAATTGCCAGCAGCCATTGCCTTTAACCGGGGGGCATCCCAAATATGCAAGCATGCGTCTTTTAAGAGGGCTCACATTGGAGTTGGCAGCAGCAGCAGCATTAGGAGCCCATATATTGCCTGAAAGACACACATATGAGCTGGCAGCAGCAGCATAGGGAGCCCATATATTGCCTGAAAGACACACCCAGGAGTTGGCAGCAGCATAGGGAGCCCATATATTGTCTGAAAGACACACCCAGGAGTTGGAAGCAGCATAGGGAGCCCATATATTGCCTGAAAGACACACCCTGGAGTTGGCAGCAGCATAAGGAGCTACCATGCATCAGCTACTACCATGGATCAGCCATTGTTGGCTGGAAATCCTGGTTGAACCATGCCTGATTCATCTTCACAAAGGTGAGTCTCTCCACATTATTCGTGGACAGACAAGTTCTCCTTGGCATGACTATGGCCCCCGCCGCACTAAACACCCGCTCAGATGGCACACTACTGGCCGGGCAGGACAGCTTTTTCAGGGCAAACTCTGCTAGTTGCGGCCACAAGTTAAGTTTGGCTGCCCAGAAGTCCAGCGGATGCTCAAGGTGTGTTGGCATGGTCATGTCAAGGTATGACACGACCTGCTGGTTCAGGTCCTGCTCCAGGTCTTCATGCTGCTCATGAGTAGACTCACTATGCGGGTGTAGAAAGCTACTCATTAGCGACTGAAGACTGAGGCTGCTGCTGATGGAGCTGCTGCTGCTTCTCCTTCCACCCCCCCCCCGGCAGCCATGGCAGTGGAAGGTGATCGCAGAGGTCCCCCCGAGTCAGACCTGCGAAAGTATGGACCATGGCGCAGATAGGCATAGGCCAACTGACTACGTAGAATGTCTTTGTAGTAGGTTAGTTTGTCCTCCCTCTCGGTGGGTTTAAAAAATGCCCCCATTTTGTGCCGGTTCAGTTCCGACATGGCTTGACATGGCATGATCGACCATTCCTGTCTGCTGCCTTTACTGACCTCTGCTTTGTCTGACCACGAAGCTGCCTGCCCCTCTGGATACCCCGCGATCTCTGACCTCCTGGCCTGACCCTTTGGCTACTCCTGACTATGCACCTCTCTCATCCCTGTACTCTGACGCACCCTCCAGATTGACTACCTGTGAATGAGCTCGGCTTTGGGATACCCTCGTGGTTCATCGGCCTTCACCGTAAGCAGCCATCCTTTGCGCCTATCAAGACCTGGGGGCAACCGTGTCCGGTGAGGCGCACCTAGCGTCCTGGCAAACGGGGGCTTGACTATAGGCAGAAGCGGCGGTGGAGATTGGGGGTTGCCTGCTTACAGAAGGCTGGTGTCCCGCTGGGCATCACAGTATGGACCATGGCGCAGATAGGCATCGCCCAACTGACTACGGAGGATGTCTCTGTAGTAGGTCAGTTTGCCCTCCCTCTCAGTGGGTGTAAAAAATGTCCCCATTTTGTGCCGGAAGCGAGGGTCCAATAAGGTGGAGAGCCAGAAGTCATCCCGCTGACAAATGGAGACCATTCTGTGGTCACTACGCAAGCACGTGAGCATGCATCGTGCCATTTGTGCAAGTGATTTGGAGGGACTACCTGTCTCTATCTCCACTGCAAACTGCCACGGTGTGTCTGGGTCCTCTGTCTCGCCTTCCTCACAACCCTCTAGCTCCTGTGGCTGCTCCTGCTCCTCCTTTCCTGTCAGATGACTAGATAAAATGGCCATTTTGTCAAACCTAAACTGTGCTTCGCTGTGCCCTGACCAGCCATGGTTTCCAACATGTGTTGTAGTTCATGAAGCAGTGGAATCACATCGTTCATCTCATAGTCCTGGCGACTGACCAATAAAGTAGCTTCCTCAAAGGGCCTGAGCAAACGGCAGGTGTCACGTTTGAGCTGCCACTGGTTTACATTGAAGTTACACAGGGGAGTCCCCCTATCCGTTTGGATCATCAAGAAATCCGTGATGTCTTTTCTTGGTTCCTATAGTCGATCCTGCATATGGAGGGTGGAATTCCAACGGGTGGAAACATCGCAAAACACACTATGTTTGGGGATACTGTTCTGAGGCTGAAGCTCAAGAAGGGTGTGCTTGGTGGTATAGGAGTGGCTGAAGCGCATGCAAAGTTTCCTTCCCGTTGTTAGGATGTCTTGCAGATGGGGGGAAGACTTCAGAAAACGCTTGACAACTAGATTGAACACGTGTGCCATGGCAGGATGCATGGCTCAGGCTTCCTTGTCGCAGCGCAGACAAGATGTTCTTCCCAGTGTCAGTCACCATGGTTCCCATTTGCAGCGCAGACAAGATGTTCTTCCCAGTGTCAGTCACCATGGGTCCCATTTGCAGTTTTCGTGGAGTAAGCCATGATTTCATGTATTGAGTTCTCATTTTTAGCAGTTGCATGTGTGACTCTGTTGCTCAAGGCAAACCATGTGAAGAACAGTGTGAAACCGCCATGTCCTGCACACATGGTAGGCTGGAAGGGCACTGGGGAAAAAAAAATATTTAGAAAAAACAAAATACAAAAAAAAAAAAAAAAAAATGAAAAAAAAAATTGGTACAAAAATTCACAAAATATTAAAAAAGACAATGGAAAAAAAAAATAAAAAAATATTATATATATATATATATATATATATATATATATATATATATATATATATATATTTTTTTTTTTTTTTAAATACAAAATGTGAATAAAAAATATCCCAAAAAAAAATTTTGATAAATTTTATATGTTACTGTTATTATGTTAGATGTTATTGTTGCTATGTTATGTTATTATATGTTACTATTATAAATATGTTCAAATAAGATAAATGTTAACTATTAATATGTAATTGACAATTAGCCACTTTTTTCTGTGACACCATTGCTAAGTGCAAGTGCACTGTCACAGGCACAAAGGCCTAGGAGCATGGAGGCCACAGCAGAGGGACCTGTCCAAGTTGCTGTTGTGGTTGTGCAGGAACCACAATCTCCCAGTGGGCCTTAAAGGATATGTATTGTCCCTGACCGTAGTTACAGCTCCAGATGTAGGCACTGCTGTGCACTTTGGTACACACTGACAGGCTCACCTTCTGTTCAACAAAATTGTACAGGGCTGGTACTGCCTGACAGCATGGGACTCTCCACCTCGGCTCGGCACAAGCATCAGTTCTCTGAAAGGTCACATTTAGTTTCTGCACGTTGGATGAGTGGGCACATACTGTTGTCTCTTGGACATGGCTTGGCCAATGGATTGCTGGCGGAATGACTGACTCGGATTAAGAGGAGGAGGAGCATCTGGAGCGACAGAGGATGGGTATGACACACAGGAGGTGGTGGAGCCTTGGCTGGCTGGAACAGAGAGCGGCGTGCCACTGGGTAATGCAGCAGGCTGGACCACCACTTTGGAGCCAACTCTCCCAGGCCGCTTGATGGTGATGCTGCAAATGTTGATGCAGGGCTGTGGGTCCAACATTGGGACCCTGGCCACACTTCACCTTCTGCCTACACATCTTTCATATAGCCATGTTAACCTCCTGCGGATGCTTGATGAAAAACTGCCACATGGCCTTGTAGCTGATTTTTCCTACCAACAGTCCGCACTAATTCACTGCTGCTGCCGCTGCCGCCGCCAACTCCAGGGACCCTCTTCCACTACCTCTTGGGAAGATAGCCTACCGCGCAAGTGGTCTACCCCGAGCACATTTGCCTCCATACTTTCCCCTTCTGCCACCATGCTGGCCGCTAAATCTGTCACTCTCCATCACTCCAAGCCTTTAAAAGTGCCCTCAAAACTAACTGATGTCCTCCTCAGGTTCCTCAACAGTGTCTGCTTAAGAAGCCAAAATGCTTGCAACACCACCTCCCACGCCACTCTCCTCATCACTACTTGCCCGCCTAGTGGAAGAAGCGGCGAGTGTCTCCTCCACTTCTTGGCTGGGCAGTAGCTGCTGATTTTTCTGATTATCAGATCGTCCTCACTGAATAGTGAAGCTGAACCCTAAGCATAAGACATAACCGACAGTTGACTGGGGGTGTCAGATGTCACTTGTTATACAGTGGATGATCGTGTTAACCAATGGATGATGGCAGATGGGTTGCTGGTCAAGACACGACCGCTAGCTGATCCCGGGAGATCAGTCCTCTCACTGAGACTCCTGCTGCCACTCACCCCTAGTCTGCTGCAACCTCTGCTTGATGAATTTAGGCCTCTGCAACTTCTCTGTGCCCATCCTGCCACTTCTCTGCCTGACATACGTAGTGCGTATATGAGGGGAGGACAAATGCTACACTACACTTAAAACAGGATTTGTCGATAAGAGCAGCAGGTGCGTAACGCCCTGAAGACTTTAACATGAACAAAGTGATGAAACTCTTAAATGTGCTCTGATCAGAGCAATTCAATGTGCTCCAGTATGCTTCAAAAATGTTTTTTTTTCAGAGACTGGCCTGCGTGGAAATGAATCGGGCATGGATCAGCCAAGATTTCCACCCACCAATGCCTGATGCATTAGAGTAGATTGATCATGGGGCCAGACCAACACTAAAGAAATATGGATCGTGCAAAACAGATTTAAGAAAATCACAAACCAGGGGCGCACCGCATATCCTAATCTCAATGTGCTACACTGCCTAAAATCAGTACATCCAAACAAGAACTATAGGGTTTTGAGAGGTATATTACCTCTACCCCCTAATGGCAGGAGCACAAAAATGTATACACAACAATCAATTAATGATAAAATTCAGCAAATAGCATAATTTTTTAGGAATATTCCAATAGACAACACTTAACAACACACAATTAAAAACAATGCATCTCCCCCAAATTTCTTCCAGTGCCAAAAAGGCCAAATATATTTCTGGGAAGCTCCCTACTGTTAAAAAGTGGTGAAGCTACAATAGCCACTGACTATCTGTGCCGGCACATATACCTCTAATGGCTACTAACTAATATATAATCATACCATAACTACCCAGTCATAACAAACAGCCCTAAAGTGACAGTGCTTATATATCATTAATCAAGAAATTAATATAAAATATATAGAAAAATATGTTAATGACCAATAATTTATAACAATAACAATAATAAATAAGTGAAAATAAATAATTACTATAAAATATAAATATAAACAATAAATTACAATTAATGTGCATATGTTGTGAATAAATATTTTAATAATTATATTAAATAACCTATTGGTCATGAATACTCAAAAAATGCAAAATCACCAACTTGAAAACTCATATCAGACACATAATACACAAGAGAAAGGTCAAAAAAGGCATACATAACCATTAAGAGCCAGGCAGCAGGGTCAACACCACATCAATTTGGAGCAGGGGATCAGCAAGGGGGACACCTACACCTACAGATTTAAGGCGCTGCTCTCCAGTTACAGACATTCCTCCGCATCAGACCACAAGTAATTATTGAGAAAATGCTTTACGTTACTCTTACTTTTTATTAATATTCTTCGGATAAGATATCTGTGCCGAAAATCTGTATATGTTCTCTTAATGCTGCTGCCAACTCCAGGGTGTGTCTTTCTGGCAATTTTGGGCTCCTGCTGCTGCTGCTTGCAACTCCAGTGTGTCTTTAGGCCAATTTGTGGGCTCCTGCTGCCAACTCCAGTGTGTCTTTCAAGCAATGTTTGGGCTCCTGCTGCTCCTGCTGCCAACTCCAGTGTGTCTTTCAAGCAATGTTTGGGCTCCTGCTGCTGCTGCTGCCAACTCCAGTGTGTCTTTCAAGCAATTTTGGGCTCCTGCTGCTGCTGCTTGCAACTCCAGGGTGTCATTCAGCCAATTTTTGGCCTCCTGCTGACAACTCCAGTGTCTCTTTCAAGCAATGTTTGGGCTCCTGCTGCTCCTGCTGCCAACTCCAGTGTCTCTTTTAAGCAATGTTTGGGCTCCTGCTGCTCCTGCTGCCAACTCTAGTGTCTCTTTCAAGCAATGTTTGGGCTCCTGCTGCTCCTGCTGCCAACTCCAGTGTATCTTTCAAGCAATGTTTGGGCTCCTGCTGCTCCTGCTGCCAACTCCAGTGTCTCTTTCAAGCATTGTTTGGGCTCCTGCTGCTGCTGCTGCCAACTCCAGTGTGTCTTTCAAGCAATGTTTGGGCTCCCACTGCTCCTGCTGCCAACTCCAGTGTCTCTTTCAAGCAATGTTTGGGCTCCTGCTGCTGCTGCTGCTTGCAACTCCAGGGTGTCATTCAGCCAATTTTTGGCCTCCTGCTGCTGCTTCTGCCAACTCCAGTGTCTCTTTCAAGCAATGTTTGGGCTACTGCTGTTCCTGCTGCCAACTCCAGTGTATCTTTCAAACAATTTTGGGCTGCTGCTGCTTGCAACTCCAGTGTGTCTTTAGGCCGATTTGTGGGATCCTGCTGCCAACTCCAGTGTGTCTTTCAAGCAATGTTTGGGCTCCTGCTGCCAACTCCAGTGTGTCTTTCAAACAATTTTGGGCTCCTGCTGCTGCTGCTTGCAACTCCAGTGTGTCTTTAGGCCGATTTGTGGGCTCCTGCTGCCAACTCCAGTGTGTCTTTCAAGCAATGTTTGGGCTCCTGCTGCCAACTCCAGTGTGTCTTTCAAGCAATGTTTGGGCTCCTGCTGCTGCCAACTCCAGTGTGTCTTTCAAGCAATTCTGGGCTCCTGCTGCTGCTGCTGCTTGCAACTCCAGGGTGTCATTCAGCCAATTTTTGGCCTCCTGCTGCTGCCAACTCCAGTGTCTCTTTCAAGCAATGTTTGGGCTCCTGCTGCTCCTGCTGCCAACTCCAGTGTCTCTTTCAAGCAAGGTTTGGGCTCCTGCTGCTGCTGCTGCCAACTCCAGTGTGTCTTTCAAGCAATGTTTGAGCTTCTGCTGCTCCTGCTGCCAACTCCAGTGTGTCTTTCAAGCAATGTTTGGGCTCCTGCTGCTCCTGCTTCCAACTCCAGTGTGTCTTTCAAGCAATGTTTGGGCTCCTGTTGCCAACTCCAGTGTGTCTTTCAAGCAATGTTTGGGCTCCTGCTGCTGCCAACTCCAGTGTCTCTTTCAAGCAATGTTTGGACTCCTGTCGCTGCTGCTGCTGCTGCTGCTGGTTGCCACTCCAGGGTGTGTCTCTCAGTAATTTTTTGGGCTCCTGCTGCTGCTGCTACCAACTCCAGTGTTTCTTTCAGCCAATGTTTGGACTCCTGCTGCCAACTCCAGTGTGTGTCTTCAGGCCAATTTTTGGGCTCCTGCTGCCAACTCCAGGATGTCTTTCAGCCAATATTTGGGCTCCTGCTGCTGCCAGCTCCAGGGTGTGTTTTTCAGGCAATATAGGGGCCCCTCATAGTGATGCCACCTCAACTCTCTGCAATTGTGCCGCTCTGCGATTCTAATAGCGATGCCTCTGATCTGCATGTCATAATTATTTACATTACTATTTCACTAACCCAGCACGCTTCCTATGCATGTTACAGCAAGGCAGAATGGTTTACAACCCTATTGAGGCTCTAGGAAGCTCAGAAATAGCCGTTTTTAATAGCGATTCGTTGCGAATAAATTCGGGTCGAAACGGTTTTTGTCGGAAAATTCGGCGAATCAGTCAAATCTGATTTTTCAAAAGTTCGCTCATCTCTAGTTGTGATACATGCAGTATGTGGTTTAGCATTGTCTCGCTGAAATATGAAAGGCCTTCCCTGAAAGATAAGTTGCCTGGATGGGAGCATATGTTGGAGCATTGCTGGCTTTTGAGCTGTGTGCGGATTACTGAGTACATAGCTGGATGGTCCCTTTCCATTTGAGTTCATGGGTGTTTATGGCTTCTTCTTTGTATGATGCAGCTTTAAATTGTATTTGTGGATTGCACCAGGAACTGTGTTCACAGATTTGCATTACCAATTCATGCCTATTTTAAATACAGGGCTGCCCAATGAACAAAGCTTAGGAGCAACCAATAATGATCACCAGTCTTGTCCCTTGTACATATGGAATTCCCTTTATTTCCTGAATCTTTGGAAGACATTTTGTACTATCATGAAGTCTTTGCAAGGAACATTTTTTTATAATAGTTTCACAAATTATTAGATGATGTTTTTCTCAGATGATAGTTATCCTCTGACCATTTCTAACATGCTCTTTTTTAGACACAGAAATGGAGTTTGTGCAATCTCACCCTATCCCCAGCTGAATGCAGTGCTTACTTTCTGCCCTTTGTCACAGCACTGGTCCTCAGCTTGTAAAAATTGCAGTAGACTGGATATCTTCAACTACTCCCTGGTCAAAAGGTGCCTCCCTCACATCCTGCCCCCCCAATCAGCTCAGCACAGGGTGGGAAAAATTACTTACTGCCTCCACCCCCTCTATCTTCGTGGCCATTTATGCAGTTCTCCCTTATGCCCGCCCTTTCCCTGTGAAGCTGCCTCCTACTTTATTAGCTCTGGTGCCGCTTGTGATGATGGAGCAACACGTCCAGCATGATGTCGGCTGTGTCCAGTGCTGCTCTCAGCTGTCCCCACTCTGTGCTGCCTCCTCGGTGCCTCTGACACTTGTGCCGAGGAAGCAGCACAAAGCGAGGACAGTGAGAGCAGCCCTGGACACAACCATCATGCTGGACATGCTTCAGTGTGTTTCCCCACTGCAGCCCTCCTTTACCCCCCTTCCCCCATCGAGTATGGCCCCTGGTGAGACAGGCTGGCGGAGAGCTAAGGAGAGACAGGTGGGAGGGGGTGCACACTTCCCTCACATGGTGGCTGGTGTTCAGGGATTACACTTGGGGAGGAGGCTGTAACAGCCCACTGACACAGGAGGCAGATATACACATAGGCGACACCTGGGGGTAAAGAATACGGTGGGACCAAGAGGAGAGGCTGCAATAGGTCGACCTGCCTCCCATTACTGCTGTGGTGATTGAGGGGAACAGGGAGGAGGGTGCCTGTAACTGAGCTTGGTGCTGAGAGACAGGAGGAGAAGTGTGTCTGCTAGGGATAGGTGGTGCCTGCTGCTGGGGAACAGGTAGTGCCTGGTGCCTGGCGCTAAGGGGGAAAGAGTGGCTAAAGAGAATGGGGGAGAAGGGTTACTGAGGGTATGATTAGGTGGGGGTGCCCTAGTGCTGAGGAACAGGAGGAAAAAGGGGTGGTGGGGGTACTGGGTGCTGAAAGGAGGACAGGGAGTTCATGGTGCATGTGCATGTGGGAGTACGTGCATGTGCATAGGAGTGCTTGCCTGTAAGTGGGAGTGCATGTGTATGCATGTGAGTGCATGTCGGAGAGCGTGCATGTGCATAGGGGTGCATGTGCGTGGGAGTGCATGTGTGGAAGTGCATGTGAGAGTGCGTGCATGTGTGTGGGATTGCATGTGCGAGTGCGTGCATGTGCAGCGGGCGCATATGGGAGTGCTTGCACATGCATGGGAGTGCACGTGAGACTGCATGCATTTGTGTGGGAGTGCATAGGGAAGTGCATGCATGTGTATGGGAGTGCATGTGGGACTGCGTGCATGTGCATGGGAGTGCATGTGAGACTGTGTGCATGCGCATGGGAGTGCTGTTCCTGCTGTGACCTGCCTGTTGTTCTTCATTATACCACTTACTTTTCCAGCTTTATGCTAACCCTGCCCCAACCTTTCAATCTGCATACATTTCTAAATGAGTTTATTTTTCTAAATAAAATAGGAGCAACAAAACTGCTGCCATGCTGTACTATGTCATAAGCATGACAGAGTAAACAGCCAGCTAGCTTCCTGCTGTGCTACATTGCGCATTGCTACGTTGGAGTGCACACACTCCCACATTCATGGGGGTGCGTGGGTGCGGTAACAATGTAACACTGGTCTTCACCTGCTGTGTTACATTGTATAGCAATCCTGCGCCTTGCTGTTAAAATGTAAACAGCTCACAGCTGACTGTGATGTGTGAGTGATCGCTCTATTGCACTGTTGCACTGAACTGATCACTATTAAAAATACTGTATCTATAAAAAACTGATGATGTATCAACTGGTAAGAGGTACTTCTTACAGTGTTCTTCCATGGGATGCCTATTGTTAGGTACCACTCTAGAAGAGGGTCTGGCCTATGCTGATGGGCTGGTCTACCTCCATGGCTGGAATCCAGCCCATTGGACTTGGATCCCTGGGAATGCCTGCCACTACGCCTGATGTACAGGCAGATAGCTTTGGGAAGTGGACATTGTTTAATTTAAGAAAATAAATGAAGCATGAAATTGCCTTTTTTTCAAAAAGTCGTGCTGGGATTTGCTGAGACTCGGGGCTTAAAAAAATAGGTAGTTTAACTTAATCTAAATTTTGACAAAATTCAGTTCTGGTTGAACCGAACTCAACTCGTCAAAATTCAAGTACATTTTAACTTTAATCCAAATCCAAACCACAACACTGCAGAAAAGGAGTGGGAGGAGAACAAAATGTGATAAGCAGCGGAGTTCATAGGTGCCAGCCTGTTAGAGTACCATAGAGGAGGATGTCACAAGATATGATCAGGTCAACATAGTTTTCCTTTAGGAGTATTTTTAAGATACTCAAAGAATATCTCGATGTGGATAAAATTGTCCCTCAATATCAGCTAGGTGAATTTGTTCCCACAATACAGTGGAAGCCCATGTGACTGCTTCTATTTAAGTCAGCTTTGATTTTTTTTCTTGTATCTACTATCAGTGGATGTGTCAATTTTCACAGAAATAACAAAGGAATTCATGTGATCCTCTTAGAATTTAATGAACTAAGAACTTGGTTGGTGTCCAAAACCAGCACCCTGTTATGTATTTTGGATTTCGGCTTTAAGTCCCGACACGCATCCCTCGGTGTCACAGGTCAGGCGTAACATCTGCTAATCGGGAACTGTTGTCATTTTGTGCAATTTGTTTCCTTTTCCCTCGTGGATTTGGAATGAACAAATAAAAGGTCACTGCTGAGTCAACAGAGTGGTGGAGCAGAAATAACTTTCACTGGAAGGTCCTCGGGCTGGCGATTTAGCCTGTGATGTAGCCTTTCACTTTGACTTGATGTAGACCATCAATCAACAGGATCTGGGAGAAGCTGGAGCATTCAGGAGGATTTTGTGTGGACTGCACTCTAAATTCCTTCCCCTGCATTCCTGGCTGCTGCAGAGACTGGTTCTCTATGACATGCGGGCAAGAAAGGTGCTTCATCCTGGAGGTAATGAGCTTGTATGGACTTGAAAAAATCAACCTTAAATAGAACAGCTGGCATGACCTTCCAACGCAGCGTACCCATCCATCACTTAATGGAAACCTGTCATATTATTACCCTAAACACACAGCATGAACACAGGCACCACCAAGCACCTAGGTATCCCAACGTAATCTTCCGAGGTCACTGCTGTGCCCTAGGAGTTACCAAGCTTTGTAAGCCACCTTCACGCCTTCCAGAAGCCGAAACAAAAAAAATGGACCTGACCAATGCCAGAATATGCCAGAATGCCAGAACAGGAACAGTATGCTTTTTTTTTTAGTCTTCGATATTATAAAGCCACTCAAGTTTTGTGTAAGCAAACTCAATGCTTTCCATAAGCTGGACCTTAAAAATTAACCTGACTAGTGACCACATTTGGCTAGGTCAGCAAGACTAACACCAATTTCAGTTCTGGAAGTTATGTAACTATGTAATCTTTGGGAGTGATTGCGATTTTTAAGCAACCTGCATGCCTCCCAGAAGTTAGACCTTGACAATAAACCAGACCACCTCTGGCTATGCCAAAAAGACCGCATTTTGATAACAAAAAGTACTAGACATGCCATGTCCACTTACCTCAGTTTTCAGTCCTGTATACTATGTGACCACTTATGATTTGACAGCAGCCTCTATACCTTCTGAAGCTAGAACCTAAAAATGGCCCAGAATACCTTTTGTTAGAAGCAAGAATACATTTTGGTATCTGAATGCCCTAGGCATCCTGCATCCACCAGCAACACCTAAAGCTATCAGTCCTAGATGTCATTAAACCGCTTATGTGTAATATCCTTATATGCTCTGCTCCCGGAAGTCGGAGCTTGCGGCGAGCTGTGCACGCCACCACCCCTGCCTCTCTCCGGCCATGCAGGCGTGTGTGTGCACTGCCCCTCAGTTGTTATACCCAAAGGAGATGCTGTGCTGAGGGGCTCAGCATCCTTTACCGTTAGCCTTTAGAGGCAACAGCCTTGCTTGGTTTTTGGACATTTGGAACTTAGGAACTGCCAGCTCACCTCTATCATGTATTTCAATTTTGCTGCCAGTAGTCATAATGCATGTCATGTATTAAAGCACCAGCCATGTAATCCTCCATTTGATTAAGTATGTTATAAAATTGCAAATTTTACCTAGAGCTATGGTTTACCTGTTCCAATCTTCTCATCTCTGCTCAAACTGTTGTCAAGTTCCATGAAAAGTATCTACTGACTTGATTAAGTAATGTTCAAATCCCTGTAGAAGGGCACTGCCTGCTGGCACTAGGTTTGTCCTCACTCATGGGAGTGACAGCGATCTTTTTGTGGCCCGGCCATAGACAATTTGGAACACTGCTGTCAACCAGGGACCAGATCGGGGCTTGAGTAAGTTTTACAGCAACATTCTGCTGCTGCACCCTTTTGGTGAAGCTGGTTGATGGGCTGACGGTCGTGTCGTACGAATGCAAACTTTGTGATTCGGATTTGCACAACACTATTCATCTATGCTGATGACACTCAAATTTACCTCTCAGACCCTGATCTCTTTTATCTTCTCATGTTCCGGTCTAACAGCTCTGGTTCTGTCTAACAGCTCTCTTTTCATTCATATCCTTTTTTTGCTCTCTCTGAACATGGGCAAAACAGTGCACCTTGTTTTTCCCCATCCCATACCGAAGCACGATGTTATAGTGTTATACTCGAACCCCTCTCTCTCATTCAAACTCCACATTCAGTCAGTAGCCAGCTGCTGTCGAATCCAGCTCAAGAACATCTGCCTCATCTGTTCTTTCCTCAAACCTGAAACCACTAAAATTCCAGTGCATGCCCTGATCATCTCCCGACTAGACTACTGCAACAGTCTCCTCTGTGGTCTCCCGGCCAACAGACTGGCACCACTCCAATCTATTCTCAACTACCTCATGTTTCATCTACCTCTCATCTTGCTTTCCGGTTTCTGTCAATCACTACACTGGCTGCCAATGTCTAAAGGAATTCTGTTCAAAATCCTAACCTACAAAGCTCTCTACAGACGAACTCCTTCCTACATTTCATCACTAGTCCAAAGATAGCAGAAACAGTCTCTCACCTGCCTGTGAACTCCTCCCACCCTCAACCCTGATCACCTCCTCCCGCTCTCATGGTCAGGACTTTACACGTGCCATACCCCCCTGGAATGTCCAATACAAACACTCTCCAACCCCTCAAAAGCACACTTTAAAACCCACCTATTTAGACCAGCCTATCAGCTGGCCAAACCAAACCACTTTACAGTATTGTCACCCTTCAGAGTGCTTTCCACTATGCTTAGTACATACTCTTTGTGACCCCACCTATTGTCTCTACCCTCACCCTTTAGATTGTAAGCTCACAAGGGCAGGGTCCTCTCTTCCAAAAGTGGGGGAAAATGTCTGTGCTTCTTATGGAGGGACTGTCCACCAACCTTACCGTCCATTCCATGCAACTGATCAGCAGCGAGGGAAAGATGGTAAGGTGAGTGGCAATGGCTTTATTCTTGGACAGGGATAGCTCTGACATCAACCTACACCAACCCCCCCAGGCATCTAACTGCTTCCCTCACTCTCTGGCATAAACCTCCATCTCCCGCTGCTGGGCACCACCTGCTTCCCCCTACATCTCACCATTACCCCAGGCATAACCCACCCCCAGGCACCCCCCATGCTCTGACATCACCTTCCATCTACCATCCCCTGCATCCTCCACTACTGGGCACCTCTCTGCATCCCTCATCCTCTGGCACTACCCTCCTTTCCTCATGACTAGACGTCCCTTGCATCCCCCCACCCTCCAGGAATCACTCATCATCCCCCACCACTGGCACCCTGGGGTCCCCCCAACAGCACCCTCCACCCCGCTTGCTACTCCTCGTCCTACGCTGCTCTGTGATGTGACAACTTATGTCATTGGTGTGAGCCACGCAGGCAGAAAGAGGCACTGGGACCAGGTTTGTCCCTGCCCGCTCGTCCCCACTGTCATAACAGAGTGGCGCCACTCCCTCGTCACACACACACAATACAGTGCTCCCCTGGCTGCCTATTTTTGGGTTCTGTGTGGGCTTTGGGGAAGGGCAAGCTGCTACTGCCTGGTTTGCTTTTTTTGGAGGGGTGCATGCTGCCTATTATGGGGTTCCCCGGGGAGGGGATTCTGCACACTTTCTGTTATGGGGTTCATGGGGAGGGAGAGATTCTACACACTGGCTATTATGGGGTCCCCCGGGGAGGGGATTCTGCACACTTTCTGTTATGGGGTTCTTGGGGAGGGAGAGATTCTACACACTGGCTGTTATGGGGTTCCTGAGGGAGGGGATTCTGCACATTTCTGTTATAGGGGTTCTTGGGGGGAGGTCTTTTGCACACTGGCTAGATGAGGTGATTCGGCACACTGCCTGCTATTTAGATATGGGAGGGGGTAGCACACCCTTTGCTCTAAGCCTTAGGAGCATCTTATAGTGCAAAAATATGGTACATTGTTCTATTAAATGAAACCCTTAGCTTTATGTAGATGATTTAAATTGGTCAAAGGGGGATTCTTCTTGTACTGTATACATAAAAATACATAACAGGTTACAGAGGTTTTAAAGAGGAACATCCGAGGCCCTGGTGCCTTAAAGGCACGCACACAGCTAAAGGTACATGGGAATGCAGCCCGTGCCATGCTCGCCTCACTCCATTCGACCCTGCTAGCCTGACAGCCACTGTTCAACTAGCAAAGCCAAATGAGCGAAACCAAGTACACTACTTGGCTGAATGGCCTATGCTGTGCAAATGCCAGGAAGGTAGTTTTCCTGGGTGAACCAATTTAGTATACCCCCTCTGAGAGGTACAATACCCAGAAGGGTGAAATTCCCAGGTGTTGTTACTCTTTAAAGAGGTTCAAACTGATTATTTTGATGCCACAGTTATAATTCTGTTAAATGGAAATTATAAATGTTTTATAGAAGGGTTTCCCAACCAATGGTACAAGTACCACAGGTGCTATGCAAGATCCTATCAGATGGTACTTGACCAGGCCAACCTGTTCTGCTGCCATCTATCTATTACCTAAGCCTTTATTACAAACTGCTCTGAAAGTTGATACAATTTTATGCATTCCATGTACTTAAAATTACTGTTTAGTGCATTTTAACACTATTTTAGGTGACTGACATGCCATATGGACCAACCAAGTGGTACTAGTGTAAGAAATAGAGAATTCCCATTAAATATAAAATATTAGATATATAAGTTTTGAATATCTAAAATAGCACTCCAAGTAGCTTCCCTGACTAGGATGGTAATTGGGCCTTTTAGATGCTAATTTGGTATCATCCCACCATCTTGGCTGGGGTCGGGTGGACACAATAAATTTGGGTGTACAAAGGATTCCTAACTATGTAATGTAAATTAAGTCAATACCTGCCCGTGGAATCCCTTTGTGAGCAGAGGTGCAGTCTACAGGAAGGGGCTAGCCCTTTCCAACAGGAAGTGAGGTGGCCTAAAAGAATGGGAGATATTTTTGGGGCAATTGAGAGGGGACCAAGGAAGAGCAAGGACGCGTGGCATGAGGTCCCTGTATTGGTAATTATGAGCAAGTAACTTTAAGCCTAGTTGGCAATTGTACTTAGTAATAGTACATTTTTAGAAATTGTTTTATGTATTTGTTTAGTCCCGGTGATACCTACAATGTCTAGTGGCTAATGTAACTGTTTAGGTCCTTATTTTTATATACATTTTGTATTATTTTTACATATGTACTGCTGTCCTTTATCATAAGCCTGTGCACAATACAATCTTTTATACATTCTCATTGGTGTGATTCCTTACGTCATCCACAACCTAGAACCTACTGTGGGCATTTATATTAATCATTGATATTTTTATTGAGGTTTTTATAATAATAATTGTTTACACTAGAGATAATTAGAACATGTAACATGGTAATTTATTTTAAAAAAAGTTGGGAACCCCTGTTTTAGAGTTTAAGAGGGATTGTAAAAATATATTATTTTGACAAGAGAAAATGTTTTGCTTTACATACATATCTTTTAAACACATTAAAGTGGGATTTTCTCCCCAAAAATTATTTGGTTAAGGGGACCTCTGATGTTTCAGATTTTGTGGGTTCCCCCTCATGCAGTGTGGTGGCATTTGGCTGCTTTAGTTGCTTTCCAGAGACTCCAAAACACCTTTTGTATCCCCCCTTACATAGATTTTATGTGATGCAGAAGCAGAATATTGAAAACTATTCGTCAGAACAGCCTCAGAACAGAACAGAGGCTCGTCCCTAGTAAGTAAATTATAGCAAATATAGCTCCTTGCTGGCTCCGTTGCCTGAGCTGAAACATCTCAGCCATAAACATGTTTCTGGTGTTTAGACGTTGGAAATATTCTATGGAATAAACCAGCCGCATCCAGGCTTTGTAGGGAGACTCCACTCCCAGGTTCAAAGGCCTTCTTTCAGCCCTGGGAGATCCCTGCCGAGCCTTTCCCCCTGCCTTGCAGTCCTCCAGCCAAGATGGCAAGATAAATACAGGCAGCCAAGATGGATTGCTGGAGTGCCACACTGATTACATTCGGGATGAGGAGCCTTAATTCCAATAGAAACAGTTATTATTGTTACAGATTCCAATGTTGCTTTAATAAAAGGGAGATTTTCCAAGATGTTGAGTTCAAAAGAGCCTAAATAATAAACCAATTTATCATAAACAGTTTCACTTCAACACCTGCATTCTGTTTAATTCTGCTTCTTAATGAACGATCACTAATGCTAAACTAATGCCAGGCCATTTAAAGCAGACCTTAAGTCACAAATAACTTTAGTTCTCTTTTGGCAATGGCTTCTGAGGCAGATTTAAGATCCCTGAGAAGCCCAAAATGAGGCCTTAAAGCCATTAAGGCAACAGTGCGCCTGTGATTGGTGGCGAGTCCTAAGCCCTGAACACCAGCGATCACGACCCCATGTTCAGGCCCTGGATGGACTCGAATCCAGGAAATGGGTGAGTTGCTGATTGCCAGACTAGCACCGTTCAGGGGTGGGGGGTAATGGGTAGGTAAGCTTTTGGGTTTTTTTTCTGCCTGTGGAATCACTTTAAATGATATGTGGCTGCCACATGTGTGTGCAGCTGTTTCCTGTTCCCTAATAAGCTCTGATAGGAAAAGGTGAGTATTTTGCTAATGCAGGACTCACTGTTGGCTTGTGCGGGGGATGAGAACACTCCCTGTTAAAGAGAGAGAAGGTTTATATCAGCCTTCAAGGACCTCTGTCTCTAGACTGAAGCTCCAGTATTTATCCATGCCCCCCACTGGTTCTGGGAGAGAGTTGCCACTGTTACAGCAATGTTAGCACAGCGATGCTGTACCTTTTTCTAGCAATGGCAGGGCTAAATAAAATGGTCAGTCTGACAAATCTGACAGACTAGCTGTGAAACGTCAGTAGCAAAACACAATTGCAGCTCTGTAGGCAATCCTGCAGTTAAAGTGGACCAAAACTCACAGTGGTTGGCCCGGGAATCTATAAGATTCTCGGGCCGATTGATTCCCTCCGCACAGGGAATCCAAAATCGCCCATACACTTACCTTCTTTCCTGGTCCAACGGAGCATGCGCAAGCCGCAGCTGCATCCCCGCTGTCCCTCTAGCAGGGTTCGTGCCCGCGCCGGGCATTTGTGAATGCCCGGTGCGGGCACACTCCCTGTTAGAGGGTAGCGGGGGATGCGGCCGTCAGTGCGCTTGGAGCCGCGGCGCTCACCTTAGCCGAAGGCTTAGATGATGTGACGTCAGTGGATCTGAGCTCGCTGATTGGAAGAGCGGCCGCGCATGCACCGTAGGACCGGTAAGAGGTGAGTTGGTTTAGGGGTCCTGGGGGGTTTCACACAGCGGGGCACCCCCAATCGGGGTGCTCCGGGGGGCAATGACCAAAACCCAGGATAGTCAAAATCTTGGGTTTGGTCCACTTTAAGCAGTGGGAAAGGTAGGGTGGGGTGAGTATCCTTTTACAGGATGCTCACCTTACCCACTCCTCAACCACTCAAGAACAGTGTCCCGCCTACCTGTGTATGTGTCCTGCTGTCTCAGCAAAGGGATCACATTGAAGCTGTGCATGGTACCCCCCTGCATATGGCTGGGCAGGTGGGTGGCCAAATTTCTTTATTGCAGACTGTGACTGGACCAAAATGTTGTTTCCCCCCCAATGTTTTTATTTGCTGGGACCCTACAGTGCACGAGCGGGCGTGCGGCTTCAGTTAATTTTAGGAATTCTTATTATTAGGTATAAGGTGCTATCATTCATAACACTGTAGAGTAAATCATACAGTACATAGACTATTACAGATGCTGTGTTTTCAATAAATATTCTGAATACAAAATTAAATGGCCCTGCCCTATGAGTTTAAAGTCTAGAGGTATATAAATTTACCCAAATTGTTTGAGGGCCGGATATTACTCAGCGCAATATACAATTGCGATTTTCATGTTCTATAAAATTCTTTCCAAATCTGGGTGAGCGTTTCAGTCTTGTTTGCAGACTGTGCGTACAGAGAGGTACATTGCATCTGCGCAATCCCTGTGACCTTCAGCAAAAGTGGTGAACCTGCCTGTGATCCATCAGAGTCCTTCTGAAGGTATGAACATTTCTGAGCGGCTACAGTCAGGACAAGTCGGATAATATTTCACATAATGTCCGTGGATGGAATTCCTGCCTAATTTACGGCCAATCCATCATAATGAGACAAGTTCATGGGGGAAACAATAAAAGGATTGTTTGTATTATTGTAAGTCATCTCCACAGACGAGAAGCTGCCATTTTTGTCATTTCTCTAGATTTTACAGTTGGGGATGAACAAATTAATTTCAAGCTAAATTCTCTAATAATTTGGGTTAAAAACCCCGAGCCTTATTTATTTCTGTTTCAGCCACTTTTATTGAAAAGAAAAACACAGCATCCGAGTGGGCGCTGTCAGAAGGGGATTCCAGGTGCCCTGTGTCTGTATTAGACCCTGTTTGTATTTTTTGGGCAGATGGGGACCACAAACAAAAAAAATACCGGGAATAGCACTGGGGACACATGCATAGCCCAAATCACAAGTTTGCAGCGCCACACAAAAGTAAAATTCAAAACAGCCCAGGGATCCTGTGGCACATGCACCAGCTGAAAAAAATAGAAAAAAATAACAAATGTGGTCAAAATAATTATAATCAACCCATTGACATCTATGGGATAAATAAGGCCACAGAGTGCAGGGTGAATGCCCGGTCCTATCTGGCACTGTAGGAAACTCAGTGCTGGCACTAATCCCATCACTGGTGCTGATGATAAATGGACACTACCTGGCACTGTCACAGGCGCTCTGGCTTTTTGACTTGATAAATACACCTTTTGCACTGGGACCTGACATTCACCTGACACTCATCTGGCACTACATGTCCTTAGGGTTTCTTAAATAAACCCCTAGGTCAAACCTTAAATCAGGTTTTCCTCCTAGCTGCCTGGGAGCAACAACCTGGGATGCCCTTATGTGTGAATCCCCACAGATCGGCAAAAACTCACCTGCGGCAAAGGAAATCTGAATGAAGCAGCTAAAGGTATGCCGGGGATGCGACCACAGCAAAGAAATGTGGTGTGGGCACGTGGAATGGTGAGTCCATGGGACAATCTGAGGACTTTCACACATCGGG
The DNA here is from genome assembly GCA_027917425.1 of Gastrophryne carolinensis. Taxonomy (NCBI): domain Eukaryota; kingdom Metazoa; phylum Chordata; class Amphibia; order Anura; family Microhylidae; genus Gastrophryne; species Gastrophryne carolinensis. The sequence goes on from CM051235.1 coordinate 399,551,527, forward strand.
GTATCCCAATTCTGTAGTACAACCTCCAAGAGACTTTCGGGGGGGTGTTACTCCTTTTTAACACATACAAAGACGATGGCTATAGCAATAGAGTTAAGGGGTGCAGTGGAATAGCGTATTGTACAAATTCTACCTATATATATATATATAGCCAGATTAAAAGCATAGATTTTTGGCCACATAAAGCTTTGAAATTTGTATTATTATTTATTTTATTTATAAAGTGCCATTGTGTTCCAAGAAGCAGTACAAGGTGGAAATTAAAGATAGGGTAAAACAATTAATAAGCTTCTAACACACAAGGTATTAAAGAGGAACAACACCCAAGAAAATGATTTTTTGGATGCTGTTGCACTCTGGTGGGGCATTCAGATTTGGGATCCTGCTCTCTGCATTCCCACGAATTGCACAAAATCTCACCTCTTCCTGTTTCCCACATGAGCCGATCAGCATCTCTTTTGCCAATGGACAGGCGTGTCCCATCCATTGCAGTCTATAGAGTGGCTGTGCCAGCATCACAGGTGGAGAGCATTTATCCTCAAGGTTTCCTGGTCGATACAGCCTGGGCAGCACAAGGGACTTGATCTGACATTTAAGTTAAGTTGATTGGGCAAGTGCCAGACTACCACTGATCAGTTACTTGGCTGCACTATTACTGTAAAGGAGAAAAACATACTCTACTGCAGGCCTCCGCCAAATTTTGTGCCAGGGGCCTCTACCACTCTTTATCCAGCCCTGATCATGATCTCACATCTTTTCGGGTTTTGCCAAACCTGACCAAATGAGCCAGATGCGTGTCGAATCTACCCTAGCCTGGACCCACACCTGGAACGTACAGGTAATGATGGGGGTAATGTTCCCACTAGTAACACTAATAGAGGAAAAGTCCTTTAATAATTTTGTATTAGTATAATATAACCTGTATTTAATTCATAATTACATATATTATATTTTATTAATAACAACACATCAAATATATTTAAAATATAACATATATATATATATATATATATATATATATATATATATATTCTAAGATTTAAAATCTACAATATAAGAAGAAACACTAATAATAATAACAGGCTGATTCATTAATAGCGCCAGGTAGCGACAGATGAGCGCCAGTAGCGTTATTTTCACAGCACACGCTAGTATTCGCTGTGCTTGGCCGTTGTTCGGCTGTTGACAGCGACTCAGTCGGTATGCGGTAATGTTGAATACGGGGTTCTGAGTCGCTGTTTGACAGGTTCCGCGCTGTATGGGAGCGCATGACAGCGAACGGCCATAGCGAACGGCTCCCGGCATATTCATTAACAAATCACGCTCCAAAAATTCTCGCGCTGTGAAATGCTTGTTTAAACCCCAGAGCGCTGGCGGCGATGGGTTAAAAGTAGTTTTTTAACCCCCAAACCACCATATTTTTAGAAAAAAAAAAAAACATGTTTTTCAAAACAGTTTGTAATATGAATACATTAATATCAGACCTGTAATATCAATTCTGCACAAATTTTTTTTTTTTTTTTTAGCTTAAAAAAAATATCTAACATTGCAGAAGTGGTCACAGAATTTTTGACATTAAAAAAAAATAATAATAATAATAATAATAGCAATTAATTATGAATATTTAAAAATTGCTCCATTGAAATGCATTGGAGAGCGCCAGGTAGCGAGAGGTCATACCTGTCGCTGTTCAAGGTCGCTCGCTGGCGCTGTGGGGTGAGGCTGGAATAATGATGAATGATTCGCTATCTGGCGCTCTGTCAGTCGCTAAGCAGGATCGGCTTGATAAATGTGTGATTGCGGAGGGGAGCCGGCGTTCTCGTGGCAGTGAGCGTCATTACCGTTCGCTCACCATTCGCTACCTGCCGCTATCCCTTGTTAAATAAGGGCCTAAGTATTACATCCATTTGAGATTATAACTTTATTTGACATTATTCTATGACTATGGTGTTAAATACATCAGCTCACAGTTTTAGGTTGTTGTTATCTGAAAGTCATATTTTAGGTTTATTGCTGGAGTCCCATCTGTGCTGCCATTCATGCTGGGGATTGGAGCAAGTTTGCAGACAGCAGTGTACAGTGCAAGGCATTCATCTGAAAACACTTAGCTATTTACACAAAAATTAAGCTGTCAGCTTGTAATTCTTCGATGCTGTGGCTCTGATGAGTTTTCCTGGAGAGATATTTCAGGTGACATCCAGTCACAGGGTGTTTGATACATTCAGTGGCTCCCCTGAGAGAAACATCCCTGCTTGCTACATAGTTACATATTTCATCATTTCAGATGTTTTTCCTCCTTTACTCCCGTCTAATTGTGTTTTTTCTTCAAACACGTTGGGCGCTACGTCAGCATATTACTCTCAGAGCTGCGCTGATTTTCCGTTTAGAAATCCTTCATTTAGCCGTACTTCAGGCGTTTTAATCGGGTGTTCTGCAAAGGACTGGAATGGGGCCCAGCTCCAATCAGATAAAAGGAATTTTCTTTTCGCAACTTAAATATATTCCCCACCGCTGCCGCCACCACATTGGACGTATTCGATGGAATTCCAAACATACCAGCGTGGAATTTATGCTTTCTCAAGCAGCCCCGCCAATACCGTGAACACCTGCCCAGGAAACCCTCTGCTCCGACTCTGAGCACCCATCAAAGACAAGCTGGGATTTTTCTTTCCTGAGTTTTTGTTTGTTTTTTATTATCTTTTTTACCTTTTTTTATGAACTTCAAGGAAGTTCCACCCCACAATTTTATTTTTGTTTTAGGCGGACCTTCCATAGAAGACTGCGGAAAATTATGTTTGGCTTGTCAGGTCCAAGGGGATGATCCAAGGCAGGCAAATCTAAAAACAAAAATCAAGAGCCAAAGTGCAAGAATTTCTTTTAAATGCTCAAAGGGTGGAAGTGAGTTTCTGATCATATAAGTGCTCAAACACAATAAGGGTGCCAAAAATAAGTCTGGCCTACAGTGAGGGCCTATGTAGGAGGGATTCAAACTAAATATAAATGTTATTTTGAACAAGTCACTATATTTTCTTAGTAGTATTGTGCTTCGAGTTTGGGTCACTGTTATATTCCACCCGAATATTTTCTATTTGTTGTGTCTTGGCTGACCTTTTTTTTTACTTAAATAAAAGAAAATTGCTCCATTTTCCCAGCTCCTACTAGCTTGGCACATAAGACATAGGGCCTGGCATCACAATGGATCTGAGATGGGATAGCCAGCCTTTGCCTGTAGTCACATGACAGCTACTATAACTTTCAGCACAGGTCTTATGCCTGGTAGAACACTGGGCACATGCCGATGGGCATTTAACTGGGCACCAGGGGTGTGGAAGAACACAATGCCCAGATGGGGGTGTGGGTAATTGGGAGGGAAAATCACAGGTGCACCTATAATAAGGACACGTGGTGCAGTAGCTTCAGGTGGCAATCACTGGACCTGTTTTTTATATTATTATTGTGTTTTTTACTATTTCATTAGTGGTTTCATGCGGATTGGGGCCACTGCTGCGTGCTGCCATGATATAAGTCAATCACTGGTGGCTCGGTGGTCTCGCCCCCTACCCCTTGGTTGCTCTATTGAGGAATGGAGCTGACTGTCCTGGGGGGTGCCATTCTATCATTCGTCTCAGAGATTAGGTTCACCCCTGAGTGGGTTCCCTCCATGATTGCAAGAAGGCGGCCCATCCAAGGCCTGACTAAAGGAAGGTTTAAACCAGGCTCCCGCGCAGGGTCTTCACCGTTGGGGGCCTCCAACACTTGTTAGCAAGAATATGCGATTGATCCTTAGTTAATTATGATGGCCTACACATACTTCCAGGGTCCTCCACCCTCCTAGACAAGTCCTGGGTGCAGGGCCAGAAAAGCAGCATGATTCACCTCTTGTCTTGCGGCGTGCCCCTGCTGCTGGTTACATGGAGGAAGGCAACATTGTTGATTGGAAGCAAGGGTCACATTAAATGACCACTCACATGGGCCCACACTGATTTGAAGCAGAAGCCACAGCCCGCAGGACTCTGTGGGATGGAATATGAGGGCTGGCAGATTAGTGCTCTATGTTTTTATTTTCAAAGCCTGTACTGTCCCTTTAAGCATTGTTTATCATATGACCATTTACATATTCACATATCTACACTCCATGTATTGTAAAGGTCGCCATGTCCAAAGTTTGTTTGTGGCCTCTGAAGAAGCCACCATACACCAGAACCCCATACACCAGAGTTGCAATGTTCATGGCTAAGCTGCTTCTATAGGCACATGGCTCTATTTGTTGTAGTCCACATGTGAATCTTTGGAATCCAGTTGTGAAATGTAACACATCCTCTGCAAATATAAATATTTGAAAGACGTCTAATACAGAGATTGGAAACATGGAAGCCACAAATCACCTTCCTTGGAAAAGATACTCAATGAGTATGTTTCCATGAAAATGTGGTCTTTCCACTGGTGGAGCAGTATGCGTTCCCACCAGGGGCCTGGGGCAGAATTTGCCATTTTATTTATCTTCTGAATAAAAGCCAAAAAGCAGCAACCCCAGAAGACCTCACCGACCAAGACAGGAACAAACCTCAAGATCTTCTCCAGATGTCAAGTGTTGTCCTCATTACCTGAATCCTGCAGATTAGGATATTCATCATTTCCCCCTGAGCAGCTTTCTCCTTTTCTCAGGTTTCATAAATTTTCTTGCATCCTGGTTCTTTGGGCGCTTCTCACAGACGCATAAAATGACACATGGCTTCCACAGGTGACGCTGAATGATATCCATGATGTGCTCCACCGTCATAAGACTCATTGTATTTCAGAGGAAGTATCAAGAAACGCTTCAGCGATCCCTCAAATCCCTCCCGAATGGTGGATGAGGTGTTACCAGTGACAGATGGTAGAGCAATGCATGCAACATTCACTTTTGGTTTAAAAGTTTGAATCAATCTTTTGCAGCTTAAAATATGAGGCTGATACATTTTAGGTACATCACTTGTAGTAAAGGAGCCTCAAGACATTGAGTCCACCTAACTCCTCCCGTGCATGCCATCCTGATTTGGAATGCACTGCTTATTTCTAAGCCATAGGGAGCCTAACACTTGACTTTAATACCTCCAGGGATCCTTCAATGCAACAAATTCTGTCACCCTATGGGCCCGCAAGCAACAGATTGGGTTTGCAGGTCCGGCATGCATAGCACAGTGCACATGTGCCTAGTAAATTGGACACCACCAGCCAAACAGGGCATTAGAGCAGCACCGGCGCACAAAGAGGTTGAGTAATTAAGACCGTTCGGCCTCTCTAGTGCTTAAAGCAGACCTAAAGTCAAATAAGATTTTAGGTCTACTAAACAGCCTCTACAATTGCCATCCCATTTTGAAACAGAAACAAGTGAGCTGACAAAACAGCAGCGACTGAAATCCCAGCAGAAGACATTCATTCTGTGGCACCACAGCACATGTACATTCATGTGTACTTGTTTACACACACACAGAAATAGTTTCTGACAGTTCTTGGCCAATCACTATGGCAAATGAATCAATCTATTCAGAGCAAATTCACATAAGCTTGTGCTCAGATTATTGAATTTTGCCCGTCTGGCCAGCTTTAGCGAATCCCTCGGAAAACTAGGCCAAACTAAATAAACTGTATAGTCAATATTCATTTGGGGGTTTGCTAAGCCAGGTCTGGCCAAGCTGACGCATATAGACAATATTCGAGTAGACTATAACAGCAACCCCAAGGTGAATCGTATTACTACTTAGAAATTATAGTGTGCTCAAATTAAATCATTTTGCTTTTCTTGACCAGTCACTATGGGGGTCAACATTACAGGAGGGCAAATTGGACAAATTCCCAGTACCCCATGCCTGAAGGTACCCCATTCCTGACCCACTTTTGCTGGTTGGGCTTGCTAGAAGAATATACATAATTAAATAATATTCATTACATTTTTATTGTATTTGTAATAAAGACAATTTAGCACAAAAATATATTTACAGCGCTCATGAGTCATGACCCATAAAATGTCATTTTTACATAATGTACACACATAAATATCTGGTACACATTATGCACACTTTATAAATACAAGGATAATACAATAAACATATTAAATCCCCACTGTGTTTCAATAATTTACTAATTTCCATTCAGTTACACTATTTATCACCCGGTTCTGTGTATTGTCTACTTTGTAATAAACTATGAGGAGGGTAATGGCATGAAAAGATATTTAAGTTGGCAAAATAAGAAAATAAAGAAAGAAAGATACAGATAAAAAGAAAAAATAAATTCTATAGAATTTGAGGAGTCTCTAGGGAAGGACAGAATTCATTTATTGTTACTCAGTGGGAAAGAGCTATGCAATTTACAGGATGGGGGATGCTTTGCAGCTCTGGCTCCTGGAAGTAGACATGGGCACAAATGTTATTGCAGGTAATGTCAGCTGGTGAAATTGGCATTTGGGGTACCACTTTTATTTCTGCCCAGGGCTACAGTTTGTCCAAAACCAACCCTGAATCCCTAATGAATGGTCAGATTCAGTTTAATAGGTCAAAAATTAAAACAGCACGTAATATTTTGCCCCCCCCCTTCCCAGTCATCCCTGATTGACCGGGAAGCAATCCTGCACCCAGCCTATCCAAATGTCTGGGCACAGGAGCCGTGGGAGGTTCCGGCAAGGCTGAGTTAACTGGTGACCCTGGGGGTTTCACACAGCAGAGCATCCCAATTTTGGATACTCAAGGGGCAGGCTAGTGGCCAGTCCTGGAGTCTTTTAGATGCTTAAAGTAATCAATTTGACCAATTACTAGGCTCACTAGGTAAAATTAGTCTATTTTTAGTACAGATAATGCTCTTCTTGGCCTTTGATGCCCTAGTGAAAGGCCAGATTTAGTTGGAGTCCCAGGTGTCAAGAAATGGGCCATCCTAATGCTGAGGCTGGAGGGCTACATCAGGTAGCTTTTCTCTTGACATCCCATATTAATTTGGACACCAGAACAGTGTACGTGACCGCTGTCAGGTTTGAGAGTGGTAGCCTTTCACAAGAAAGGGGATCATGCCCTTTTCACGCGCACACGTGTCTACACTGTGAGGAACGTAATAAGCCAACTTTGAAAATTCCTGTGTTATCAATAGCTGCTCCATCCATCAGGTCCTATTTCCTCTGGCTGGGTGGCCTCTTCTCCTGCAGAGCAAATAGATATTCCTCAAGATGGTCTAAAGAAAATACTTCCACTAATTAGTGCAGCCGATGTGTATCCCCTTGTTTGTTTCTCGGGCACTTGTTTGTGTATGTAAGGACGGGCCTGGTGAGATCCATACGCCTTCCTCCAGCAGCTCAGATGTTCAAGTCGCAAAACCAAATAAGCTCTGGCTGGGGAAGGCGAGAGCTATATACCCAACCCAGAGAAAAATATACAAGAAATGTCGATCGCAACAGATGATCTGACCTCGCTGTTTCTTTTTGTTTGATTGTAGGATGAAACTGTGTCCAAATTTGCTCCCTAATCTGCATTTGGCAGCTAAAAAAATCTCCAATGGTAAAACTAGCTGCGGCAATACAGCAAAAGCTAATGCTGAGTTTCAGATTCAGTCATTAGTAATTCATTAGTATTCAGATTCAGTAATTTCGGCAAACAGCATTTTGGCAACATTTGGTCAAATATGGCACTGTTGTTTTGCAAGTAAAAAAAGCCGATTGTACCAGTAATTTATCTGTAGAGATGGGTAAACCCCAATCACAAAAGTTTGGATTCCTACCCGTGCTTGAGTTTGGCACCCGGCCCAAACACAGAAAAGCTGGTTGATGGACAGCAGAGCTGCTGTGACTTACCTCTGTCCGATTTTCCCCTGCCAGTGGCGGTGGCAGCAGCAGCAGCATCTGAGTGCTGGCATTAGAAGTGTTCTCATTTAATGGAGAAGGCGACCATCTTTTTGTAGCCCCAGCTGGTTGCAGATTCAGATTCTGCTGCCGCTGACAGGAGTGGAGGTAAGTCACAGCAGTTCACTTCCGCTGCACACTATGCACCCCACCACAGCCACCCCCCTAAAGTTTGGGTCCCCATTGAAATCAAACCAGGTTCGGGTCCCCAACCCGAACATTTATTCAAAGTTGGTCCGACTTCGCCAAACCCAAACATTGGGGTGTTTGCATCCCTTTTTATCTGTTATAACAGAGGTCATCCCTGACCTACTGATGTATATAAAAGTAGAAGATGATAGAGGAACCCCCCGCTCTTCTGTCCTGATCCAGTTTGTGAAAACTTACTGATTGACGAGGTCAAGTCCTCCAGTATCCAGCAGCAATCTCCATTCAAGAGGGACCATCTACCTCCTTCACATGCCTCCTCCATTCACTAAAATGGTCAGGCACATGTAAAGCTTTGGAGTCAGGGCTGCTACTTGGAATTTTGGGGCCCCGTACAACCACAATACTCCCCCCATTTTGATCCTAAACAAATATATAAAATACAATTTTTGGGGGCATAAATGTATACAAAAAGGAGAGTGCACACTGCTGCATTCCCTGTGTGCATGCTCCTGCCCCAGTGGGAACACATGCACAGATGATGAGGCAGGGAATGCAGCAGCGTGCACTCCCCATTGTAACTGATGAGAGCCTCCTGCCGAATTATGTAGTCACAGTGGGCGGCAGTCATTGGACAAGTGCCCATACATTGGCCGTTGGAGCATGGCGAAGTGAGTTTTTTCTGGCTTCCTGGGGGTTTCACACAGCGGGGCATCATGTGTGCAGAAATGGGCCTCCCAAACATGTGTCATTATGGGGGCCCCATCATATGTGCAGAAATGGGCCCCCCATCCATGTGTCATTACGAGCCCCCATCCATGTGTCATTACAGTGACTCCATCAGGTGTGAGGAAAAATGGCTCCCTCATCCATGTGCCATTATGGGGGCCCGATAATGTGTGCAGAAATGGGACCCTCATCTATGTGCCACTACAGGGGCCCCATCTAGTGTGGAAATGGGACCCCATCCATGTATCATTACAGGGGGCCCATCATGTGTGCAGAAATGGGACCCTCATCTATGTGCCACTACAGGAGCCCCATCTAGTGTGGAAATGGGACCCCATCCATGTACCATTACGGGGGGCCCATCATGTGTGAAGAAATGGTCCCCCATCCATGCACTATTACGGGGGCTCTGGTGTAAACATTAAGCACTAGAGAAGAATTGAAACATAAATGCCCAAGATATCGGGGGTTCACAGTTTTACTTTATGATGTCTTCTCTGAAGAATGTGAGAGCTGGCTTTGGTCCAGGGTGGGCATCTGTTGGTGCTGGAAGTGAGGGGGCTTGCTAGGAGGAGGCTGGGTGGGAAGGAGGAAGGGGTTAGCTGGGCTTAAATGGTAGCTCTGAGAGCTCCATTTAAGCTATCAATAGAGAGAGGGGTGTGGTCTGGACTAGCTCCTTGAGCTAGTATTGGTGGCCCAAATCCGCGGGTGGCGCTGGAGGGGCAGCAGAGGAAGTGTATTTCTTCATTCAGTATGCTGAGTTGACAAGAGGCAAAGTGCTAGAGGAACACTTGGCAAGGTAAGCTTGTTTATTTTATTTAACCCTTTGCACTAAAAATCCATTTATCTTCTGAATTATTGCAAAAGGTCCCTTTTACCAGAATAATTTTGTAGTGGACCATCTTGATTGCCATTGGAATTGAGTTTGTATGAGTTTGTGATAAGATAACTGGTGAATAAAAAGACTCTCTTTTACATTTTTACTATGCAACGTGACAAGATGTATAAGTAGCTTGATCTGACCAGGTGACTTTGGAGGAGCAGAAGAGGATTATGAATGCTGAAGAGATTCTGGTTATTTACATCCTACTGGTCTTGATTGGCTTCCTCTATGTACTTGCATACTCATGTTACCTTGTACAAAAGGAACATGATAAAACAATGCCTGGTTGTCCCCACCTTTTCAGTGAACAGAGTGGTGCTCTCCGTTGTGATGGCAGAATGGGGGCACTAGGTCCTGATCACTTGGTTGCTTATCCCATCCCGTATCCTTGTCCCGCTCTCCAAAACAAGCTATAGTCAATAATATTCTTTTTTCCCTTTAATCACACAGCACAAGTAGTACACCATTCTACCCTGCACACCACTAACCTCTGTTTTATCGGCATACGTAACACTGCAGTTGGTTCCATGTTTATGTGGGCCCTTCGGTGGCATGGTCTCAGTGGGCCCCTTTGGGATAGAGAGTCGCGGGTTGGGGGTCTATAAATTTCATGGTCAAAACTAAGAAGGGCTGCTTGCCCTCCAACCCCCTATTGGAGTTGTTTTTTAGTCTGGTCCCACATGAATGGGTAGAGTATTGAGGAAGTATTAAGGAAGAGGGATGGACATAACAGGAAGGGCTGGATGGATGGAGCAGAGAGACAGGGATGGATGCAGCAGAAAGACAGAGAAAGGAAGTGTGTGCACTGTGCACCTTGCATTACCTTCTTTCAGCATGTGCAGTACTTCCTGTTGCAATGCTGGGGTCAGGGAGTAGGGAGATGACATGTCTTGCAGGGGCTTGCAGGGAAGCTCACCTCTATGAGGCAGATCAACACACAAGCGAGTGCAGGACTGTCAGGGCTGAGCAGAGGTTAAGGGGTAGAGCAACTGCACCACCAATGAATAAGTGTGCAGCTCAGCCTCGATACGAGGGCCCGATGCAATGTTAGTGTCAAAAATGTTTAAGTTCTTTAACCACATTGTGCCAGCTGTCAGTGGTACCCCCTGGGGCCCCCGGCAGCTGACCAGCCTTGCCAGGTGCTGACACTGTCCCTGACTGCAGTGGCCAGGTACAAAACTTGCACACACTAGTGCTATTGTTTGGACCACTGCCACCTGCTACCTACCAGAGGTATAACCAAACCTCCTGTTTCCCCAGTCTCATCAACCCAAACACATAGATGTGTTGTTTCTACAGCTTTTTTAATTTGACACCACCCCAGCATGTTTGTGAGCCTTTCTGTTTGCATAGTCCTCTGAGTGGATTTACATGCATTCTTTTGTTGTTTAGAAGATAAATTCTGATAATTTTGCGGTTGTATATAGTGAAGCGCTATATACAAGTGATCTTGCTTAGAACACTGCCACCTGCTGGCTTTCAGGGGTATTTCTGAAACTTCAGATTTCTCTGTTTATTTTAACAACCCAAACTATAAAGCAAAATCTAGTTGTATATAAAGCACATCTGTTGATGCAACTGATGGCAGCTGATCTTGATGACATTTTTGAAAATATAGATTTTTGGTGTGCCAAAATTATGTCCTTAGGGTGCTGAGCTAATAAAGTATTTTGTTTTTATTATGTTAGCAAGTGTATGTTTTATGGAAGCAGTCTGGCAACAGTTTGGCAACTGTAAACTGTTCTACAAGAAGAGAGAAGGGATCGCTGTACAACACCGTTGCTATGGCCACTGCTAAAGTGAAGGAGCTCACTCAACCTTACACATGGCCCAGAAGCAGTGTTCCCCAACGTATTTGATTCTCCAGAACATTCTCCTATACCCCTCTCCATAGTGATGCTCAGAGTCTCTGGGGTATCAAAGGCTCCATTCCTGTGACCTGGCATTACCCCTGGGGGAATTCCAGGGCATCTAGAGAGGGACCTGCTGTCCCCTGTCAGTCCAAATGCCAGCAGAGCATTCCCTTTCACCACTACTGCCAGCAGAACAGGAGCCACTGGAGGAGACCTGGGGTCCACCAGACACGGGGACAAGGGGAGTATTTGGTAAAAAAAAAGTTACAGTTAATTAAATTTAAATAAAAGTATTAAAAATTTAAAAAAAAACTCCTGCAAATGTATTCATGCACAAAAACTTTTTACTCCAGCTCTAAGGTGGCATAAAAAGTGTGTTTATTAAATAGGGCCAAAATAGGTGTGAAAAAGTGCTGAAATGCACATTGCACTTTTATTTTGCATTTCGTCACATGATTTTGTACTTATGCCGCGCAAAGAATGCGAGAGAAAATTGCATGTTTGTGGTCTGCGGAATCATACAAACCTGAAAGCAGTACAAAAATGCACTTTTTACACAGAAAATAGTTGTTAAGTTATTTTACCTTGCTACTATATAGATAGTAACAAGGTGCACTATAGGAAAGAAAAAAAACTATTTATTTTTTGACTTTCTATTTCCAGCTGCATTTCACTCTGACAATCCTTTTTTCTATTGCACATAAGCCCTCATTTACTTTAGTTCCCCCTAATTGCAACATAAAGGGAGTCATAATTGTGCAAATCCCCCTAAAAATTAGAAGCCCCATTATTATTTTGCAATTTTTTTCATCTAGCCTCCATTAGTTCCAGGTTTCCGTTGGCAGGTTGTTCCACAAGCCCCTTTAGTTTATGACAGCAATATATATTCTGGCTGCCTTCAGCCAAGAGAAGGGGAAGGGTTCGGTCCCTCGCATGGCGCTGTGTTAGTGGAGCAGATTAGGTCAGCATGTGCGCTTTTCATTCATATTTCCCCTTTCCTGCCAATAAGCTTTAGAGTGGTGATGGGCTGCCTGTAAGAAAGTCGATCGGGTTGCCATATTCATAAATGTAATTTATACAACTTCATAAAGCTGTTTTATTATATTGCACTATTTTCCGTGAAGGTATTTCACAAACGATAAAATATTGTTTAGTAAGTAGCATTCGCTGTATTTGGCCAAATATGGCAGCTTGCCATTATATATAAATATATACAGAATATGGCTGAGTGCAGTATTACTTTATTATTGTTTTCTTACCATTATTGGGTGAGGTCGGCTCTCATATGCAATTTTAATTTGTCACAATAACCAGTGTGGACAGCCAGGCCGTTATGTGTGAGACTATTTCCAGTGCCTGACGGGAAAGCATTCGGCTACAGACCAAGGCAATCTCTGGGCAATCGTGACCCATTGCAATCGCTGTGAAAGTGCTGCCCATACTAACCTATAAGCATTGCAATTGCTGGGTAATTGCAATCACCCTGCAAATGTCTGGCATGCCACGTTATTGTGGGGTTAGCACTCCATTGATGGCGATCGCTAACGTTATCACTTACAAATTGCATCGTGCTGGTCTGAAACCAGCGTTATGGTAAAGAAACACATGCTGTATTATATTAAAACAAAAACACTCCTATCAACCTACATTCAGCTCTGTCTTGCAAGAACATTACAGCTGTCAGAGGCGTACTTATGTTCCATTGGATTGAGGATTGAGTATACCAGGAACCAGGGGGCATCCCAATGAGTACCCCCATTGGAATGCCCCGGGGTGGTGAAAATAACATGTTTTGCTATACTTTAAGAATAGGTTGCCCAAAATATGGCAACATATTTATTTTTTTTCTGGGGGACTTTTTTTTTGTTTTTCCCACTCAGTCAGCGACCAATAGCATTTGCAGATCTGACGTGCACACTCTGTACATGGTGCAACAAAAATTCCATTGCATACTGGTGGTCACATTGGACCCATAGTTGGAGCAGGGATCTAATACGTTATTTTACATGCTGGGTGCCATACACTTTTGTAACCAAATTGGGATGTCCCCGGGTGCTTCTAAATAGACCTCCATTCATTTTGACTACAGTCTAAATCAAACCACAGACCTGCTGCAGCTTTCTTCGCTTCAATCTATGGGTCATGGCTGAGCAGGGAAGGGTGTATCATGTCGGAACTTTGAAGTTCATGAGCATGATCTGCTGTGGTCAGAGACAGCTGTGGAACCACTGTGGCTTGTCATGATTGTTCACACTGAGATCACCAAGGAACAGAGTAGCTATTTAGACTACTTTTTTGCATGCTTCTGGAGGAATGCAATTAAAGTTAGGGCAAACTTTAGACAGAGGAGTAGCTAGGCTTTCTGGCACCCAGGGTAAAGATTCAAAATGGCACCCCCCACCTGTGCTCAGGCCCCCCTTTGGCACCCCCTGACCTTCTGCACCTGGGGCATGTGCTCCCCCTGCTCCTAGCTACGTCCCTACTTTGGAGACCAGCTATGGCTTCTATCTGGAACTACAGAAAATAGAGAAGTGGTATACGAGCCAGGAGGTGAGCTGCTTTCTTCCTTATTATTGCCATTGGGTTTACAGTCCCTTTAAACACCTCCTTGTACCTGTATCTTGTTTATTCATCCTTTTTTTCCATGCAGGAAGTGTCCCACAAGGTTGCAGTTTCTTCTTTAATCCCCTAGCATTGAGAATTTGCAGGGTGACTCCCGTGCCCATCCTTAGTTTTTCAATGCCTGTGCTGCAGACTGTGCTTGATTGTGCCTGATCCAGAATAAATGCCACATGCACCCATGCCAGGCTGGTAGCAGCTGTGCACAGCTTAAGGGAGTGGCCAGAGGAATGTGCCCCACAATGTTCATTTATTGCCAGACATTAAAGCGGACCAACACCCATTTTCCTGCTAATGGGTGTGGGTGTCAGCGACCAATAATGGGGCTGCATTCCTGGCCGAGGTATAGAGGAAGAGGTAAGAATTGCGGGTGTTCTGGGGGAAATGATGTGAGAGGAGGCTTCAGCATTCTGGATGCCCTCTGAGCCTGTCTAAATTCAGCTGTACCTGAACCCTATCCGATAGCGGGGAAACTTATGATGGTCCACTTTAATATGCATAGCCTGTGTTTTGAACCACTTTACTACAACAACAATCGTAGCAGAAAAAGCATCTCCAATGTTCTTTGGTCTTTTATTTTTTTAATATAAAATGTGTTAGCCAACCCACTGTACCAGAGGCATAAATAAATGTGACCGGGCCCTCGAGCATTAGGTGGGGCCCCATATAGTTACCTTTTTCCTGTCTTTTTAGGTTGAGAAGAAGTGAAGATGGGACCTCGGACCTCATGGGCTCATGTGGTTGTTACCTCGGCACCCCCTGCATAAGCCCCTGCTCCGTATAGATGAGCTCCTCTCCGAGAACACACACAATAAAGAGCAGGTGTTTAGCTCTGTTAGACACATATCAGACTTTTGACACACATCACCATTTGCAAAATGTGGAACCTCCGCGGGTCACAGAAAGTCAACGTCCGATGGAGTCAGTTGCTGGTTTAGTACAAAGCACCTGAGTTTTTCTCGTCATTTCTGTTGAAATCTGTTCCATGTAAATCATGTAGCGTGCAGCGGGAAAGACAAATATACAAGCTGCCCTATGTGCACATGTTGCTTACGCCGATTTCCTAAGATCCGCGCGGATGAGGCTTTCCCCTGCCTTGCTCCTGTTTTCATGTATACGTTGTTAAGATCAACATGACACAGTTTCTGTCTATAAAAAATCCAGAGAGAAACTTTGGTGGGGCACATCTTGCGCTCCAGCTCCCATAGTGCGCTGGGCAAAGCATGTGGTAATCATTTGAGAGCTTCATCTTGACACGCAGAATTACCGCAGCGTAATTAAATGCATTTTACATCAAGCGTTGAGCCGAGCTGGAGATCAGGGGCTTCAACAGAATGTGAGGAAAATTATACGCTTTGGTGTAACAAGCCGCCTTACATGTCTTCGTTCTTTCAGATTATTGACCTAACGTGTCATACCTAAATTCTGCAAGTCCCTTTACAAGCCAGTCCCCATGGAGGGATGAAAACTGTATTCCAGCCGGGTGCAATTATGTAGCCAGGCTTTCAGGGCCAGTAAACCAAAATTACCACTGGGCTCAAATTGATGGGAGTTTTCAAGTTTCAGAAATGAAGGAAGTGTTAGAGAAAAGACGATATCGGTGACGTATAATAACATTTTCTTACTTTTGTCCATTAATGTCAGCAGAGCATATGGTAATGGAAGAAGACTTAAAGCTTGTGTGCAGGCACATGTAAAAAAAAACTTAGAGATAAGCAAATCATCCGAGACTTGCTGTCTACCAATGAGGCTAATTTCATGCCTCAATCGATTCAGGCAAATAGGCTAACTTGGTAAAACAAATTCGTATCAGATTTGTCCAAACTGACCACGAGAGTCCATTCAGGCCCAAATGTATTTGTCTGAATTGTCAGACTTACTTCAGTATGGGCTTAGTTTGGTTTAAATAAAAAATGTTTGCATCTGATTGTTTGTTCATTCTGGTCTGGGTCAGGTTGATAGAAAATTGTATGCATTATCGAAACTGAAATATGTATTACTTCAGGTCTGAAATGATTTGTCCAGATCTTCCAACTAACTGTAATTTAAGCTTAGTAAAAAAAAATATATATATATGTATAGTCGGAATCTGATACATTTAGGTCTGGGCTGGGTTGGGAACCACTGATGAATCACCCTACTTAAACCAGATCTTCACCCTGAATAAGAGCATATCTTATATGTTTCTCCCAGCCCGTACATATAGATTGCTCATCCTACCTGCATCTACTGCATTTTCTGAGCCTTTGAACAACCAAAATGGCGGCACATGGCGTTTCAGGATGCCTGCAAACAGGAAGTGACTTTTGACTATGCCACTTTGCATTCTGGGATTGCTGTCCTTATCCTGACCCCAGCTCTGCTCTGTCTGTGCAAAGCTATAACCTGCCCCATGTACCTTTGCCCCCTTTCCTCTCCTCAGTATGTGATGCTTCTGAGGCAAGAGGATGACGCTCATATCCTAGAGACTAGAGATGAGCGAACTTTTGAAAAATGAGATTCGGCCGATTCGGCAAATTTTCCGGGAAAAATAGTTTCGGTTCGAATTTATTCGCAAAGAATCGCTATTAAAAACGGCTATTTCTGGGCGTCCTAGAGCCTCCATGGGGTTGCAGAACGTTTTTCTTGGCTGTAACATGCATAGGATGCATGCTGGGTTAGTAAAATACTATTGTAAAGAAGTATGACATGCAGATCAGAGGTGTCGCTATTAGATTCGCTGTCACAGAGCGGCACAATTACAGAGCCGTGAGGTGGCATCAGCATTATGAACCCATATATTGCCTGAAAGTCACACCCAGGAGTTGGCAGCAGCATTAGGAGCCCATATATTGCCTATAAGTCACACCCAGGAGTTGGCAGCAGCATTAGGAGCCCATATATTGCCTGAAAGTCACACCCAGATGTTGGCAGCAGAATTAGGAGCCCATATATTGCCTGAAAAACACATTGGAGTTGGCAGCAGCATAGGGAGCCCATATATTGCCTGAAAGAGACACTGGGGTTGGCAGCAGCATTAGGAGACCATATATTGCCTGAAAAACACACCCTGGAGTTAGCAGCAGCAGCATTATGAGTCCATATATTGCCTGAAAGACACACCCAGGAGTTGGCAGCAGCATAAGGAGCCCATATATTGCCTGAAAAACACATTGGAGTTGGCAGCAGCATAGGGAGCTCATATATTGCCTGAAAGACACACCCAGGAGTTGGCAGCAGCCATAGGGAGCCCATATATTGCCTGAAAAACACGTTGGAGTTGGCAGCAGCATAGGGAGCTCATATATTGCCTGAAAGACACACCCAAGAGTTGGCAGCAGCATAGCGAGCCCATGTATTGCCTGAAAAACATATTGGAGTTGGCAGCAGCATAGGGAGCTCATATATTGCCTGAAAGACACACCCAGGAGTTGGCAGCAGCAGCAGAATAAACATATATTGCCTGAAAGACACACCCAGGGGTTGGGAGCAGCAGCAGCAGCATTAGGAGCCCATATATTGCCTGAAAGACACACTCTCGACTTGGCAGCAGTATTAGGCGCTCATATATTGCCTGAAAAACACATTGGAGTTGGCAGCAGCATAGGGAGCCCATATATTGCCTGAAAGAGACATTGGAGTTGGCAGCAGCATTAGGAGACCATATATTGCCTGAAAGACACACCCGGGAGTTGGCAGCAGCATTAGGAGCCCATATATTGCCTGAAAGACACACTCTGGACTTAGCAGCAGCATAGGGAGCCCATATATTGCCTGAAAGACAAACCCAGGAGTTGGCAGCGGCAGAAGAAGCTCATATATTGCCTGAAAGACACACCCAGGAGTTGGCAGCAGCAGCAGCATTAGGAGCTCATATATTGCCTGAAAGACACACCCAGGAGTTGGCAGCAGCAGCAGCATTAGGAGCCCATATATTGCCTGAAAAACACATTGGAGTTGGCAGCAGAATTAGGAGCCCATATATTGCCTCAAAAACACACCCAGGAGTTGGCAGCAGTATTAGGAGCTCATATATTGCCTGAAAAACACACCCAGGATTTGGCAGCAGCACAGGGAGCTCATATATTGTCAAAAAGACACACCCAGGAGCTGGCAGCAGCATAGGGAGCCCATATATTGCCTGAAAAACACATTGGAGTTGGCAGCAGCATTGGGAGCTCATATATTGCCTGATAGACACACCCAGGAGTTGGCAGCAGCAGCAGCATTAAGAGCTCATATATTGCCTGAAAGACACACCCAGGAGTTGGCAGCAGCAGCAGCATTAGGAGCCCATATATTGCCTGAAAGACACACTCTGGACTTGGCAGCAGTATTAGGAGCTCATATATTGCCTCAAAAACACATTGGAGTTGGCAGCAGCAGTAGCAGCAGCATTAGGAGCCCATATATTGCCTGAAAGAGACACTCTCGACTTGGCAGCAGTATTAGGCGCTCATATATTGCCTGAAAAACACATTGGAGTTGGCAGCAGCATAGGGAGCCCATATATTGCCTGAAAGAGACATTGGAGTTGGCAGCAGCATTAGGAGACCATATATTGCCTGAAAGACACACCCGGGAGTTGGCAGCAGCAGCAGTATTAGGTGCTCATATATTGCCTGAAAAACACACCCAGGAGTTGGCAGCAGCAGCAGCATTAGGAGCCCATATATTGCCTGAAAAAAACATTGGAGTTGGCAGCAGCATTAGGAGCCCATATATTGCCTCAAAAACACACCCAGGAGTTGGCAGCAGTATTAGGAGCTCATATATTGCCTGAAAAACACACCCAGGAATTGGCAGCAGCACAGGGAGCTCATATATTGTCAAAAAGACACACCCAGGAGTTGGCAGCAGCATAGGGCGCTCATATATTGCCTGAAAGACACACCCAGGAGTTGGCAGCAACAGCAGCATTAGGAGCCCATATATTGCCTGAAAGACACACTCTGGACTTGGCAGCAGTATTAGGAGCTCATATATTGCCTGAAAAACACCCTGGAGTTGGCAGCAGCAGCATTAGGAGTCCATATATTGCCTGAAAGACACACCCAGGAGTTAGCAGCAGCATAGGGAGCCCATATATTGCCTGAAATACACATTGGAGTTGGCAGCAGCATTAGGAGCCCATATATTGCCTCAAAGACACACCCAGGAGTTGGCAGCAGTATTAGGAGCCCATGCATTGCCTGAAAAACACACCCAGGAGTTGGCAGCAGCATAGGGAGCTCATATATTGCCTGAAAGACACACCCAGGAGTTGGCAGCAGCAGAAGGAACTACCATGCATCAGCTACTCGCATGCATCAGCTATTGGTGGGCGGAAATCCTGGCTGAACCATGCCTGATTCATCTTCACAAAGGTGAGTCTCTCCACATTTTTCGTGGACAGACGAGTTCTCATTGGCATTACTATGGCCCCCGCAGCACTAAAGACCCGCTCAGATGGCACACTACTGGCCGGGCAGGACAGCTTTTCCAGGGCAAGCTCTGCCAGTTGCGGCCACAAGTCAAGTTTGGCTGCCCAGAAATCCAGCGTATCCTCAAGGTGCGTTGGCATGGTCATTTCAAGGTATGACAGGACCTGCTGGTTCAGGCCCTGCTCCAGGTCTTCCTGCTGCTCATGAGTAGCCTCACTTTGTGGGTGCAGAAAGCTACTGAAGCGACTGAAGACTGAGGCTGCTGCTGATGGAGCTGCTGCTCCTGCCCCCCCCCCCCCGCAGCCATGGCAGTGGAAGGTGAGCGCAGAGGTCCCCCCGAGTCAGACCTGCGAGATTATAGACCATGGCGCAGATAGGCATCGGTCAATTGACTACGTAGAATGTCTTTGTAGTAGGTCAGTTTGTCCTCCCTCTCAGCGGGTGCAAAAAATGCCCCATTTTGTGCCGATAGCGAGGGTCCAATAAGGTGGAGAGCCAGAAGTCATCCCGCAGAAAAATGGAGACAATTCTGTGGTCACTACGCAAGCACGTGAGCATGCATCGTGCCATTTTTGCAAGTTACTCGGAGGGACTACCTGTCTCCATCTTCACTGCATACTGCCACGGTGTATCTGTGTCCTCTGTCTCACCTTGCTCACAGCGAAGCGAGCACTAGATGGGACTACCTCTGTGTACTTTTGGTATCTCAACCATTTATGTAGATCTAAATTGACTGTTGCTTTTTTGGTGTTCCATGGTGCTTAAACCCTATTTAATCTATCTAGTGATTTGAGTCTGGACAGGCAGCTACTGTTCAGACTATACATCTATTGCGAATACTGTATACTGCTAACATTGTGTATATAAGCGTTTACATATATACCTGTTGTGCACTAATTTATTCACTTGGATTAAATTTACACATGCTTTGCATAGCTTTGTTTCATGGGTGTTCATTTATAGCTATCAGAATTTAACAGTTGCCTTTTAGGTGTGCGGTGAGTGGGCACACCTTGCTATCATCTGAACCCCATATCTTATCTAATGCGACTATTACTATTAGACATATATGGTGTGCGACTATAACCTAAATCTCTAATATTCCAGTGCCCTGACCAGCCATGGTTTCCAACATGTGTTGTATTACATGAAGCAGCGGAATCACGTCGTTCATGCCGTAATTCTGGCGACTGACAAATAAAGTGGCTTCCTCAAAGGGCCTGAGCAAACGGCAGGTGTCACGTATGAGCTGCCATTGGTTCACATTAAAGTTACACAGGGGAGTCCCCCTATCTGCTTGGATCATCAAAAAATCAGTGATGGCTTTTCTCTGTTCGTATAGTTGATCTAACATTGCAAATCAGACTATGTTGGGGGATACCGTTCTGACGCTGTAGCTCAAGAAGGGTGTGCTTGGCAGTGTAGGAGTGGCTGAAGTGCATACAAAGTTTCCTTCCCGTTGTTAGGATGTCTTGCAGATGGGGGGAAGACTTCAGAAAACGCTTGACAACTAGGTTGAACACGTGTGCCATACAGGGCGCATGGCTCAGGCTTCCTTGTCGCAGTGCAGACAAGATGCTACTCCCATTGTCAGTCACCATGGTTCCCATTTCCAATTTTGGCGGAGTAAGCCATGTTTTGATTTCTTGATGAATGAATTTCAGAAGCTCCTCCCCTGTGTGACTCCGTTCGCCAAGGCAAACCATGTGAAGCACAGCGTGACACCGCCGTGCCCTGCACACATGGTAGGCTGAAGGGGCATTGAGAATTGACCGTACAGTGGAGGCTGAGGAGGAGGGGGAGAATGAGGAGGCGGAGTCGCACACTGTGACAGGCAAAACGGCCTAGGAGCGTGGAGGCCGAAGCGGTGTGACCTGTCCAAGTTGCTGTGCAGGAGCCACATTCACCCAGTGGGCTGTAAAGGACATGTATTGTCCCTGACCGTAGAAACAGCTCCAGATGCCAGCGCTGCCGTGCACTTTGGTGCACACTGACAGGCTCAAGGACTGGCCCACCTTCTGCTCAACAAATCTGTGCAGCGCTGGTACTGCAAAGAAATGACGGCTTGGGACTCTCCACCTCGGCTCGGCACTAGCCATCAGTTCTCTGAAAGGTGCAAAGTCCACCACCTGAAAAGGGAGGGATTGCAGCACCAGCAACTTGGACAGGAGCACATTTAGCTTCTGCGCCAGGATGAGTGGGCGCATACTGTTGTCTCTTGGACATGGCTTCGCTGATGGATTGCTGGTGGGATGAGTGACTTTTAGTAGGAGGAGCAGGAGCATCTGGAGTGGCAGAGTATGGGTATGATGCACAGCTACCTTCGGCTGAGGTGCTGGAGCCTTGGCTGGGTGAAATTGGAAGCAGCGTGGCACTGGCTGACACAGCAGGCTGGACCCCCACTTCGGAGCCTCGGTTCTCCCAGGCCGCTTTATGGTGATGCTGCATGTGTTGCTGCAGGGCCGTGGTACCAACATTGGGGCCCTGGCCATGCCTGACCTTCTGTCTACACATCTTGCATGTGGCCAGGTTACCCTCCTGCGGATGCTTGATGGAAAAGTGCCACACTGCCGAGTAGCTAATTTTCCCTCCAACAGTCCGCACTAATTCACTGCTACTGCTGCCAACTCCAGGAACCCCTGCTCCACTACCTTCCGGGAAGGCAGCCTGCCGTGCAGCAGGTGGTCTACCCCGCCCCCTGCCATGTGTGGCTCCAGACATCCCAATTCTGCCACCATGCTGACTGCCAACCCTACTGCCACCTTGCTACCTCAGCTGCTGACTCTGGGGCAACCTGGGACCCTCTTCTCCTGATGATGATGAAGCCCCTTCTGCACAGGGCTCCCAAGTGCGATCGACTTCATCATCATCATCATCATCGAGTTGTGTCTGCACGTCACTGATGTCCTCCTCGGTTTCCACAAGAGCGTGTGCTGCAGGAGACGGAACGCTCGCCACACCACCTCCCACGCCACTCTCCTCCTCAGTGTTTGTCTGCCTAGCGGAAGAAGCGGCGGATGTCTCCTCCATTTCTTGGCTGGGCAGTAGCTGCTGACTGTCCTCTAACACATCGTCCTCACTGAATAGTGGAGCTGAACCCAAAGCATAAGATACGTCGGCTGGAGGGGGGGCATAGGACAGGGGCTGCTCCCGGACCATGCCAACTCAGGGTTGTGTCCGAGGAACCTACGGACTGTTGACTGGGGGTGTCAGATGTCACTTCTGATGAGCTCGATGACCGTGTTAGCCAATCGATGACAGCAGATGCGTTGCTGGTCGAGACACGACCGCTAGCAGATACCGGGAGATCAGGCCTCTCACTGCGACTCCTGCTGCCACTCGCTCCTAGTCTGCTGCGACCTCTGCCTGATGAATCTAGACCTCTCCTCGGTGCACATCCTGGCACATCTCTGCCTGACATTTTCACTGCGTTTAGGAGGGGAAAACAATACACTACACTACACCTAGAACAGTATTTTAGCAACAGCAGGTGTGTAGAAAAGTTGGATCAAAATAGACAGACACTGTAGCTAAAAGCTAATGCAAAAAGACACTGTCAGATGGTCTTACACAGGATGCCCCTGGTCAGAGTTAAATGCACCACAGGAATTTTTTGTTTTTTGTTCAAATTGTAAAAAAGGTAAAGATGCAGTTACTATTAAAAGCTAAGTGCTAGTATTCGGGATGCCCCCCCCCCCCGGTGAAAGGCAATGGGTGCTTTAAACTTGTAAACCAGACTTTTTTATACAAAAGGCAAAAGGTTAGTAGGCAGGTACTCTTAAAAGGTAAGTGGTAGCACTGACAATGGTCCCCGGTGAAAGGCAATGGGTGCTTTAAACTTTAAAACCAGACTTTTTATACAAAAGGCAAAAGGTTAGTAGGCAGGTACACTTAAAAGATAAGTGCTAGCACTGACAATGGCCCCCAGTGAAAGGCAATGGGTGCTTTAAACTTTAAAACCAGACTTTTTATATAAAAGGCAAAAGGTTAGTAGGCAGGTACTCTTAAAAGATAAGTGGTAGCACTGACAATGGCCCCCAGTGAAAGGCAATGGGTGCTTTAAACTTAAAAACCAGACTTTTTTATACAAAAGGCAAAAGGTAAGTAGGCAGGTACTCTTAAAAGACATGTGCTAGTATTTGGGATGCCCCCCCCCCCCCCCCCCCCCCCGGCGAATGGCAAAGTTTGCTTAAAAAGTGACTTTGTTTACAAAATGCAACCAGTTAGCAGACAGGTACTCTTGAAATATTTATGCTAGTATTTGGGATGCCCCCTCTTCAAATGCATAGGCTGGCTGCTTTGACAGTGGAAAAGTGACTTTGTTTACTAAATGCAACCAGTTAGCAGACAGATACTCTTGAAATATTTATGCTAGTGTTTGGGATGCCCCCTCCTCACATACAGAGGTTGGCTCCTTTGATAGTGGAAAAGTGACGTTGATTACAAAATGCAACCAGTTAGTAGACAGGTACTCTTGAAATAGTTATGCTAGTGTTTGGGATGCCCCTCCTCACATACAGAGGTTGGCTCCTTTGATAGTGGAAAATTGACGTTGATTACAAAATGCAACCAGTTAGTAGACAGGTACTCTTGAAACATTTAAGCTAGTGTTTGGGATACCCCCTCCTCACATACAGAGGTTGGCTCCTTTGATTGTGGAATAGTGGCGTTGATTACAAAATGCAACCAGTTAATAGACAGGTACTCTTGAAATATTTATGCTAGTGTTTGGGATGCCCCCTCCTCACATACAGAGGTTGGCTCCTTTGATAGTGGAAAAGTGACGTTGATTACAAAATGCAACCAGTTAGTAGACAGGTACTCTTGAAATATTTATGCTAATGTTTGGGATGCCTCCTCCTCACATACAGAGGTTGGCTCCTTTGATTGTGGAATAGTGGCGTTGATTACAAAATGCAACCAGTTAATAGACAGGTAGTCTTGAAATATTTATGCTAGTGTTTGGGATGCCCCCTCCTCACATACAGAGGTTGGCTCCTTTTATAGTGGTAAAATGACGTTGATTACAAAATGCAACCAGTTAATAGACAGGTAGTCTTGAAATATTTATGCCAGTGTTTGGGATGCCCCCTCCTCACATACAGATGTTGGCTCCTTTGATAGTGGAAAAGTGACGTTGATTACAAAATGCAACCAGTTAGTAGACAGGTACTCTTGAAATATTTAAGCTAGTGTTTGGGATGCCCCCTCCTCACATACAGAGGTTGGCTCCTTTGATTGTGGAAAAGTGGCGTTGATTACAAAATGCAACCAGTTTATAGACAGGTACTCTTGAAATATTTATGCTAGTGTTTGGGATGCCCCCTCCTCACATACAGAGGTTGGCTACTTTTATAGTGGTAAAATGACGTTGATTACAAAATGCAACCAGGTAATAGACAGGTAGTCTTGAAATATTTATGCTAGTGTTTGGGATGCCCCCTCCTCACATACAGAGGTTGGCTCCTTTGATTGTGGAAAAGTGACGTTCATTACAAAATGCAACCAGTTAATAGACAGGTAGTCTTGAAATATTTATGCTAGTGTTTGGGATGCCCCCTCCTCACATACAGAGGTTGGCTCATTTTATAGTGGTAAAGTGACGTTGATTACAAAATGCAACCAGTTAATAGACAGGTAGTCTTGAAATATTTATGCTAGTGTTTGGGATGCCCCCTCCTCACCTACAGAGGTTGGCTCCTTTGATTGTGGAAAAGTGACGTTCATTACAAAATGCAACCAGCTAATAGACAGGTAGTCTTGAAATATTTATGCTAGTGTTTGGGATGCCCCCTCCTCACATACAGAGGTTGGCTCATTTTATAGTGGTAAAGTGACGTTGATTACAAAATGCAACCAGCTAGTAGACAGGCACTCTTGAAATATTTATGCTAGTGTTTGGGATGCCCCCTCCTCACATACAGAGGTTGGCTCCTTTTATAGTGGAAAAATGATGTTGATTACAAAATGCAACCAGTTAATAGAGAGGTAGTCTTGAAATATTTATGCTAGTGTTTGGGATGCCCCCTCCTCACATACAGAGGTTGGCTCCTTTTATAGTGGTAAAAAGTGACGTTGATTACAAAATGCAACCAGTTAGTAGACAGGTACTCTTGAAATATTTATGCTAGTGTTTGGGATGCCCCCTCCTCACATACAGAGGTTGGCTCCTTTGATTGTGGAAAAGTGACGTTGATTACAAAATGCAACCAGTTAATAGACAGGTAGTCTTGAAATATTTATGCTAGTGTTTGGGATGCCCCCTCCTCACATACAGAGGTTGTCTCATTTTATAGTGGTAAAGTGACGTTGATTACAAAATGCAACCAGCTAGTAGACAGGTACTCTTGAAATATTTATGCTAGTGTTTGGGATGCCCCCTCCTCACATACAGATGTTGGCTCCTTTGATTGTGGAAAACTGACGTTGATTAAAATATGCAACCAGTTAATAGACAGGTAGTCTTGAAATATTTATGCTAGTGTTTGGGATGCCCCCTCCTCACATACAGAGGTTGGCTTCTTTTATAGTGGTAAAAAGTGACGTTGATTACAAAATGCAACCAGTTAGTAGACAGGTACTCTTGAAATATTTATGCTAGTGTTTGGGATGCCCCCTCCTCACATACAGAGGTTGGCTCCTTTGATTGTGGAAAAGTAACGTTGATTACAAAATGCAACCAGTTAATAGACAGGTAGTCCTGAAATTTTTATGCTAGTGTTTGGGATGCCCCCTCCTCACATACAGAGGTTGGCTCCTTTGATTGTGGAAAAGTAACGTTGATTACAAAATGCAACCAGTTAATAGACAGGTAGTCTTGAAATATTTATGCTAGTGTTTGGGATGCCCCCTCCTCACATACAGATGTTG
Organism: Gastrophryne carolinensis; assembly: GCA_027917425.1. Classification (NCBI taxonomy): domain Eukaryota; kingdom Metazoa; phylum Chordata; class Amphibia; order Anura; family Microhylidae; genus Gastrophryne; species Gastrophryne carolinensis. The sequence goes on from CM051235.1 coordinate 399,577,894, forward strand.
GCTCCTTTGATTGTGGAAAACTGACGTTGATTAAAAAATGCAACCAGCTAATAGACAGGTAGTCTTGAAATATTTATGCTAGTGTTTGGGATGCCCCCTCCTCACATACAGAGATTGGCTCCTTTGATTGTGGAAAAGTGACTTTGCTTATAAAATGCAACCAGTTAATAGACAGGTAGTCTTGAAATATTTATGCTAGTGTTTGGGATGCCCCCTCCTGACATACAGAGGTTGTCTCATTTTATAGTGGTAAAGTTACGTTGATTACAAAATGCAACCAGCTAGTAGACAGGTTCTCTTGAAATATTTATGCTAGTGTTTGGGATGCCCCCTCCTGACATACAGAGGTTGGCTCCTTTGATTGTGGAAAAGTGACGTTGATTACAAAATGCAACCAGTTAATAGACAGGTAGTCTTGAAATATTATGCTAGTGTTTGGGATGCCCCCTCCTCACATACAGAGGTTGGCTCCTTTGATTGTGGAAAAGTGACGTTGATTACAAAATGTAACCAGTTAATAGATAGGTAGTCTTGAAATTTTTATGCTAGTGTTTGGGATGCCCCCTCCTCACATACAGAGATTGGCTCCTTTGATTGTGGAAAAGTGACTTTGCTTATAAAATGCAACCAGTTAATAGACAGGTAGTCTTGAAATATTTATGCTAGTGTTTGGGATGCCCCCTCCTGACATACAGAGGTTGTCTCATTTTATAGTGGTAAAGTTACGTTGATTACAAAATGCAACCAGTTAGTAGACAGGTACTCTTGAAATATTTATGCTAGTGTTTGGGATGCCCCCTCCTCACATACAGAGGTTGGCTCCTTTGATTGTGGAAAAGTGACGTTGATTACAAAATGCAACCAGTTAATAGACAGGTAGTCTTGAAATATTTATGCTAGTGTTTGGGATGCCCCCTCCTCACATACAGAGGTTGTCTCATTTTATAGTGGTAAAGTGACGTTGATTACAAAATGCAACCAGCTAGTAGACAGGTACTCTTGAAATATTTATGCTAGTGTTTGGGATGCCCCCTCCTCACATACAGATGTTGGCTCCTTTGATTGTGGAAAACTGACGTTGATTAAAATATGCAACCAGTTAATAGACAGGTAGTCTTGAAATATTTATGCTAGTGTTTGGGATGCCCCCTCCTCACATACAGAGGTTGGCTTCTTTTATAGTGGTAAAAAGTGACGTTGATTACAAAATGCAACCAGTTAGTAGACAGGTACTCTTGAAATATTTATGCTAGTGTTTGGGATGCCCCCTCCTCACATACAGAGGTTGGCTCCTTTGATTGTGGAAAAGTAACGTTGATTACAAAATGCAACCAGTTAATAGACAGGTAGTCCTGAAATTTTTATGCTAGTGTTTGGGATGCCCCCTCCTCACATACAGAGGTTGGCTCCTTTGATTGTGGAAAAGTAACGTTGATTACAAAATGCAACCAGTTAATAGACAGGTAGTCTTGAAATATTTATGCTAGTGTTTGGGATGCCCCCTCCTCACATACAGATGTTGGCTCCTTTGATTGTGGAAAACTGACGTTGATTAAAAAATGCAACCAGCTAATAGACAGGTAGTCTTGAAATATTTATGCTAGTGTTTGGGATGCCCCCTCCTCACATACAGAGATTGGCTCCTTTGATTGTGGAAAAGTGACTTTGCTTATAAAATGCAACCAGTTAATAGACAGGTAGTCTTGAAATATTTATGCTAGTGTTTGGGATGCCCCCTCCTGACATACAGAGGTTGTCTCATTTTATAGTGGTAAAGTTACGTTGATTACAAAATGCAACCAGCTAGTAGACAGGTTCTCTTGAAATATTTATGCTAGTGTTTGGGATGCCCCCTCCTGACATACAGAGGTTGGCTCCTTTGATTGTGGAAAAGTGACGTTGATTACAAAATGCAACCAGTTAATAGACAGGTAGTCTTGAAATATTATGCTAGTGTTTGGGATGCCCCCTCCTCACATACAGAGGTTGGCTCCTTTGATTGTGGAAAAGTGACGTTGATTACAAAATGTAACCAGTTAATAGATAGGTAGTCTTGAAATTTTTATGCTAGTGTTTGGGATGCCCCCTCCTCACATACAGAGATTGGCTCCTTTGATTGTGGAAAAGTGACTTTGCTTATAAAATGCAAGCAGTTATTAGACAGGTAGTCTTGAAATATTTATGCTAGTGTTTGGGATGCCCCCTCCTCACATACAGAGGTTGTCTCATTTTATAGTGGTAAAGTGACGTTGATTACAAAATGCAACCAGCTAGTAGACAGGTACTCTTGTAATATTTATACTAGTGTTTGGGATGCCCCCTCCTCACATACAGATGGTGGCTCCTTTTATAGTGGTAAAAAGTGACGTTGTTTAAAAAATGCAACCAGTTAATAGACAGGTACTCTTGAAATATTTATGCTAGTGTTTGGGATGCCCCCTCCTCACATACAGAGGTTGGCTCCTTTTATAGTGGTCAAGTGACGTTGATTACAAAATGCAGCCAGTTAGTAGACAGGTACTCTTGAAATATTTATGCTAGTGTTTGGGATGCCCCCTCCTCACATACAGAGGTTGGCTCATTTTATAGTGGTTACAAAATGCAACCAGCTAGTAGACAGGTACTCTTGAAATATTTATGCTAGTGTTTGGGATGCCCCCTCCTCACATACAGAGGTTGGCTCCTTTTATAGTGGTCAAGTGACGTTGATTACAAAATGCAACCAGCTAGTAGACAGGTACTCTTGAAATATTTATGCTAGTGTTTGGGATGCCCCCTCCTCACATACAGATGTTGGCTCCTTTTATAGTGGTAAAAAGTGACGTTGTTTAAAAAAATACAACCAGTTAATAGACAGGTACTCTTGAAATATTTATGCTAGTGTTTGGGATGCCCCCTCCTCACATACAGAGGTTGGCTCATTTTATAGTGGTAAAGTGACGCTGATTACAAAATGCAACCAGCTAGTAGACAGGTACTCTTGAAATATTTATGCTAGTGTTTGGGATGCCCCCTCCTCACATACATAGGTTGGCTCCTTTGATTGTGGAAAAGTGACAATGATTACAAAATGCAACCAGTTAATAGACAGGTAGTCTTGGGATTATCTAAGGCTGATTTGACACTATTGGGTTGATTCAAAGAAACATGTAACAGCTTGGATTTGGCTCACGATCATCCTATTTTTTACGTCCGCTCGTGCGTTCGTATGAACTTGCGAGTGATTCAATAAGCAAATACGTTTCTATCCTAAAAGATACGTCCGTTCGTATGATATCTCCCGAACTTGCCTCAGTCAGTTGTCAATCGTAAAAATCACGTTCATGTGCTCACCTGTTGCGGCGGCAGCCTGTTTTTTCGGCTGCTTCCATCGTCCAGCTCTTCCAATTACTTGCGTTTGCCTCTGGTTTTCATTGGTTTTTGGCCTCTTAGATTCGTGCGTTCGTATGTTTATAAGATCTTGCGCATGCGCACCCTCAACCAGAAACTTACATAAACCCCGTAGCGGCTGCATCCAACTTCATTTCTCGGTCCCTCAAACTTACCTAAACCCTTTAGCGCTTGCATCCAACTTCATTTCTCGGTCCCTCAAACTTACCTAAACCCCTTAGCGCTTGCATCCAACTTCATTTCTCGGTCCCTCAAACTTACCTAAACCCCTTAGCGCTTGCATCCAACTTCATTTCTCGGTCCCTCAAACTTACCTAAACCCCTTAGCGGCTGCATCCAACTTCATTTCTCGGTCCCTCAAACTTACCTAAACCCTTTAGCGCTTGCATCCAACTTCATTTCTCGGTCCCTCAAACTTACCTAAACCCCTTAGCGCCTGCATCCAACTTCATTTCTCGGTCCCTACAACTTCCCTAAACCCCTTAGCGCTTGCATCCAACTTCATTTCTCGGTCCCTCAAACTTACCTAAACCCTTTAGCGCTTGCATCCAACTTCATTTCTCGGTCCCTACAACTTCCCTAAACCCCTTAGCGCTTGCATCCAACTTCATTTCTCGGTCCCTCAAACTTACCTAAACCCTTTAGCGCTTGCATCCAACTTCATTTCTCGGTCCCTCAAACTTACCTAAACCCCTTAGCGCTTGCATCCAACTTCATTTCTCGGTCCCTCAAACTTACCTAAACCCTTTAGCGCTTGCATCCAACTTCATTTCTCGGTCCCTACAACTTCCCTAAACCCCTTAGCGCTTGCATCCAACTTCATTTCTCGGTCCCTCAAACTTACCTAAACCCTTTAGCGCTTGCATCCAACTTCATTTCTCGGTCCCTACAACTTCCCTAAACCCCTTAGCGCTTGCATCCAACTTCATTTCTCGGTCCCTCAAACTTACCTAAACCCTTTAGCGCTTGCATCCAACTTCATTTCTCGGTCCCTCAAACTTACCTAAACCCCTTAGCGGCTGCATCCAACTTCATTTCTCGGTCCCTACAACTTACCTAAACCCCTTAGCGCTTGCATCCAACTTCATTTCTCGGTCCCTCAAACTTACCTAAACCCCTTAGCGCCTGCATCCAACTTCATTTCTCGGTCCCTCAAACTTACCTAAACCCTTTAGCGCTTGCATCCAACTTCATTTCTCGGTCCCTCAAACTTACCTAAACCCCTTAGCGGCTGCATCCAACTTCATTTCTCGGTCCCTACAACTTCCCTAAACCCCTTAGCGCTTGCATCCAACTTCATTTCTCGGTCCCTCAAACTTACCTAAACCCTTTAGCGCTTGCATCCAACTTCATTTCTCGGTCCCTACAACTTACCTAAACCCCTTAGCGCTTGCATCCAACTTCATTTCTCGGTCCCTCAAACTTACCTAAACCCTTTAGCGCTTGCATCCAACTTCATTTCTCGGTCCCTCAAACTTACCTAAACCCTTTAGCGCTTGCATCCAACTTCATTTCTCGGTCCCTACAACTTCCCTAAACCCCTTAGCGCTTGCATCCAACTTCATTTCTCGGTCCCTCAAACTTACCTAAACCCTTTAGCGCTTGCATCCAACTTCATTTCTCGGTCCCTCAAACTTACCTAAACCCCTTAGCGCTTGCATCCAACTTCATTTCTCGGTCCCTCAAACTTACCTAAACCCTTTAGCGCTTGCATCCAACTTCATTTCTCGGTCCCTACAACTTCCCTAAACCCCTTAGCGCTTGCATCCAACTTCATTTCTCGGTCCCTCAAACTTACCTAAACCCTTTAGCGCTTGCATCCAACTTCATTTCTCGGTCCCTCAAACTTACCTAAACCCCTTAGCGGCTGCATCCAACTTCATTTCTCGGTCCCTACAACTTACCTAAACCCCTTAGCGCTTGCATCCAACTTCATTTCTCGGTCCCTCAAACTTACCTAAACCCCTTAGCGCCTGCATCCAACTTCATTTCTCGGTCCCTCAAACTTACCTAAACCCTTTAGCGCTTGCATCCAACTTCATTTCTCGGTCCCTCAAACTTACCTAAACCCCTTAGCGGCTGCATCCAACTTCATTTCTCGGTCCCTACAACTTCCCTAAACCCCTTAGCGCTTGCATCCAACTTCATTTCTCGGTCCCTCAAACTTACCTAAACCCCTTAGCGCTTGCATCCAACTTCATTTCTCGGTCCCTACAACTTACCTAAACCCCTTAGCGCTTGCATCCAACTTCATTTCTCGGTCCCTCAAACTTACCTAAACCCTTTAGCGCTTGCATCCAACTTCATTTCTCGGTCCCTCAAACTTACCTAAACCCTTTAGCGCTTGCATCCAACTTCATTTCTCGGTCCCTACAACTTCCCTAAACCCCTTAGCGCTTGCATCCAACTTCATTTCTCGGTCCCTCAAACTTACCTAAACCCCTTAGCGCTTGCATCCAACTTCATTTCTCGGTCCCTACAACTTACCTAAACCCCTTAGCGCTTGCATCCAACTTCATTTCTCGGTCCCTCAAACTTACCTAAACCCTTTAGCGCTTGCATCCAACTTCATTTCTCGGTCCCTCAAACTTACCTAAACCCCTTAGCGCCTGCATCCAACTTCATTTCTCGGTCCCTCAAACTTACCTAAACCCCTTGGCGCTTGCATCCTTCTTCATGTTGACGACCCTAAAACTTACACAAACCACATAATGTACATATGTCTATATGTTTCTAAGCGTGTTTTTTCTTGTTTGTGTAATTGTTTTTGTTTGCGCATATTAGAAAAGACACATTTATGAAGTCTTAAAATATAATTTATTTAAATTATTTGTTTTTTTTTTGGGATATTTTTGGTTTAAACATAATTTTTTTAATGGGGTGTTTTGTTTAAAACCCCTTTTTTTTTTGTTTTTTTTTGTTTTTGTTACAAACATATTAAAATTTTTGTTTTTTTTTCCTTAAAAACAGAGATAAAATTGTTTTTTTTTTTAAAAACCAAAAACTTTTAAAAATTTGAACCAATTTTAAAATTTTAAAACATTGTAACAAAAGTAGCCAGGACCAAGGGCACTAATCCTCCTCCTCTTCTTCATCTGTTGGCCCCAACGTCGCCTGTATGGCCAGCAGCTCGGCCACCAACTCCTTTATTCTTTTTTTTTTCCCAGCCAATGTTTTTGGGATCATCCCTGTAACCAATAGAGAATTAAACATAAATAGGAGTCCCAGACCGGTTTGTATGCTGGAAATAGATTTGGGGTTAATCAAATACATGTAAATGCATGACATATGTCATTCTTCCAAGGGATAAAGTTAATGCATTTCCCACAGGTAAGTCTTTAAACTCCTTAAAGCGGACCTTCCACATTATTTAATGAAAACCAATAACTATTCCCAAATGATTCTGCACCAGATCAAAGTAAATTTGGGATGTTTTTTGATTACAGCGCCGCCATCTGGACTCTGAAGCATAACACTTAATGAGGAGTGGAGAGTTGGATAAAGTACAGGGGAGTAGGTTACAGTGGTGCGTTGGGATTCCAGAGCATAGCTGGGTTGAGGGAAAGGTCATCACTCCCACAATGTATGGCAGCACCTTCCTTTTTTCAATCTGTATCCCATGCTGCCTGTAAATATTGCGCATTCCATATTCCGCAATATTGGTTTTGTTCAGTCTAATAACATGCATTAGATGGCTGAAGGGTGTTTTTCCATGTTTCTAATCTGTAGGTACAGTGTGTTGGCTAATTCTTAGGTTCTTAATACAAGTTAGGGTCCTCTTTAAGCTAACGAAGTGCCCACATGAAAGTGTGAACTACACATTGGCTACGCCTTTAGTTATGTGTGTGTTATTAGCTAAGCAAACATTAATATGAATAATGGCATGGAGACTTACGGAGTTGGTGGCCGACAGATGGCTGGTTGGGGCCAACAGGCTGCCCTTGGTCCTGGCTCTGCTGTGAAGAAGTCCCTGGAGAAACATGTGACATTTGGTTAGTATTTGTAGAGAGTCACTATCCCCAACATATCTGGCTCCCAGTCTGGCTGACATCACTCACCTTCGCCAGGATCTCCTTCCAGCATCTCTGCTGCCTCCTCCTCCACTATCTCACCCGCTCCAGAAGCTTCTACAAATACATAATAAAGGATAACTTAGTTTTTGGCCTGCCATGTATATCTTTGTGCCTATACATGAAGAGTGACATACCAGAGCCTTCCCCATGCCTGGCCAGGTATGACTCCACGCCCACGCGCCTTGGCCCCTCCTCTGTGGTAAGGTCCAGGGGCTGGTCTGAGGAGGCCACAGAGGAGGGGTAGGTCCGTCGCCCGGGAGATCCACCACCTTCACTCACAGATGCAGAGTCATGCAGCACTGGTCGGCCTGTACGTCTCCGGGTGCGGCGAATTCTGAAATCCATTTCCAACACTACCAAAGAAAAGTCATTATAAATAAAGGCATAACTTAGACATTTGGAACATATACCATGCAATTGCTTTGTACTTACTTGGGAAATGGATCCCAAAAAACCTCCGCACCCGGGGCATGTGCAGACGCTTCAGGTCCGACCAATGCTGCATTATCTGGGTGTGAGTGAAGGTGGTGCTGGTCACACGGTGGATCTCGGCGATGATCTCCCGGGCGATGTCCCTTTTCTCGCACACATTGGGCGCGAAGTCATACCGGCGCTGAAGCATGATCTGAAAAACATAATGGACACAGAGCTTTTACTTTTACACACAGACCCATATGTGTTGCATCACAAGTTGAGTATTTAATGTCATTAACACACACATTTCGAATGGCCGCCATTTTTGGGGAGTGCCTTAAAGAGGACGTTGACTGTGATTGTCAGTCTGGTCTTATGTTATATGTATCACACACCATGTACATACAGATAATAGCCAACATCAAGAATCAGGCCACCTGCATCTATGGCATGTTAGGATGGTTTAAACATCCAAGATGTAGCCTAATGCTTAGGCTTTTGGACCACGTGTGTGGCTTCCCGTTGTGTTTTTATGGCTTAGGACAACAGTGTTCCGCAAACATCCGCATCAAGGTCCGAGACAGGCCAGGTTTGACAGCTCGCCCCGCTACTCCACAGGTTAATTAACTGTTGCTAAGCCGGAGCAATTGGGCGAATTAGGACATCAGCATAGACAGGTGAAAACGTGGCCAGGCTCGGCCCTTGAGGATGAAGTGTGAGGAGCCAGTGATTAAACATTAAGAGACCCCAAACTAGTTCCCAACGCATCATTTACATTTAGGCCATCATTGACTATTCTATTAAAATGCACAGGCAGCCACTTACCAGCATGAGGATCTCTTCCTGTTGACGGGTGAAGATAGTGGGCGCCATCTTTAGTCTTCTTCCAGGCAGCAGATAAGTGAAACCCCAGCGGTTTCCTGGTTCCGCTCGAACGTACGTTCGTACGAGCGCGTAGTCGTGCGCATAGGCGTCACACGCTGGGCTCATTATTTAAAGGTCCCTTCCCCCCAAGCTCATTCTCTTTGAGCATTTCTGTACGATGGCACCAAAAAAGGCGATCAGCAAGCGACCCCAGGCAAGCAAGACCGCGGAGGGCCCCACCACAAGGTCCCAGCAAGCTGGCCGAAAACTGAGATCCAAGACTCCCACCTCGGCCCCACCAAGGGACCCTGGACCCTCAGGTACCCAAAAAAGGGGCCCCAAGCCTCGTGCCCCTCCTGCAGCCAAAAAGCTGGCAACTGCAGCACCCACCACCTCTGCCCCCAGAACAGGCAGCACCAGTGAGCCCACACCGGCCATGCCTTCAAGTAGGGCAGTTCAGAAACCCATGCCCCGCAGCAGGGCCCGAACCCCATCCAGGGCCCGAAGTACAGCCAGAGGGCGAAGAACACAATCCAGGGCACGAAGCCCAGACAGGGCCCGAACCCCATCCAGGGCCCGAACCCCATCCAGGCCCCGAAGCCCATCCAGAGGCCGCAGATCACAAACCAGGGCCAGAAGCCCCGACAGGCCCAGAAGAACCCCATCCAGGGCCAGAAGCCCCGACAGGCCCAGACGAACCCCATCCAGGGCCAGAAGCCCCTACAGGCCCAGACGAACCCCATCCAGGGCCAGAAGCCCCTACAGGGCCCACAGATCACAAACCAGGGCCAGAAGCCCCGACAGGCCCAGACGAACCCCATCCAGGGCCAGAAGCCCCTACAGGCCCAGACGAACCCCATCCAGGGCCAGAAGCCCCTACAGGGCCCGCAGATCACAAACCAGGGCCAGAAGCCCCTACAGGCCCAGACGAACCCAATCCAGGGCCAGAAGCCCCCGACCTGGCACCAGCCGGGAACAGAGCCCCCGACCTGGCACCAGCCGGGAACCTAGCCCCCCAAGAGGGCCCCGAATTGCCCCCATGACCACATCTACACCTGGAAGTTCGGTGGCCAGCCACGCAAGAACACCCAGTCCCTTGGCCAGTCCAGTCCAGTCATTGGGAAGCCACCAATCCGGCCATTCCCCTACCCAGCCCCAGGCCATAATGTCACCACATGTGTCTGCACACATGGAGGAGCAGCCAAGCCAACCATCTGGCCGCACATTGCGCCGCGGCCAGTTGAGTGGGAGATTCTCCCATGACCAAAATATGGCATTGGCTAGTGGCCTTACATTATACTATGACGAGCTATATGGGAGCAAATCCAAACACACCACCAAGCAGCGCAAGATGGAATTGTTTGAAACCATCCTCCGACAAGTAAATGCAGCGGGGGAAGAGAGGAAAGATGTGTCCCAAATTCAGAAGAAAATCTCTGATCTGAAGTATGCTGTACGGCAAAAAGAAATTAAAAGGCATAATTACAGGTAACTAAATGTTTACGCTAAATCTAATGTTTTGGATGTACTGTATGCACCTTTTCTGACGACCAAACGCTTTTCTCTTTTCAGCATGAAAACTGGCGGTGGCTTTCCATCTAAATTGGAGTTTACCCCTGCTGAGGAGATTGTGCTTGGACTTCTCCATCCGGTCGCGGTCGGTGGACATGCTGGTCTAAGGGACACAGACTCACCGACCCGTACCCACGGTGAGTACTCTTAAATCTGCATGTTTGCCTGTTTGCTAAATAATCTACAGTTCACTAGTAACAAGCTAACGGGATGCCCCTATGGTTTGCCTTGCTTGGCCTCGCACTACTGTGGCTGTTTGTGTCCTCTTTTTGGCCCTGGGAATCACACATTTAGGCCCACAGCCATTATGGCAAAGTTCAAATGTCCAATTGTATTGTTAAAGTCATGAAGTTTCGCAAGATAAGTGAGAAATTTTGAATCAATCACAAAACACACATCATTATGTATGGGTTGCCTTTTGCTTGTGTGAGTTGTGTTTGAGTTAACAATTTAATTAGCCACCCACAAACATATGTGACCAAGAGCAGCGAGACTCAAATGGCGGCCCGGGGTCCCAATGCGGACCTTGCCACCACATTCAAGGACCCCTGCACAGACAGCCCTGCACTCAGTTACTTCTGTGTTGACGTGCTCAGAGCTGCCCCCTTGATCGGCCATGTAGTGGTTGGTCTCCTGCCCAATGTCATGGCTCCGTGAAACATAGCATTGCAATATGAAGTACTGCCCAGGAAGTGGCATTGCAAGGTACACAGTAACTTATTTAAATTTTCACTGGCCACAATCGTGTCCCGCTGCCCCTGCTCTGGCCCATGTGCCACAGTCCCCCCATGCCCCCCCCCACATAAGCCCCATACATTTGTAACAGATTGGCTCCATCCATCCCATCACCATCAATACGTTAACTCCCCCCTTTAGACATCCAATCCCTGTCCCCTCAGCTCTGGCCCATCCAGCCCAGCAAGGGCAAGCAGCCTTTATTAGTTGGCACTTAGAAATCTCCAGCCCCTCCACCAGTGTCTTTATTTTTAACTAGACACCCCCTGCGTCAGCACCATGGCCAGACATTCACCTCTCACCACATACCTTTAAATGGGCGTTTCAAACAATTGTTTGAGTACCCCGGACCTAGCGAATGGTAGGCTAAATCCAAAAATGTGCCTTGAAAGTTGGATGCTGACTGGGTACACTTCATGACTTAGAACTGAGGTCACTTAGCAGTTTGTCCGAGCCATTGCACCTATGTAAACTTGCGTGGGTTTGAACAAAGGTCACCATTGCTCTAGAGTTGAATAATATTACAAATAGAGCTATATTTGATTACCTATCAAAAAAAAGGTTATGTGTGTGTGTTTACGTGGTATTTTTTTCTCTTCTTCAGCCCAGCATGATCCCTCAGCAAGGGTAAACTCACCCCCCAGTTTGGTTATGCCTACCAGGTCCGTACAGCATCGGAGCCCAGATCAGAGATTTTCGGTAAGTTAATTTAGTAGCATAAATACTAACAAGTGCTTAAGAATGTGTTAAACTGTTGAAATCCTAAATTGGGACGCAAACTTAGCCTTTTTTTTTTTGATATGTCCCTACAGACCCGCACACTCATGGAAGAGATCCAGGACATGGAGGAAGATGATGATGTCTCCGTACAGGGCACGTCGGATGAACTCCCCCTGGGTCCCAATTTGGAACTGCTCGATAATGTTTCTCTGGCCAATCCTCAGCAGCAGAGTGAATCTCCATCCATTGTGCTTGCACATGGGGAGACTGACACTACAGTCCCCAGTGTTCACTCTGCTGCTGAGGATTTGCAAAGCAGGCCGGTTGCTGTTGAGGGTACGACACCACGCGGCAGGGCACGCCCAAGAGCCAGGGTAATTGTGCGGCGGACGCCATTACGCCGCCCCACAATTTCCCAGGGGAGGCAGAGTGCCCTGCTTCAATTATGGACCCAACAAAGGGACTCTTATGACGCCCAGCTCGTTACAGAGCGTGAGCAAAGGCATGCCGACATGGTGAACATCCATACCAGTCTACAGGGCATCCTCGCGGAGTTGCGTACCCTCAACAGCAACGTGGCCAATGCAAGTAATGGCATCCAGTCAGCCATGGCTGAGATGACCAATATGCAGAGAAACATTGTGGAGCAGTTTCAAATTCACAATGCTGCCATGGCCCAGGCTAGGTCCCATTCCCATGGACCTCCACCTGGACCTCCACCTGGGTATTATGGGCAGCCACCCTATTAAGCCATGGGTGTGTGGGACATCTTTTCTCTTAACCCCCACTGTATTTACTTGTCCTTTGAGGTTTCAAACAATCCATTTTGTGTTGCTCTGGCAGGTTGTGTTTTGTATTTGCTCCCATATAGCTCCTTAGAGTAATGCTTAAGGCCACTAGCCAATGCCATAGGTCTATGTGGAGTTTATCTGGCCACTTATGGCTTTACCTATGTATTTGGTTGGTGCTCCTCCTGTTTGCAGACATGTTTGTGTGACATTATGGCCATGCCCAAATATCCCTGGGCACAGGCAATATTAATGACTGGACTAGGCTGGCCTTTGGACTGGGTGTCCTTGTTTGGTTGTGCCACTAACTTCCAGGTGTAGATGTGCTCGATGTTTTTTTGTTACCACAGATGTATGTGGACTGATTTCTGTTAACCACTATAATTTTTCATTTGCTAAGTAAAACAAAAATTTCACTTCCAATACTTGTGGCGTTTTTAGTGGGAAGACATTTTTAACAGCTTGGGCTAAACCAGATAATTTTGGTTGGAAGAGGTGTAACAATGCACAGCGAAAGCTAAGGAAACTACATGAAATACATTAGGCAACAATTAAGGTCGAAATGTTTTACTTAGAGGTAATGCCACATTAGGGCAAAACAACATATGTTTCAAAAAGGATAACACAGACATACAGAATGGTGAGACAGGGAAAAAAGTTAACTAAAATGCTGGCTGATCAGGTTGGCTCGAACAGATTGGCCAGACTCACTGGGGGGCCCCTCAAAATTCTCAGCTTCATCCTCGACGGCTGAAGAGGGCAGGCTGTCCACATAACGTGGGACACGTTCCATGATGGCAAAATTGTGCAAAACAGCACATGCCATTATAATGTCGATCACTTTCTTGGGATCATATTGCAGGGCCCCCCCAGTATGGTCAAGGCAACGAAAACGTGTCTTCAGCAGACCAAAGGCCCTCTCCACAACAGCCCGGGTCTTGCGATGCGCACGGTTATACGCTTCCTGAGAGGCATCCTGGGGCCGCAGCACAGGCGTCATGAGCCAGGGTAGAAGTGGGTACCCGGAATCACCTTAAACAGAGAATTAAATGTAATCAAAATTAAAAAGGCAACACAACCAACACCCAAAATTTCACAGATATCATAATGATGTAAGGTAAAGTGTTCCCAAAAAAATACAGGGCACATTAGGGCCCACAAAAATTGCACTAAGGTATCACCTAAATAAAAATGGCACTTCTATATACCAATTAATTAACAAACATCTGCACGGCCAAGGGTATTTGTATTTTACATATATTTGTAGTTTTCAGACATGTTACAATTAGGATGCTGCGGAGGGCCTATCCACATTTCTCTGGAAACTACAATGTATGCAGTTTAAGTCCACTTTGACATTTAACGACCAATAGTCCCAAAGGAGCCAAAGGTCAAAGATCCCTATCCACATTTCACTGGAAACTACAATGTATGCAGTTTAAGTCCACTTTGACATTTAAAGACCAATAGTCCCAAAGGAGCCAAAGGTCAAAAGATCCTTGGGTATAAACTCCAAACCAATATATTTAGGCACAAGGAACTTACAGACATCCTAACTAAAGGGAAAACATTCTGAAGGCCACAGCGAGACAAGGATTTTTAGGGTAAGTTCCTAATATATGAGCCAAGAAAAAGGCAGTTGTACGCTTCTGTAAATTTATCCTTAAAAAACATATCAACAAATACAAGATTAATGCCACATTTAATAACACACAAATAGGACACACTTACCAAGCAGCCATGCCCCCGAAAATTCACCTGCCTCAAATCTCCGAAACAACCCAGATCGCCGGAGGATATAGGAGTCGTGGGACGATCCGGGGTAGCCGGCAAGGACACTCATAAACCGCATATCCGGACCAACCACGGCCTGGACATTAAGTGAGTGTCCCATTTTACGATTCCTTAAGGAAAAAACATACAAAAAGGGTAATTGATATTTGAGCCAAACTAATAAATTAACCTCCAAACATGTCTGCACTCTATTGGGAAAGACTAATGAAAAGCCGAGATAAAGCAGCTACACAAATGAGGGATAAACAAATATGCTGGCGCAAAGGAAAACAGGTTACATGACACGTTGGGCAACATAATAACCAATCTCAATACCTATATATATACTCGTCGGCTGCCCTAGGTACGAGTGCCACATGTGTGCAGTCAATTGCACCAATAACGTTGGGCATGTCGGCCACATTATAAAACCCAAGCTTAATGGCGTTTCTGGCTGCCATATCATCAGGAAAATAAATATATTTTTGAGTTATGGCAGCCATGCCTTCCAAAAATTTAGATAGTGCGCGGCTCAGCGTAGGCTGTGACATCCCCACGGAGAGGGCACCCAGCCTCTGGAACGAGCCGTTCGCCAAAAATTGCAGGCAGCCAAGCATCTTGGTCATACCTGAAATTGCATGCCCCTTCCTTGTGGTGCGGGCTAACCATGGCCGCAGCTCACTATATAATTTATGGAGGGAAGCGCGATTAAGCCTGGTCAGCTCGAACAGCTCAACATCATTCATGCTATCGATGTTCATGCGACGACGCAGGGGCAATCTGCTCTCAGACATCTCGATCAACTCAATGCCAAAAAGCATAAGCCCTTGATGTGCCACAAACTCGCTCCGCTCCATCCTACTCCCGAGGCCAAATAGCTGCCGGCAAACATTTCGTAAAGCAGCTCTTTAATGGGCTTCAAAACAATTAGCAATCACCTCTCTGAATTGGGCGCAAGCCCATGTGAAGGACGTAAAAAATAGGATCGGACGCAAATAATACGATTTGGACGGGAAAAACACACGAACTAACGCAAATTATACGATTCTCGTACGAAATGCGTATGTTCATATACGTCTATGCGCGAACGATCGTGCGAATACGAAATGGCCAAAAAAACCAGAAAAAATGACAAACACCCACCCAAACTTACGATTCTCGATACGAAATCACTTAACTTTTGCTCTTTGAATCGAGGGGTATGTGCTTGCTGGGTGCTTGCGCTTTCCGGGATGGTTGCCCCATCATCTCTGGTGTGGAGGGCATTTGTGCTAGTAATTTTGCTTACATGCGTAATTGAGTGTAAGTGAAAGCACCCATAGATTAGCACTGCTAATTGTTCCTGGTCACCTACTTAAAATTGTTTTAAAATGGATCCACAGTTAAAAAAATAATTGGGCCAACTTACACCCCTACGTTTGGGCTCCCAGTTAATATTAACTTATAGCTTCTGTTATAGATCCAGATGAATAACAAATCAATTAGATTAGAATTTCTGGTTGGGGTGAGTTGTTGAAATTATTGACTGTGCCGTATTATTGCTTTATTGCCATTGTGTTTTATGACGTGAATTAAACAGGTAAAAGGTATTATTTACCGTATATACTCGAGTATAAGCCGAGTTTTTCAGCCCACTTTTTGGGCTGAAAAAAGACGCCTCGGCTTATACTCGAGTCCAGGGGCGGACTGCCAGGGAAGGCCGCAACCCTGAACCCAACAGATGCTGGAGGGTGAGGGGCGGCCGCTGCGGGTCCCTGCTGTACCCGCTGCTGCTGCCGCCGCCGCTCTCATACACACAAACACGCACACACATTCACACACTGACCGGCACTTCCAGGCTGCTGCGCGCTGGTCGTCAATGAGCGGCGTCCAATGTTTTCATTGGACGCCGGCCATATGGGGCACGGCCACCGACGACCAGCGCGCAACAGCCAGGAAGTGCTGGTGTGTGTATGAGAACGGCGGCGGCTGGCGGTTGCCAGGTGGAGCTGAATGGAGGGTGTTGTGTGTCGAGCGACCGGCAGGAGGAGGAGGGGAGGGGGACCCCGCTGCCCCTCTGCAGGGTAACCTCGGCCAAACCCTGACCCCCTACACCTGCGCGTCTGAGAGCGGCGGCGGCGGCAGCAGCAGCAGGTACCCACAGTGTGTGTGTGTGTGTGTGTGTGTGTGTGTGTGTGTCTCTTTCTGTGTGTGTGTGTGTGTGTGTGTGTGTGTGTGTCTGTGTGTGTGTCTGTGTCTTTTTCTGTGTGTGTGTCTCTTTCTGTGTGTGTCCCTTTCTGTGTGTGTGTGTGTCTCTCTTTCTGTGTGTCAACTCCAATTCCAATTGAAAAAAGCCGCCTCGGCTTATACTCGAGTCAATAACTTGTTCCATTTTTTTGTGGTAAAATTAGGTGCCTCGGCTTATATTCGGGTCGGCCTATACTCGAGTATATACGGTATATTCGTGAATTTTGTTAGTTGTATTTAAGTATTTTGTTAGTTGTGGGACTATAGGAGAGCTTCTCTCAGCAGAGCCAGCTCTATGATCTTTTGCAGAGACATGCACAGCTATGTTCCTTTATAACCAGACAGCTGTTACGTATTGTGTTGCGATGACAACTTTCTTGGCTGACCATTTCCAGTAATCGCTCAGGTTTGTCAAACATTTCACAAATCGCAGGAAAGAAGGCAAATGTGTAACTTTCCATCTCAGAATGAGACGTTCTGCAGAAGCCTGAATGTTCTCCCAATAAAAAACCTGCTACAATTTCACCCATTCATGCGCCACATATCATCTTGGCAGAACAAATGTGCGTGCCAAGTTCAGCCATTCCTGTGGCCACATAGGATCATCAGAACATTTGGAGTCGCTCATAATCTTTTAAATACGTCTTATCATATCGCCATTATCATAGAGTTTAAGCCGGCATACCCATTAACTATATAGAATGTAATTATATAAAATAGGGCTGAAACAACATCAAGAAACGGGCCAGGATGAACTATTTGTAAAGACTGGTCTACCCTTTCATCATTTGTTTGACTGGATACAATCATATACGTTTGCTTAAAAAGACCAGTCTCACTAATCTGATCATCAATGTTGGGTATTTTTCTCATCAGCAACATATGTGACAGCTGCCACATGGTGACGTAGCATTAGGAATAATCGCTATCACTAAGGCCCCTTTCGCATTGTGCGCTTCCACCGCAGTTCAGCGCTGCCCTCAATTCTGTGCTGCTCTGTGCAGTGCACCATGCCATTGTTTCCTGTCCCCCAGTGACGAGGCAGTGGTCCCATCGGAGGACGAGGAGGAGGCGCTCCTGCGAGGGGCGAGGAGTAGGCTCCGGTGGAGGACAAGGTTTAGACGCTGGAGAGGGACTAGCTGTGGCTCTGGCTGGGGACAAGGAGGAGGTGCCGGTGGAGGACAAAGAGGTGATGGGGTCCAGCAGCATCTCTTGGAGGGGGACGAGGAGGAGGAGGCAGTGGGGGACCAGCTGTGGCCTCAGTGGTGGAAAAGGCGGAGGTGCCCCAGCAGAGGACAAGGAGGAGGCGCTGGCAGTTATAGACTTCACTAGACTGCAGAAAGGAAGGAGCAGCGGAATGAGGGCAAATGAGGTGGGATTTACATCGACAGAGCAAAGAGACTATAGGAAGCTGGATTGAGGCACTCAAAAACTAGAAAGAAGCAAAAACAAACTTTTGTACTGGAGCTTTTTGTCTGTTATTACCATGTAAGAAAATGGATTCAATGGATACATTTACCAAAGCCAACTAAAAAAAGTGACGTTAGTTGACAAGGTTGAGCAATGAGATTCCTTGAAGATGATAATTTAAAGCAGAAAGTCACAGCCACTGGTGTTTCTCCAGCTTAATTTTGCATATATAAAAGCTTCTTTTCTAAGAGCTGGTGGAGCACATCATTGGCAGGGTTTTCCCAGCTTCCAACTTACAGGTGCTATATATAAAAGCTAGCTGGGGAAGTCTGTGTGATAGACAAGAGTTCCACTTTTGGGCAGAGACGGGCTTATCATTTCTGGGGCCGCCTGCAAAGTTGTGTGTGGGGGCCCTAATCAAAGACAAATTTTGTATGGAGGATGTAACCACAGCCTGCTCATGCACTGTGGGCCTGACAGCGAACCCAGGGGATTTCACACAGAGGGGCGTCCTGGCATTGTCCGTCCATTGCATAAGAAATTGTGCGAGAATTGCCCATATGCCAGTCTAATTTCTACTCTCTGTGGCATCCTAAACTAATATGCCCCACTGTATGAAACCCCATTAAATCACCGCACTCACTCACCTAACATTATTCCAATGACACATGCGCAGGTCACTTCCTATACCTTTAGCTAGATGCGTACCTGGAGCAGCCATTTGTGATTGGCCAGCCTCGGGCAAGCCCCCTGTTAGAGGTGAGTGGGGATGCAACCTGTGGCCCCCTCTGCACCATTCAGCTCACTAGCTGTTGTGATGTCACAGTATCTTACATAACTGAATGGAGCTGAGCCACTGATTCCGCAGCAGCTGCCTCACATAAGTGTACAGTGACTTCCTATCTGCTGCACACTCTGCACTGTGTTAAACAGCACCCCTCAATTGCCACCGCTGCCCACAGAGTGCTGTTATTAATTGTTATTAATTGCCACTGATCTGATCCTGCCTCTGGGGGCCCCCTGGCAGGTAGGGGACCCAATGCATTGGATGATATGCGTGGTGGTCGAGCATGCCAATGCTTTTGGGTGGAAGATGTGGCATGCAGGGACCCATTTAGGTTGCTGTGGAGGGTGATGTGGGATGCAGGGACCCTTTTAGGCTGCTGTGGAGGGTGATGTGGGATGCAGGGACCCTTTTAGGCTACTGTGGAGGGTGATGTGGGATCCAGGGACCCATTTAGGCTGCTGTTGGGGTGGGTGATGTGGGGTGCATGGACCCTTTTAGGCTGCTGTTGGGGTGGGTGATGTGGGGTGCATGGACCCTTTTAGGCTACTGTGGAGGGTGATGTGGGATCCAGGGACCCACTTAGGTTGCTGTGGAGGGTGGTGTGGGATGCATGGACCCTTTTAGGCTTCTGTGGAGGGTGATGCAGGGGCAATTTAGGCTGCTGTTGGGGTGGGTAATGTGGGGTGCATGGACCCTTTTAGGCTGCTGTGGAGGGTGATGTGGGATGCAGGGACCCTTTTAGGCTACTGTGGAGGGTGATGTGGGATCCAGGGACCCATTTAGGCTGCTGTTGGGGTGGGTGATGTGGGGTGCATGGACCCTTTTAGGCTGCTGTTGGGGTGGGTGATGTGGGGTGCATGGACCCTTTTAGGCTACTGTGGAGGGTGATGTGGGATCCAGGGACCCACTTAGGTTGCTGTGGAGGGTGGTGTGGGATGCATGGACCCTTTTAGGCTTCTGTGGAGGGTGATGCAGGGGCAATTTAGGCTGCTGTTGGGGTGGGTAATGTGGGGTGCATGGACCCTTTTAGGCTGCTGTGGAGGGTGATGTGGGATGCAGGGACCCTTTTAGGCTGCTGTGGAGGGTGGTGTGGGATGCAGGGACCCTTTTAGGCTGCTGTGGAGGGTGGTGTGGGATGCATGGACCCTTTTAGGCTGCTGTTGGGGTGGGTGATGTGGGGTGCATGGACCCTTTTAGGCTGCTGTTGGGGTGGGTGATGTGGGGTGCATGGACCCTTTTAGGCTGCTGTTGGGGTGGGTGATGTGGGGTGCATGGACCCTTTTAGGCTGCTGTTGGGGTGGGTGATGTGGGGTGCATGGACCCTTTTAGGCTGCTGTGGGCTACAGCAGGGGCTGGCTTAGGCTGCTGTTGTGTGCAGGGAAACTTTAGGGACATGCAGGGTTCAGGATATTCAGAGTTTCTGGTCTTTTTGCATGCACACTCACCCTCTAGTGCTGCATATTGGAGCTCCCCCTTGCACATGCGAGAGCATCAGAGAATCCTGACACATACTAAAGATCTGTTTGAACTATTTAATGAAGAAGGAGATGAAAGTGACACCATGGTTTTACCAATCCCTTTAATCCCGCTGAGCTCCTTTAGGGTAAATGACACAGTGCAGAGAGCCTATATAATATATATATATGATGAAGATAAATTAGCGTAAAGTACATTCTTGCAAATCTGACCCTTAAATTGCTAGAAAATAAGGGACTTTTTCCTTATGTCAATAGAGTTCCTACCCCCCCTCGGGGAGGTGCTAGTTATGGACCTGGTCATACCTGGCTATAAAGGAGCCCCTGTCTCATCTAAATGTGTTCACAGTAGCCATAGGGGAGTATCGGTTTACAATTTGATTGTAACCATCTTTGGTCAAACTAAAACATGTCCATAGTAAAATCCTCAAGTGTGATTCAGCCGATCCTAGTAGTAAGTTGAGACCTATGCTGATATTTTATGAGCCCCAATAAACAATTCCTGTAAAGAGTCACACATGTAACATACACTCACAATATGTGATACATGTAAAGGTTTATTTTTAGTGGGTGCCAACAGGGGGTTGCTGTATATAATGAACACCCAACCACAATATAATGCATAGGGTGACTGATTTAATGGTGTAGTCAGATATTTACAAAATTATACAAAATGTACAATTGATCCAATATAGTTACAGAAACAAGGTATGTAACATTAAAGGTGAATCAATAAAGAGCTCAATTTTTAGGTTATTATGTCAAAAAAGGAGAGAAAGCCCCACACATTGCATTCAGATCAGAAAGTAGTGCAAAACCCACAGTGTACAAACAGACATCAATGCATATATGTGAACTTAGAGCAACCAAGTAGTAACAAGCACAATAGTAAGGTCTGACAGCTTCTCCCTCCTGATGAAGGTTACTCAACCGAAATGTTGAGGGTATAGGTTGTCATCCAACAAAGGTATACTGCTATCAGACCTTACTATTGTGCTTGTTACTACTTGGTTGCTCTAAGTTCACATATATGCATTGATGTCTGTTTGTACACTGTGGGTTTTGCACTACTTTCTGATCTGTACATTGTTAATCTGAATGCAATGTTCGGGGCTCATTGGGGATACCCCCCTTCTCTCCTTTTTTGACATAACCTCAGTGGACTTCTTCAAAGAAAAATTGAGCTCTATATTGATTCACCTTTAATGTTACATACCTTCCCCTCAAAGATTCAAAGAGCAAAAGTTAATTGATTTCGGATCGAGAATCGTAAGTTTGGGTGGGTGTTAGTCATTTTTTCCTGTTTTTTTGGCCATTTCCGACTCGCACGAGCCTACGTACGAATGCGTATATGCTCTTACGATCATCGCAAGTTCGTTCGTAAATTTTAGGATCAAAACGTAAAACTTAGGATCAAATCCTAAAACTTAGGATGAAAACGTAAAACTTAGGATAATTGGATGTGTTTCGGTGTGATTCAGAGAACAGTTTTCCAACCTCTAAATACGTTTTAAAAGAAAGCCACTGCCGACACCTTTTAGCAGTCGGATTGCTGTTCTTGAACAGGTTTTTTGGCTATGTGGAGGAGTCTGCGCGTCTTGAGCTCCAATGAACTGCATATATCAGCATGGCCGAGGCCATAAATTGTATGGCAATGCATACCTGATTCATGTATGCCTTATAAAAGCATTTTAATGTGGACCTTAATTAGTCCTTTGCATGTAAACCTTTATTTTGCAATATATTTGCGTTAATTAAAGAAACTTATGTCCTTTGTTATTTATTTTTAAATTGATGTACTAGAATAATATTTTTAGATTGCATTTATTGGTGTAGTTGTTTACCTTTGCTTTGTTTAATTATTTAAGCACATCTTTGGTCAGATGCATCACACTTACTGAGGAGAGGAGAGCGGGATAAAGTGCAGGATGTGGGTTACTGCTGTATTTTGCACAGACACAGCAGAGCTGGGGGCACGGAAAGGTCAGAAATCAAAGAATCCAGAGCAGAAACAGTCACAAGGCCCTTTCTGTTTGCAGGCTGCCCGAGAATACCTGAGCCGCCATCTTGCCTGTTTCTAGGCTCATAACATGCAGAAGTTGCTGGGTGTTTTTTAATATTTGAGAGCAATCTGTATGTAGAGGGTGTGGGTAACCACACCAAAAATTTAAAGTTGTACCATTTGAAGCCAAAATATTAAAATTAAATCCACAAGTAAAAAAATGCAAGTTAAGTAAAAATTAAAAAAAGTAAGATTTACTTATGCAAATGCATTCATTAATGGTTGGTTACTACAAAATGAATGAAATAAAGAAAAATAAAAGACCAAATATTTAGAATGCACTTTAATGAGGTAAGTTTGTAGTGCAGAGCCGCAAGATCAGAAGGATTTACGTCCAGACAAAAAAGGAAAAAGGGCAAAACCAATTGTTGCAACCTGAGAAATGAAACGGAAAAATCAGGATGGAAACTGACATAGGTCTGATTCCCGAACTGCCATACGAACGGACGTAAATTTTAGGATAGAAACGTATTTGCTTATAGAATCACTCGCAAGTTCATACGAACGCACGAGCGGACGGGAAAAATAGGATGATCGTGACCCAAATCCAAGCTGTTACATGTTTCTTTGAATCAACCCACTCTGTAACTATATTGGATCCATTGTACATTTTGTATAATTTTGTAAATATCTGACTACACCATTAAATCAGTCACCTTATGCATTATATTGTGGTTGGGTGTTCATTATATACAGCAACCCCCTATTGGCACGTATTTCATGTCCTGTGTGAAGAGTGGACACAGACAGCTGTATTCTGAACCCCATGCTCTTTCTCTATATATTGCTCATAAAACTATTCTTTTTTGTGCATATGTAACTTGATTACACTAAATAATTATTTTTAGTAGGTGCCACTGGAACAGAAAAAATGGAGGCTGCACACATCCAAATGTAATCTGGAGCAATCATAAGAGGGTCAAGAGAGGTGTGATTTTGTCATGTGACTCCTGTGTGTCGGAAATCTATAATACAAGTGTGAGCTCCTCTGCATTTCGCCCCTCGAAACCTCTCCTCTCTACACATATAGCTCTATATCTCTACACATAGCCCCTATGCAGGGCCGTGCAGTAACCAGGCCTAAGGACAGGTCAGCCAGGGGCAAATTGGCCATTGGGAGAGCCTATTTCTTTGTCATTTCTTCTATTATTTGTTTCTTTTGTTCTATTTTTCTAGTCTTCTTTCTTTTATCTGTAATGCAATTCCTTTACTTTCCTTTTATTTATTTTTTTCTGTCTTTTCTTCTCTTTTTTCTGTCATTCCTTCTATTCATTCTGTCTTTTCTTCTCTTTTTTCCTATCAGTCCTTCTAGTTATTCTGTCTTTTCTTCTCTTTTTTTCCGTCAGTCCTTCTATTTTTTCCTTCCTTCCAGCTCTTTTTTCTCCCATTTCCTTTCTTACCTGCCCTTTTCCTGTCTTCTCATTTATTCTTTCTTTGTTTCTATCATGCATTCATTCTCTTTCTTTGTTTCTGTCATTCATTTTGTGCTTTCGTTCCTTGCTTCTTTGCATTTATTTTTCATTTTGTTTCATCTATTTTTGGGGGGATTCCTTCTGCTCACATTTTCTGCAATTCCTTCTATTCTTATGTTCCTTAGTTCTTATTCTTTCTGTCATTCTTCCTATACTTTATCATTCCTTCTATTATTTTTTTTCTTTTGATTCTTTAGCAGTATTCACCATACATGCAACTTTATTACCAAGTATGGAGTCATACCACACAGCGAGGGGTCCACTGATACTCTAGCACCCAAGGGCCCTCATAAACCTGAAGTTGGCCCTGGTCAATGTTATTTTATAAAGGGGACACCAGGGCAGCAAGAACACCAAATACGGCCCTGCTTGAACCTGCAGCTCATGCCACTGCCTGCACCTCAGTACACCTATCAAACTAGAAGAGGCCTACAGAGGCTGGAGGGAAGAAGGATGCTGCAGAGTTCAGCTACACCTAGAGGCTAATTTAAAACTAGCGCCAGGTATTGCCAGGTGAGCGTCTGTGTAGTGGCGCTTAGAGCGACCACTAGTAGACACTGCAAGTGAGTGTCTGACGCTGTGGCCTAGCTTAGCGGGTGGACAAGTGATGCTGTACTATCCTCTCCAGCATTGATAAATGTGATGTGTGGTGGGCGCTGTAGAAGCCCTCTCCCTGATTCACTGCAGAGCCAATCTCAAATGCTAGGTGGTGTCCCGAGGTCAAAGCGCCCAAGCCTACAATACATCTAACAATAGGACAATGCTGCGGCGAACGATAGGTAGCGCCAGTTCAGGGCGCCCGGCACTTGGCGCTGAAGCCCATATTTAAGAAAAAACTACACACAACCAGCATTGGCGCTCTAAAGCTGGGCGCTCTAGCCAGACGTCTGTTTCTAAACACATATACACCAGCACCAGAGCGAAAACAAAAAAAATACAATAAAAGTGTTTGTTTGCAGGGGGGAAGAGGTCACACAATGATTTGAGGCAAAAAATGTTTAAGTTTACTTTTGCAACATGCTATTTATACTAAACCAAATGAAACCCCATTGAAATGTATGGCAGAACTCTACTGAGCGACAGGTACTACATGATGCTCCTGAAGCTAGAGCGCCGGCGCTATACACTGAGCCACCGCTAGTGATACATGTGGTGCTGCATGACACTGTTAGAGGCGCTCACCGGATTGGCTTTTTTAAATGTGGTTTTCACATACAACGCCCAGCGTTCTCCCGACGCTATGTGCCGCTAGGGAGCATGACCTGGCGTTATCGTTTCTTAACTAACCCCCATAGTCATGGGCACGGCATCAAGGATCAGAGGGTACTATGGGAAACCAGGGTTTCACACTACTGGGCAAAGCCATAAAAGAAGGCCAGCTCACTTATACACATAAATCCAACCCCTTTTCTTATGATATCAATATCTAAACTGATTACTATATTTATGGAAGCCAAGAAGCATGCCACATGAGGGAGAGAGCCATGTTAGGCTTCATAAAGTCCCGAAAAGTCCCCTTAGTGGTACAAGGTAAAGTGCAATTTCCTAGATAAAAGTTGTTTTACTTTAAAGGTTAAATTGTGGCCAGTAAAACATGAATGTATATATGACCAGGGCTGTATCTACCATTATGCAACCCTAGGCCTGTGCCTAGGGGGACCACAAGCAGAGAGGGGAGGAGGGGGCCATACAGTGTGCTGTTAGTGCTATATTAAAAAAAAAAACTTTGCTGGAATCTTATGCTCCCTCATGAGTGCTCCCCCAGCCACAGAAAAGTGTGTGTGCTGGGGGGGGGGCTTTGCAAGGGGTTAAAGTGGACCAACACCCAGGATTCGACTATCCTGGGTTTTTGTCCACTTCCCCGGGGCAACCCGATCGGGGGTGCATCCCGATTTTGGATGCCCCGCGGGGAGGCATCAGATCGGCCTGGGAATCTGGGTGTTGGTCCACTTTAAATACAGTTTGTAGCTTGAGCATGTCCCATCTGTTAACAGGACCCGATTCCTCTGCCTCTAAGCTGTTCGAAAGGAGCCTGGGAAACCAGTAACATGTTCAGGGCTCTGTATTTAACCCCTTGCTTCCTCTCCGTACTCTACACGCATACTCTCTGTATTTAACACCTTGCTCCCTCTTCCTCCTCCACACACATACTGTCTGCATTTAGCCCCTTGCACCCTTTCCCCCACACATACTGTCTGCATTTAGCCCCTTGCACCCTTTCCCCCACACATACTGTCTGCATTTAGCCCCTTGCACCCTTTCCCCCACACATACTGTCTGCATTTAGCCCCTTGCACCCTTTCCCCCACACATACTGTCTGCATTCAGCCCCTTGCACCCTCCCCCCCCCCACACACACACATACTGTCTGCATTCAGCCCCTTGTACCCTTTCCCCCACACACACACATACTGTCTGCATTCAGCCCCTTGCACCCTCCCCCCCCCCCACACACACATACTGTCTGCATTCAGCCCCTTGCACCCTTTCCCCCCCACACACATACTGTCTGCATTCAGCCCCTTGCACCCTCCCCCCCCCCCCACACACATACTGTCTGCATTCAGCCCCTTGCACCCTTTCCCCCACACACACACATACTGTCTGCATTCAGCCCCTTGCACCCTCCCCCCCCACACACACATACTGTCTGCATTCAGCCCCTTGCACCCTTTCCCCCCCACACACATACTGTCTGCATTCAGCCCCTTGCACCCTCCCCCCCCCCCACACACATACTGTCTGCATTCAGCCCCTTGCACCCTTTCCCCCCCACACACACATACTGTCTGCATTCAGCCCCTTGCACCCTTCCCCCCCCCACACACATACTGTCTGCATTCAGCCCATTGCACCCTTTCCCCCCCCCCACACACATACTGTCTGCATTTAGCCCCTTGCACCCTTTCCCCCCACACACACATACTGTCTGCATTTAGCCCCTTGCACCCTTCCCCCCCCACACATACATACTGTCTGCATTTAGCCCCTTGCACCCTTTCCCCTCCCACACACACATACTATCTGCATTTAGCCCCTTGCACCCTTTCCCCCCCCACACATACATACTGTCTGCATTTATCCCCATTCCTCTCACTCCTCCACTGTCAGAATGTAATCCTCTAGCATCTCCCTCCGCACAAGTGGGGGACAAGCAAGAAAAAAGTGCCTTGGGCAGTCTGGGCACCAAATATGGCACTGGGGGGCATACTACATAATTGTCCACAGCTGAGATATTTATTAGTGGGTGGAGGACAAGCAAAAGTGATTTTAACAGGACAGCTTCAGTGTGTAGTAATCTAAGGGATTAAGCATGCAGAGGGTCAGATATGTTTTTTTCATTTCATTATTTTTTATTTATTTTTAAGATGCAAATTCAAACTGAAGGGAAGCACAGAGGCGCTCCAGCGTACTAGGAAAGTATCTCCATCCCTCCATGCAGTGTGTACACAGTGACAGAGTAGCACATGCGGCTCTCAAGAATGAAAAATAAATTCATTTGGAAGGAGCACGCCGTCATCTTAATGTCCATTCAGGATAATGAGAATCTTTCAAATCTCCCAGCAACAGAATGTGGAATTTGGGATGGTCCTTGCCGTCTTTCATGCCTCGACCTACACATAAATCCCAATTATGACCATTGTCGCAGTGCACAATAGCCCCCACTCCCCACACAAATACACTGCTTGTGTGTTATTTTCTCAGCGGCAACAAAAAGCTTCTCTGCGCAGCATGTTCCTGCAAGCAACGATAAAGAGCGATAAAGTGGCTACCTTGTATATTTCTCATTCACTGCATTGGGAAAAAATCTGAATTTGTACAGCGCTACGGAAGATGATGGCATTATATAAATAAACAATAATAATAATATTAATAATAATAGTTGCCAGGGAGGTTTAGTCCATTTTTGAATAGGGGTTCTTTCCTTTAGAAAGTGTGACAAATATAATTGGATAAGAGAAGAAGTTAGAGGCGTGAGGCATACCCAAAACTTTCACTAAAGCAATGTGAAAATGTATTTCATTCATTTTTTAATGTAAAGCTAAAGTAAAGCTTAAACCGGACCAACAGTCTGGCACAGTTGGAAAAGAAAACTCCCCGAACTCCCTTGCCACATCTACATGCATGATACTGAAGCACTGTCGTCACTTACATTTTCTCCTGCACCCACTGAAAGCTGAAATGCTGCCTCTGATTTTCTAATGGTAGCAGCCATTTTGGAGCTTCATATCCCAGCATCTCAGCCATGTTGCTGCCTGGATTCAACTGACATAACTGACAATGCACAGTAACCTGTAGGAAACCTAGCAGCACTTTCTGTTTGCAGGCGGCCTACAGATCCTTGAGCTGCCACAAAAGGTAAATTCATTTTTATGTGCAGCAATCTAAATTGCATATAAGCACTATTTGTTGTGTTGGTCTGGTTTAATACATTTTTGACTGTTGGTCCACTTTAAACCAGACCGACAGCCTGCCACAGTTGGAAAAGAAAGGTAGCGGCCATTTTGGAGCTTCCTCTCCCAGCATCTCAGCCATGCTGCTGCCTGGATTCAACTGACATAACTGACAATGCACAGTAACAGGAAGCCCAGCAGCACTTTCTGTTTGCAGGTGGCCTGCAAATGCATGAGTTGCCATCTTGTTTCAAAAATTTACCTCAGCAAGAGTTAGAAAAAGATCAATTCCTTCATGTATATGAATATGTGCAGCAAGCTAAATTGCCCTGGGGAGGGATGCATACAAGCACTGTTTGTTGTTAATTGTTGTCTTCTGGTTTAAGTCATTTTTGACTGTTGGTCCTCTTTAACTGACAAGTCACAGTAACACCCAGCAGCACATCCTGTTCGCAGGTGGCCTCTAAATGCCATTTTGTTTTTCAAATTTACCACAGCAAGAGTTAGAAATAGGTAAATTAATGTTTATGGTCAGCGATCTAAATTGCCCTGGGGAGGGGGCATATGAGCACTGTTGTTTGTTGTGTTGGTCTGGTTTAAGTCAGTTTTTGACTGTTGGTCCACTTTAAGTGTTGCAATCATTGGATGTTTTTGCCTACTGTAGACATGTCACTGGAGAAGTGATCGAGGGGGTGTACATTTCCCTACAATTGGTGCTGCGGAGCGGGCAAAACGGTTGCTAGGGGCAACGGTGTGGACAGACTTGGCTACAGCTGCTTATGTCTTGGGTGAAAGCTGCAACTACACTCCAAGAACAGTCGGGCAACATGGAGGAGATGCTGAAGCAGTTTATGCAAGTAAGTTTGCAACAACAACAGGCTCAGATAGAGGCCCAAAGTAGAATTTACAACCGGTCTGCAAGAATCAGGACATTTAACCCAGGCGATAGGGTCCTTATACTAGTTCCCACTGTTGAGAGTAAATTCCTGGCGAAGTGGCAAGGTCCCTATGAGATTGTGGAAAAGGTCAGTGAGGTGAACTACAAGGTGCACCAACCAGGTAGAAGGAAGCCTTTCCAAGTTTACCACGTAAACTTGATTAAGCCCTGGAAAGACAGGGAATCCTTGGGGGCGACAAATACTGTTAATAATTTGTCACAACCAATCCCTCCAGTCAAGGTCGGTGATACCCTATCAGTGTCACAGAAACGGGAGGCTCAGGAATTTTTACAGAAAAACAAAGACAAGTTTTCTGACCTTCCAGGGCGTACACACCTCATCTATCATCACATTGAAACTGAGCCCAGAAGCAGAGTAAACCTCAAGCCCTATAGGATCCCGGAAGCCCGTAGGGAAGCCGTATCTGCCGAGGTAAAACATATGCTTGATCTGGGAGTAATTGAGGTGTCACAGAGTGAATGGTCCAGCCCGATTGTATTAATCCCAAAGCCTAATGGAACTTGGAGGTTCTGTAACGATTTCAGAAAGTTGAATGAGAAGTTGGGTAATGCCAGGTACATAACCACCCTCGATCTCACAAAGGGCTACTGGCAGATTCCACTTACTGATGAGGCTAAAGAGAAAACTGCATTCTCCACCCTTGATGGGCTATTCCAGTATGTAGTGATGCCGTTCGGGTTACATGGAGCTCCTGCGACTTTCCAGAGGTTGATGGACTTGATTTTGCGACCACATTGTGATTACTCAGCTGCCTACCTCGATGATGTGGTCATTTTTAGCCCTGATTGGGAAAGTCACCTCTGTAAGGTACAGGCCGTATTGGATACCATAAGTGATGCAGGGTTGACCATAAATGCCGAGAAGTGTGCAATAGCCCTAGAAGAGGCCAAGTATCTGGGCTACATTATTGGAAGAGGGTTGATTAAGCCACAGCTAAATAAAATTGAGGCAATACAGAATTGGCCTAGACCCCTGACAAAGAAACAGGTTAGAGCTTTCCTTGGTATTACGGGCTATTACCGTAGATTTGTGCCGAACTTTGCCTCAGTTGCTGCTCCCCTAACTGACTTGACAAAGGGCGGAAAGAGAGCAATGATCACGTGGACTCCAGAGGCCGAGAAGGCTTTCCAAAGCCTTAAATCTGCCTTGTGCCAACAACCTGTGTTAGTTACCCCCGATTTCAGGCGAGAATTTCTGGTCCAGACAGATGCTTCTAACACAGGCTTAGGTGCAGTACTCTCACAAGTAGTAAATGGTGAGGAGCATCCGGTGATGTACTTGAGTAGGAAGCTAACCCCGGCCGAGAAAAATTATGCCATTGTGGAGCGAGAGTGTTTGGCGGTGAAGTGGGCCCTCGAATCCCTAAAATATTACTTACTAGGCAGGAAATTCAAGTTAGTGACAGACCATGCCCCCCTAACATGGATGAAGTTAAACAAGGAGAGAAACGCAAGAGTGACTAGATGGTTTCTGTCCCTACAAAACTTTAATTTCACTGTGGAACACAGGCCAGGGAAATTACAGGCAAATGCTGACGCATTGTCGAGGGTACATTGTCTGTGGGGACAAAATGCTCAGCCCTCCGGTCTGAAGAAGAGGGGGGGGATATGTAGACATGTCACTGGAGAAGTGATCGAGGGGGTGTACATTTCACCTAGGTTACTACGCTGGGTGAGATGGTAAGTCCAGGATTGATTTGTTTCTCAGCAGTGATATGCTGCTGAGTTGTTGTTTAATTTTGCCGGGCCTGGATTTATATGGAATGGCAGGTAGGTTTGGTAGAGGGACCTGTCATTCCACACCTCCCCGATCCAGTTTGGGTTTTGAATCAGGTGAGCTCTGATCCTAATTAGCCTGGGAGGTAAAAGCTCTGCAGAGACTGCAGGCTATTGCTCTCAGCCAGGAATGAACAGCCTGTGTGTGTGTTTGAAGGAAGCTGCGAACGCAGCCACTGCTGGAGCTAAAATCTCACCCTGCGATGTCCAGGCTAACGCTGTGTTTTGAAACTGCCAGATAGGTGAGAAGAACCTGTTAGTAAGCGCCCAGACGGGCTAGGTCTTTTATTTTGTTTGGACACAAAAGAAGCACGTGGTTGCTGTATGTTTTGTTTGCTGGACTGTTTATGCTATGAATAAACGCCAAGACCTGCTTTTATAACGTCTGAGTCTGCCGTGAACTGTGTCCA
This sequence comes from Gastrophryne carolinensis, assembly GCA_027917425.1. Lineage (NCBI taxonomy): Eukaryota > Metazoa > Chordata > Amphibia > Anura > Microhylidae > Gastrophryne > Gastrophryne carolinensis. The sequence goes on from CM051235.1 coordinate 399,609,193, forward strand.
AACACACCATCCCCCGGGAAGATCCCTACACTACCCAGACTGAAAGTTTTAGGTATTAATACACTAACATATCAGACATATTAGACTTACGTCATTTTCACTTTTTTATGAATAATATCTCAATTTATCCCATGCCTTTTTTAAATCATGTATGACTAGGGTAATTATTTCCCGGAGATATTTGAAGAAAAGTGTTTAATCCGGGGTCTGTGTGGTGTCTCATGTGGTAAGCTTTCCACACCACAAAAGGGCCTCTTTGTAGGGCGATCCTGATTTAGGATGCTCCAATGTGTAAAACCCCCAGGGATCACCCAAAAAACCTTTCCGCCAACCCCACAGTGTGTGAGTACCCTCTAGTCATTCAGATAAGCCTGGCATGGGTATACACTGAGGAGTGGGCAGTGCGGCCAGAAGCGTGCTCTTAAGTCAGCATTGTGGCAAAGCAAAAGCTTAATGTGCACCAGTGATCGGCCAGCAGCCCATGCATAGGCTGTGGGAGTAAAGGGAAGGGGATTTTATAGGAGATCCAGGGGGCTCACAGAGCAAGGCACCCCAAAATTAGAATGGTCATGATTAAGGACCTCTTTTTGATCCGAAATGCGTAGACGTGTTTAGTGTATTCTTCACTGGGAATGTTTACCTCCATGGCTTTTTAATACTTTTTGAAAATAAAGTTTGTGACAAATTTTTACTGGAACAACTGGCCGGCTACATTTTTCTGTTTTACCACAAGGATTGTTGGAGTGGAGCCCTCCTAGCTGCTGCCGGAGGTCTTTTGTCTCACCTGGGATAGCCACAGATTTAAGATAGAGCTGACTGTTACTACGTTGACCTCAAAATGGGAAGACAAAAACCCAGGATAGTGAAAATCCATATGGGATCATGATGCCTCAGGGATGGGCAAGTAAGCAGACCTTTAGTTATTTTAGACTGGAAGTTCACTTTAACAAAAATAGTTCTCACCTGCCCCAGAGACTCTCTCAATACCCAATCAAAAAAGTTGGATTTATAGATTAAAATATAAAACAATCGGCAGTATATAATAATAAAAATTATAATAATATAAAAAATGTTTGTACTGGTTTTTATGTTTGGAGGTGGAGACTTTTCACATATGTTTACTATAATGGAACCACCCCTGCAGAGACTTCTGTCTGACCTGCTCTGGTTAATCATACATTCTGCACGCACTCCTCTCCCACCTCCGTTCCTTCCTGCCCCCAGCCCAACTCCACTCTCAGTGGTACTCACACATTCTCCCTCACATTTCCACTTGCCTACCCAGCTTAGCTCCTTTATCCCCCACCCAGCTCCACTCACCCACCACACTATCCAAGCTCTACTCGTGCACTGCACCCTCCTAGCTCCACTCATCCACCCATGCTAATATCTTTACTTATTCATCCTTCCCATTGTCCCACTCAATGTATGTGTCTAATCCCAGTCTATGCGCACACTGACCCACCCCTTTCCCAAACTGGTGATATTTTGAGTTTATAAGAAACTTACCTATTCCTCCTGGAGCTCTGTCCAAAAGGACCCAGACCCATGAGACTTAAGTTGAAATTATCTATACTTGAGTTATGTTTGTATTGCCCTTATGGCTGCCAGTCCTATGAGCATTTTGTTATAGGGCCCTTTGGTCTGTAGTTGAGCCCCTGCTTATTTCCTTGACTTTCTATTCCTGTACTATAACTACCCCTTTACCTGGTTACCTGCTAGAGTGCATGCCTGGATATTCCCATAATTTGGGGCAAAAAGCAGAAGTCCATATTGTTTCTTTATGGGAACTGGCAATAATTTACAGGAACGGGGCTGTGCTTGACTGGTAGCTCTGGTCGTGGGTTAAAAAATGCAAAGCTGCGATGTCTGATGTGTGATATGTGAAACTTGCTTTAGAGAGAATGTCTCTACAGAGCTTCTTCTGTTTCTTAATAAAACAACAATAAAACGGCCATTTGCCTTTCATGCACATCTGGCTGCCGGAGAGGGCCAGAGCTGCGGTATGCAGCGCATCTTCCCGGAGCAAAGCAGACGCAGGACCGAAGGCTCTTCTTGCTGTGTTTATTGAATATCTGCTCCCAGCGGGAGGAGGCCCTTCATGGGTCGGCTCTAGGAAAACAAGACAGCCTTTCTGGGAAGCTGGAAATGAAGCCAGCTAGACCGCTCAGGGCTAAAAGTACCCAAACGAGAATATAATAACGCGAAGAAATAGGTCAATCCACCTCTATCTCTGTGATATGTCTGGTGCCACAGAAACATCAGCCCAGACTGTAGATGACCTGCCCAGCTATGAAGAGACTGGGCTAAAAAGAGAGTGCGGGCTTCTGATGTGGTGCAAGCAATATGGCAATTTTGAAATGGCACTAAAATATATACAAATGCTAAAACAAAAACTAAAAAAAAAATAATCCTCACTTACCTGCCAGCCCATAGGTTCAATCCCATCCTATCAGCCTGAAGCTGAGAGGGAGCACTGCGGAAAAAGCACAAAACAATTGTGAGAGTGCCCTGCTGGTGTTTCCACCCATGTGACCAGCAGCAAACCACCAGAGCCACCAGCATGGAAGCCAGAGCTTCTGCAGGATTCTGTGGGTTCAAGTGTGTGGGCTGGCAGGCAAATGTTTGAAATTCTGGTTTAAAATGTTTTTTTTAATCTTTAACAATTCTTATGCACAGTTTAATTTTTTTACACTTTTTTAATTACAATTTGATTCAGATGCAAAGAGAAACTTTAGATTGATAATGAAAATCTATTGGTGGTCACGTGTTCCCTTTTCAGGCTTTGCTGGTGGCTAGACGAGAACTGGACACCTGGCGCCGTCAGCCAATCACGGGGTTGTTTGTCGTCGAGGGAGCGAGGTGACAGGTAAGGTTTATGGGATTTTCAGGGGGGTGACCGAGGGGGGACACTGGCATTCAGGATGCCCTCCTGCAGAGGACCATCACTCGTTTTTTGGACAATGGGTGGTGGTCCGGTTTAAAGGAGCACTATCAGGAAAGAATGGCCCAATGATAAAAATCCATATCAATAGGCTGGATGGGCGGAGGAGAGGTCACTTAAACACCCGGCATCAGGAAATATTTCTTTCTTTTAATGGAAGGAAGAGGAAATCATGTTTACTGATCATTACATTTCTGCTATATGTGGTCACATTACTACACCCCCCTTCCCTAAGAAGTCCCACTTGTTGAACTATTTGCAATTCTTCAGAAACATGGCTGTGCCTTAACCAAATAAATGGCTCATCCATAGTTGTCTCTGACCTGCTGGGATAAAACCGATGTTCGTGGTTTGTACATTGATCCGGCCTATGTTATGTCTTGCTGCAATATCTCCTCTTATCTACTGGAAAGTCCTCCATATTCCAGTTCAGTGACTGCTGGGATTCAGGGCCAGTCACCCGCTGATCACCCACAGTTGCAACATGCTGCGCTTTGATCATTCTGCAATGACAGGTTCAAGGTTATTCTCTGGCGTTGTCATTCACACATTGTGCAATTGCGGCTATTTCAGGAGAATTGTTCTCGAGATCCTCTGAGTTTATTGATAGAGTGATAGCTGGTGACAATGGGCTGCAACGTGGTGCGTCCACTATCATCTATCAGGCTTCATGCGAAATTCAGCCCTTTTAGTGATCAGAAAACAACATGCAGATTCTATAGATCTTTTTACTACCCCAATGTTAGATCAAACAAAAACCCAGCTTTACTCATGGCTTTTGGTCTGCTTTACCGAGGAACGCAATTTTGGGTGCAGCTATGTGTGAAACCCCCAGGTTTGCCTTTTTTTTACCTTTAACCTTTAACTAGCAATCCCCTGGTGTATGTGAGGGCCTTCTCCAATCATCCACCTGGCTTTTCGTCTGCTTTACAGAGGCATTACAATTTGGGAGAATTAATAGAAAAATTAATTAATTAAAAGTGAAATAATTAATAGAATTAATTAATAGTTTAGTGTTTATGCACACATGGAATGTAACCTCCGCATGTTTCCCATCTGTGAACAACACACCGGGGAAAAAACACTGGGATTTATTCATCAAGGGATAGTGCCAGGTAGCGCCTCGTATTGGCAGGCAGCGCCTGGTGAACGCTGGGTGCTGTATGCAATACCACATTTATCAAGGTGATTCTGTTGAGCGAACAGCGCCATGTAGCGTACGATTCATCATTACAGAAGGCTCAGCGTATAGCGCCGGAGCTCTAGCTTCCAGAGCACCAGGTATTACCTGTCTCTACCTGTTGCTCTCCCATACATTTCAATGGACGTTCCTTTTCTTCTGTGTAAACAGGGTTTTTTTTTGTTTGTTTTTTTTCTCTCAAATAATTGTGTCACCTCTCCTGGCCTAGAAAGAGTCATTTTTGAAAACTTTTTAGATTTTTTATATTTTTATGCAGAATTGTCATTACAGGTCTGGCATTAAAGTGTTAATGTCACAATGTTATAACAATGTCATTTCATGTGTTTTCGCTTTGTTGCTACTGGATATGTGTTCAAAAACAGACTTTAATCACACAGCGTCTGCCGCTCTATGCTATAGCGACTAGATCCAGAGCGCCTATGCTCTGAGTCTGTTTTTTTGTTGAATGGGGTGTGAGTCGCTGAGAGACGGTCGCACTGAGCTGGCGCTACCTTTCGCTCCCTGCAAAGCTGTACTGGTCTTAGAACGCCCAACATACATCTCATTAATCAATGCAGGCTGGGTTACAACAGCGATTGAGACGCTCTGTTACAGGGTCCGATAGCCGCTCACAGCGTATAATAGCGGTCACTCTAAGCGCTGCTATACAGACGCTCATCTGCCGATAGCTGCTGCTAGTAATGAATCAGCCTGCCCATTACTGATTAAATACAAGTGAATTACACAGAGTGACTACACACAGGTGGATAACACAGTGGAATGCACATGTGCCCAACGCAATGGGCTGGTCTAAACATGGCGCCTGCGGAGCAATTGGGAGTTAGGTGCCTTGCCTCCCTCTGGCTATGACTGGCCACCAAGGATAAGCCCTGCCCCTAAACCACACCCCTGTCACCCCCATCACCCTGTAAGCTGGCCTTCAAGGTTGGCATCTCTGTCTTAACAGCTATGTCGGCATATAATCATCTATGCCTAGCGCATCCCTGGAAGAGCATTGGTCACACATGGGTCACTTTTGCAGCCCCAGTGCCCAGGAGGGGGTACAGGTAATAAGGTGGCAGTACAATGCCCCTCTACCTTTTAAACTGGTAAAAGGCGCCAATTTAAGTATTGTGAAGGTATTGTAGGCCGGGCCAGTTGCTGTCCCCTAGTGCTTATTGTTCCATTTCCATTAGAATAACTCTGTAGAGATGGGCCTGCAGGATGTCCGCCGCCCACAATTATCCCTGTCTTCTGCTTCCAGAAGTAAACTGTTTATTCCTCTTTGGCCTCTGAATATGATCCCCGCCCAGCCTCTGATTACAAATAAAATCTGTTTATTTCTATACACTAATTTCAACTTTAGATGCTCCGCACTCACCCGCTTGGTGTTCGCTCGGGTAAACCCTGCTTTGATCCCAAAATAATGGGAATGTGTCTCCATCCACCTGCTCTTTGCAGCTCTGCAGCTGCACAACACCAGGTACCTGCCAAATACCCCCCATGTTCCAACCCTCTATTGAGGTCCTTTGTTGTCTAGTTTTATTTAGATCAGCACTGATAAATGATTCAGTCACACCCCCCACCCCCTAGGCTCTTCTTTCTATTGTATTTATGCCATTAAAATGTTATTATATAGGAAAAGCGGCTAACTGATTTTAGCACACCAACTATTTATATTACAGAAGTGAGTGTAGAAAGAGCAACCTATTGCGGTTAAGCAGACCTAATGCCCTTTTTACTTTGGGTTCGTCTTCATAAACAACATAAATAATAAAGATCAGCCAATCAGTGATCTCAAATATTCCTTGTGACACTTTAATGAGGGATTGCTTTTAGACACAGGGTCAATGCTTCTATAAGCTGTCTATCAGAAAAGCTGTGTCTGTGCCCCCCACACATCTCATTGGTGGATATTTAAAATAAAATCCTGAGCCCCCTTTAAGCTGCAGTGTTTGGGGAGGTTTGCTAGTGAACCTTATTATGGTTTAATTACAGATCTTGCACTCTTATTTATATTATCGAACATTAAAAAACGATTTTAGGACGCCCTAACAGCGAGGCACAGTGACATCATAGCTGACAAGCAGAGAAATGATAAGTTAACGACCAATGACAGCCCATCATTTAGTGCAAAGGAAAACACCTGGGTGAAGCTTTGGATCTTCTAAATAGTTTATTTTGCTGATGGCAGGTGGTGATGTCACAGCTGCTTACAGACGCAAAGCCTCACCATGTGTGGCCCCCTGGTCAGCAGCACATCCCGAGCACGTGCAATGCCCTTAGATTCCCAATATTTCAGGTTAGAGGCAATAGACAATTCCCACCATAGCAGCCTGTGCTATGGGTCTCAGAGATAGTATGGGCCCAGTTGCATCCTATTACAGACTGGGAAATGTTCTGGAATGATTTTACAGAAGAAAACTGGTAGTAATAGAAACATAGAAGGTTGACGGCAGAAGGAGACCATACGGTCCATCTAGTCTGCCCTTATGTGTATACTGTATGTTCTCTTTATCTTAGGATAGATGTGTGCTTATCCCAGGCATGTTTAAATTCAGTGACTGTTGATGTTTCAACTACCTCTGCTGGAAGTTTGTTCCAAGCATCTACTACTCTTTCTGTAAAATAATATTTTCTAACATTGCTCCTGATCTTCCCCCGACTAGCTTCAGGTTGTGCCCCCTTGTTCTATCATTAAGTTTCTTCTTAAAAACACTTCCCTCCTGAACCTTATTCAATCCTTTCACATATTTAAAGGTCTCAATCATGTCCCCCCTCTCCCTTCTTTCCTCCAGACTGTACAAATTAAGTTCTTTAAGTCTCTCCTGATAAGTTTTAAGTTTAAGTCCTTCCACCATTTTCGTTGCCCGCCTTTGGACACGTTCTATTTGAATAATGTATTTTTGCAGGTAAGGTCTCCAGAACTACACACAGTATTCTAGCTGTGGCCTCACCAGGGCTCTATACAGCGGCATCACAACCTCCCTCTTCCTGCTGGTGATGCCTTGAGCTATGCAGCCGAGCATCCTGCTTGCTTTTCCCACTGCCTGGCTACAATGTCCACTCATCTTGCAGCTATCAGTAATCAGTACCCCTAAATCTCTCTCCTCCGAGGTCCTGGCTAACACAGTGCTGCCCATACGGTACTCAGAGCAGGGATTCCTTCTACCCAAGTGCATGATTTTACATTTAGAGACATTAAACTCTAGTTTCCACAGTTTTGACCATCTATCCAGTAAAGCTAAATCATTTTCCATGTTGCAGACACCTCCCGGAATATCCACCCTATTACTAACCTTTGTATCATCAGCAAACAGACAAACTTTTCCTACCAAGCCTTCTCCTATGTCACTTACAAATATATTAAAAAGAATGGGGCCCAGGACAGAGCCTTGCGGCACACCACTTGTAACTCGCCTTTGTTCAGATTGCACACCATTTACAACAACGCTCTGATACCGATCCCTCAGCCAACTGGAAATCCACTGAACTATCCAGGGATTGAGTCCTACCTTCAATAACTTATCTAGGAGCTCCTTATGTGGTACAGTGTCAAAGGCTTTGCTAAAATCCAGATAGGCGATATCCACAGCACCACCTTCATCTAACACTTTAGTGACATTGTCAAAGAAATCAATAAGATTGGTCTGACATGATCTGCCCTCAGTAAAGCCGTGCTGTTTTGGGTCCAATAGGTCATTAATTTTTAGATGGGAAATTATCTGTTTTTTTAAGAGTGTTTCCATTAATTTGACCACTATAGATGTTAAACTAACTGGCCTGTAATTACTGGCTTCTTCTCTACTCCCCTTTTTATGGATTGGACGACATTGGCCATTCTCCAATCATCTGGAACCTCACCAGTTGGAAGGGAATGGTTAAAGTGGACCAACGCCGAGAGGTGATCGGCCCGGAAATCTATAAGATTCCCGGGCCGATCACCTCCCACCCCGCGGGACATCCGAGATCGGGATGTCCCGCGGGGTGAAACCCCCCAAAAAACCCCCAAACACCTTACCTGATCTTCTCCTCCCTCGCGTCCCTGTAGGCGTGCTCGCGCCCGCGCCGGCCGTCTGCGAATGGCCGGCGGGGGCGCGCGCGCGCCGAAAGTGACGCGAGGGAGGCGGCGGCGGCAGCCGCTTGGACGCTCCTGATCCCCGCCTGGACGTTGGCGGGGATTGGACCGTCCAGTCACGTGGGAGCGGGGACAGGTAAGATTTTGGGGCTTTCTGGGGGGTTTCACACAGCGGGGCACCCCCGATCGGGGTGCCCCGCCGAAGTGGACCAAAACCCAGGATAGTCAAAATCCTGGGTGTTGGTCCACTTTAAGTAAATCAGTCAGAGGGGCTGCAATCACAAACCTAAGTTCCCTTAGAACTCTGGGGTGGATTCCATCTGGACCCATCGCCTTACTTACCTCTTAGCCTCCAGAAACTCCGGAGCTGTACCCTCCAAGCTGGATGTTGTGCTATGACCATGCCTGCTACTATCTGAAAATACCGAACAAAAGTAGCTATTCAGATGGTCAGCCACAGCCTTATCTCCGTCGATATATTTATTTTCCCTATTTCTAATTTTTGAGACTGCATTGTTTTTCTTCTTTCTGTCACCAATATATCGGAAAAAGGTTTTATCTCCCCTCTTCATAGATTTGGCCATTTCTTCCTCCTTTTGCCCTTTAGCAGTCCTTATAATCAGTTTTGCTTCCCTCTGTTTAATTTTATACGCCTCTCTGTCAGCTACACTTCCACTTACTTTATACTTCTTATAGGCAGACTTCTTATCTTTTATGATAGTGCTGACTTCCCTATAAACCATAATGGTTTCTTCTTCCTTTTATTCTTGCTAGTTTGTTTCACATATTGCTTAGTTGCCTTTAAGATGGCCATTTTTAATAGTGACCACTGGGCACTCACTTCTGCTACTCTGTTGCACTCACCTAATTTTCTTTCTACATACTCCGCCATTTCCTTGAAGTTTGTCTTCCTAAAGTCTAGCACTTTGGTTCTGGTGTGTGATTGCACAATGTCTGTTTTTATTCTGAACCATAAGCATTGATGGTCACTGGAACCCACATTTTCTTCAACCCTGACCTCGGGCACCAGATCCCCATTGGTCAGAACTAAGTCCAGAATGTTATCTCCTCTAGTTGGCAATGTCACAAGTTGTTTTAGAGACACTCCATTAAGTGCCTCTAATATATTCCTGCTCTTGCATGTCAATGCACTTGGGATATTCCAGTCCACATCAGGCATGTTGAAATCACCTGTAATTACAATGTCCCCCATCTCTGCCATTCCACTGATTTCATCTATTAACAGGTTATCTAGATCCTCAGATTGTCCAGGGGGCCTATATATCACACCAATTCTGACCACAGCTCCCTCCTTAGTCTGCATGGTAACCCAGAAAGTTTCTAGTTCATTATGTGTATGCTGAATTATTGTTGATTGAAGTGTAGTCTTGACATAAATGGCTACTCCACCGCCCTTTCTATCCAATCTGTCTTTTCTGTACAATGTGTAACCGGGTATGGCTATCTCCCAGTCATTGTGATCCTTGAACCAAGTCTCTGTTATTGCAACAAGATCCAATTCATCTCTGGATATGATAGCCATTAATTCACAGAGCTTGTTGCCCAAGCTGTGAGCATTGGTACACATCATGTGGATGTTGTTGGTATTGTATTTTAGTGTGTCCTTGATCTTTTCCACCTCTAGCCTACCACTGACCGGGCTTCCTGCTTCAATGTCCTGCTTCATCCTAAATGGTAGGGGACAGAAATCACCCTTACAAGTTACATCTCTGTCCCCTTCCTCTAGTTTAAATCAAAAAATGCCCTGAGTTCCACTCCAAGTTCTTCTGTACCTTTCTGTGAAGGATGCAAGCCATCCCTCTTAAACAACTCATTGTTCGACCACCTTCTATCATGACTAATACATCCAAAGCCTTTGTCTTCACACCACTGACGTAACCACAAATTGAACTTGGCGATGTTGAGTGCCTTTTTTCCCTGATTACATACTGGCAAAACTTCAGAAAAGGTGATGGAACCTGTAATTTTGCAAAGTTCCTGACTAAAATTTTGGAAGTCCCTCTGTACAACAAACAAATCTTTTTGGGATAAGTCATTTGTGCCAAGATGTAGCACAATGTCCACTCGGTTATGTTTATTTGCAGACTTCACAATATTTATAATGCGTTTCTTATCCCTATTAACCGTGGCACCTGGGAGACACCTCACTTCCTTTAGCTCATCTTTATCCTGTCCAAAGTCCACACCTCTAATTGTTGAGTCACCAACTAGAATATGCCTTTTCCTATTGGTTGGCTTGGTAACTGTTCCTTGCTGCCCTTTTGTACTCATTTTATATGGTCCCTTACTTAAGTCCACTTCCTTTGATCTTACCAAATCCTGCCCAGACTGAGCATTAGCAGATACATCCACATCAAGCTCAGAAAGAACAGCAAATGGGTTATATTGGCTCAGTCCAAAATGTTGATGTTTTTGTTCTACATTGCGCAATCTTCCAGAGCCAACAGTCTTCCACTGTGCCCCTCTCTTGTGAAGTCTTTGTGGGAGTGGTGGCTGCATACCAAGCTGCTTTACTGGCTGGGATAGCTTCATAACTTCAGACTGAAGAGTAGAAACTAAAGACTGTAATTTTGAAATCTTGTCATACAACCCCTTCATTTGCATACAAATTGGACAGGATCGCAAGTTCCACAGAGTACTACGAAACACAACGGCCAGGCAAGAGTTACACTGCACCAAACCAGACATTCTAGATAATAAGAATAGGTACGGCTAAAAAGTAAATGCTATACTCACCACTATTTCTTGTGTACAACCCCTGCTGTTTTCAAACTACTGCAGTTTTTACACTACATACTTCTGTCCTGCTGCACTTATGTCAAGCTGCTCTCACACAGGCACACTGGTAGTATATCTAAGACGCCCATTTACCAGTATTCTTTAGATGTTAAATGGTTGCAGTCAGCTCCACTAAGCAATGGGGAGGCAAAGAAGTCCTTTGATGTGTCTTTAATAAGCAGAGCGAAGAACACATGTTTGACAACATCGCCCCCATTATTGTGATGTCATTACCTTAAAACAGATACATGTAGAGAATTGGTAGTAAATCTAAGAGGCCCTGTTTACCTGTTTTCTTTAGGAGGTGGTGCACTGCAGTGGCCAATAGGGAGACAGGAGGTGGCAAAAGAATCCTTTGATGCATCTTCACTTAACATATTGGAGAAAAGGCTTGATGACATCACCTTATCATAGTTACTTCTTAAGAGATTCTCCTGTAGGAGGTAAGGAAGTGCACAAAGGACGAGGACAGCACTTTACAGTTATAACAAGATGGTGCCGTGACCAATGCTTAACTGTAGTTTCTCTATGTATCTCCTGTGTATTCAGTTGCTCTAGGATACCTTTCTTTTCCTGTCTCTGTTATGCATCATGTAAAGTGCCATTCTCTTACTGCACTCATGTTCCAGTAAAGCCAGTACCATAAATGTCTGGATTATGACTCTGGTGCACCCAGCACTCACACTCTGCAACAGCACTGACCAATGAAGAGGTAAGAGGTGTTTGATCTCTATGTTGCATATATCGCATACAGATTATTTAAGCTCAAGTAAAAGGGAAGGGTTAAAACCCATTTAAAGTGATTGACTGGTTGTGCTAAAAAGAATGCCTGCTTCAAACACAGGCATTCTCTACAGAAGTGCGTATATGCATATGTGGGGCATATGCAGCACTCCCACATATGCAAATGTGCACACCCCCACATATGCATATACGCACTCCCATGTGCGTGCCCCACATATGCATATACGCACTTCCATGTGCACATGTGCGCAGCCCAACATATACATGTGTGCACCCCCAAATGCGTGCACTCCCACAGGTGCATTGACACATGCACTCAATCCCGGGTGCACATGCAGCACTCCCACATACACAAATGTGCACACTCCCACATATGCATATACACACTCCTATGTGCACATGTGTGTGCAGCACATATACATATACGCCCTCCCATGTGCACATGTACGCACCCCCACATATGCATATATGCACTCCCATGTGCACGTGTGCGCACCCCCACATATGCATGTGCGCACCCCCACATGTGTGCACTCCCACAGGTGCATACGCACACTTACTGACACATGGGCTCAATCCTGGGTGCACATGCAGCACTCCCACATACGCACATGTGCACACCCTCACATATGAATATACGCACTCCCATGTGCACATGTGCGCACTCCCACAGGTGCATTTGCGCACCCCCACATGAGTGTTTTCCCACAACTACATGCGTGCACTCCAACAACTGCATGTACGCACCCCCACATGTATGCACTCCCATGGCTGCATGCACGCACACCTCCACATGCACATGTGCTCTCTACTACAAGTACAGGCACGCACTCCAACATGCGCATGCAGGAACCTTCAGATGCGCATTTGCACACCTGCACACATGCATGCACAATTCTACAGGGGCATGTGTGCACCCCTGCATGGGTGCACTCCCATATGTGGATGCTGGAACCCCCAGACGCAAATTTGCACACCCCCACACACGCAGGCACAATTCTACAGGGATATGCGTGCATGCCCATATGTGCATGCTGGAACCCCCAGATGCTCATTTGTGCACCCCCACGCTTCTCACACTGCTCCCATGATTGCCAACCCCCAGCGGCTCCCATGATTGCCACCCCACAGCAGCTCCTACGGCTGGCGCTCCACAGCAGAATCCACGGCTGCCACCCTGCAGCGGCTCCTGCGACTGTCAGGTACATTCAGTTTATTTTATAATTGACCTAATCCTAAATCCAGTGCACTCACATCAACAGCTAGATAAGGGGCCCCCTGGTGTGTTGGTATTACTTTGTAGAGCGCCATGACATATAAGCATACAAATAGATCTAGGATGCTCGCTTGAGTTTGTGCTGCGTGAAATATGACCATCAAGGCATCTGTAAAAATTTACTGGTATGAGAATGTCAGCTATCCCTGGATTAAAGGAGACCTGTGATGATAGAAGCATTGAGGCTGCCATTGCTGACTACTTTCTGAACATGGCCTGGCTGCAGTTGTGACCATTCACTGCTGGCATAGGCAAAAGCCAGGCGCCTCTTCACTGGTTCAACTCATGGGGGGGGCATCTTTGCAGTTAAAAGAAGAGCAGCAGTGTCAGTATTTTTACAATTAAAGGGACTCTGTAGGTAAAGTGCATAAACTATCATTCAGCAGCTCACCTCATCATGGCTGCCCTTTCTGTCAGAATGCAGCTGCTTCTGAAAGTAGAAACAATGCAAAGAGTAGTAGCACACCCCCTGAATTCTTTTGCCATAGACCACCAATAACAGGGCTAAGCTGGTGGTCTAAAGCTTATCATCAGACTGTGGACACTGGGTGAGAGGGAGAACAGCCAGGGTGATGAGAATACCTGTCTTACAGACCCAGTCCAGTATTCTGGTTAATATGCATCATCAAAGAGCCAAGGTGCATGCCCAGATATTTGAAAAGATAAATCATACAGTGGAGCTGTAAACCTTCATCTCTCGTCCATTTCTTCTTCAATTTAAAAAACGGGAAACAGTTTTGGACAGTGCCAAATGTAGCCCACAGAGCTGGCCCCAGGTCTCAGTGGGCCCCTTGTGGTGTGGTATGACACTCCATGCATATTGATAAAGTTGCATGTAAGGTGAAGACTAGGGATGAGCGAATCGATCCGGACGAACCCGGATTCGATCCGAATTTCATGAAAAATTCGATTCGGATCGAATCCGAATTTCCCCGCGATTCGATCGCTCGAAGTTTTCCTTTAACATCCATTCATTTACATTACAGGCATTCTAAGATGGCGGACGGGACATGTCCAGACATGTAAGCTGGGGCAGTGTATGCTGGGACAGTCACATGCAGCCTGTCAGCAGCCAGCAAGCCCGGTGACGTCACAGCGCTATTTAAGGCCGGCGGCCATCTTGCTTTTCCTCATTTCTCTATTGCATTCGTGAGAGACAGGACACTGCTGTAGGCAGGGAGAGAGACAGTTAGACAGACAGGGACAGACAGGGACAGGCTGGAGACAGGCTGGAGACAGGCAGGAGACAGGCAGGAGACAGACAGAAAGTCAGCGAAAAACAGGGAAAGATAGGAAAAATCGGAGGCAGTCACAGGGAGATTTTTTTTTTTTCATCCAGCCTGAGTGTTACTGGCTGGCTGACTGGCTTTGTTAGCGTTTTCAGGCTGCTTATACACTAACTGTGCATATATACTGAACTGATCTTAAGTCTGCTGTGAGGCATCCCATTCTGTGACTACACCAGCCTCTATTTAATACCATAACCATTTGCACTTATTCTAATAGAAATTAGGCCTGATAAAGACACTTTTGCTGTGCATAGTCTTACTGCTGCCTGCCAGGTGCTCTCTGGTTTTTGTGGCATCCCATTCTGTGACTACACCAGCCTCTATTTAATACCATAACCATTTGCACTTATTCTAATAGAAATTAGGCCTGATAAAGACACTTTTGCTGTGCATAGTCTTACTGCTGCCTGCCAGGTGCACTCTGGTTTTTGTGGCATCCCATTCTGTGACTACACCAGCCTCTATTTAATACCATAACCATTTGCACTTATTCTAATAGAGATTATGCCTGATAAAGACACTTTTGCTGTGCATAGTCTTACTGCTGCCTGCCAGGTGCTCTCTGGTTTTTGTGGCATCCCATTCTGTGACTACACCAGCCTCTATTTAATACCATAACCATTTGCACTTATTCTAATAGAAATTAGGCCTGATAAAGACACTTTTGCTGTGCATAGTCTTACTGCTGCCTGCCAGGTGCTCTCTGGTTTTTGTGGCATTCCATTCTGTGACTACACCAGCCTCTATTTAATACCATAACCATTTGCACTTATTCTAATAGAAATTAGGCCTGATAAAGACACTTTTGCTGTGCATAGTCTTACTGCTGCCTGCCAGGTGCTCTCTGGTTTTTGTGGCATCCCATTCTGTGACTACACCAGCCTCTATTTAATACCATAACCATTTGCACTTATTCTAATAGAAATTAGGCCTGATAAAGACACTTTTGCTGTGCATAGTCTAACTGCTGCCTGCCAGGTGCTCTCTGGTTTTTGTGGCATCCCATTCTGTGACTACACCAGCCTCTATTTAATACCATAACCATTTGCACTTATTCTAATAGAAATTAGGCCTGATAAAGACACTTTTGCTGTGCATAGTCTTACTGCTGCCTGCCAGGTGCTCTCTGGTTTTTGGGGCATCCCATTATGTGACTACACCAGCCTCTATTTAATACCATAACCATTTGCACTTATTCTAATAGAAATTAGGCCTGATAAAGACACTTTTGCTGTGCATAGTCTCACTGCTGCCAGGTGCTCTCTGGTTTTTGGGGCATCCCATTCTGTGACTACACCAGCCTCTATTTAATACCATAACCATTTGCACTTATTCTAATAGAAATTAGGCCTGATAAAGACACTTTTGCTGTGCATAGTCTTACTGCTGCCAGGTGCACTGCTGGCTGTTGGGGCATCCCATTCTGTAACATAGCATACCCCTCTTTATTTACACTAAGCAGCTCTCTTATTTACACTAGGCAGGCCTGTTGGAGGCTGAGTGTTACTGCTCACTTTTGGTGTGCATTATATTCTGTTTCATATAGACCCACTGCTGCCTGGGGGTTCTTAAAATATCACCTACTACCACGCCAGTTAGACTATGTCGGGCAGACAAGTGCCTGGAAGTGAAAAGAGGAGTGGCAGAGGCCAAGATTCCGCAGGCAGAGCTCGCAGCAGACTGGGGGCCAGTAGCAGCAGGAGTCACGCTGAGAGACCTAATCTGCCAGTATCTGCTAGCGGTCGGGTCTCCACCAGTAACGCATCTGCCGTGGTAGATTGGTTGACGCGCTCATCAACAACATCATCACAACTTACGTCTGAGACCCCCAGTCTAGGGTCGGTAGGTTCCTCTGACACAACCCTGAGTTGGCATGCCCCGAGAGCAGTCCCTGTCCTCCCATTGCCTCTGTCCTACGCCGTTCCCTCCCCCAGCGACGTATCCTATGCTTTGGGTTCAGCTCCACTCTTTAGTGAGGAGGACGATCAGATAGAGGACAGTCAGCAGCTACTGCCCAGCCAAGAAATGGAGGTGGCTTCTTTAGCTAGGCAGACAAATAGTGATGTGGACAGTGTCGTGGGTGCTGTGAGCGTTCCAGCTCCTACGCCAGACACTGTTGACGAATCCACGAACATCAGTGACGTACAGCCACAACTCGGTGATAATGATGATGACGATGAAGCCGATCGCACTTGAGAGCCGGGTGATGAAGGGGCTTCATCGTCATCATCAGGAGAAGAGGGGCGCAGGTTGCCCCGGAGTCAGCAGCTGAGGCAGCAAGGTGGTAGCAGTCAGCATGGGGGCACAATTCCAAAGGCTGGAGCCGGCCGGGGCCGGGGTAGAGAACCTGCTGTGCGGCAGTCTACCTTATCGGGAGGTAGTGGAGCAGGGGTTCCTGGAGTTGGCAACAGCAGCAGTGAATCAGTGAGGCCAGGGGGTGGGAAAAGTAGCTACTCGGCAGTGTGGCAGTTTTTCCTGAAGCATCCGCAGGAGGGTAACATGGCCACATGCAAGATATGTAGGCAAAAGGTGAAGCGTGGCCAGGGTCCAAATGTTGGCACCACGGCCCTGCGTCAACATATGATGCGTCACCATAAAGTGACCTGGGAGAACCGAGGCTCCCAAGGGGTGGTCCAGTCTGCTTCCTCACCAAGTGGCACGCCGCTCCCAATTTCTGCCAGCCAAGGCTCCAGCACCTCAGCCGAAGGCAGCTGTGCGTCATACCCATCCTCTGTCGCTCCTGCTCCTCCTCCTCCTCCTCCTCCAAGTCATGCATCCCGCCAGCAATCCATCAGCGAAGCCATGTCCAAGAGACAGCAGTATGCGCCCACTCATCCTACGGCGCAGAAGCTGAATGTGCTCCTGTTCAAGTTGCTGGTGCTGCAGTCGCTCCCTTTTCAGGTGGTGGAATCTGCACCTTTCAGAGAACTGATGGCTTGTGCCGAGCCGAGGTGGAGAGTCCCAAGCCGTCATTTCTTTGCCAAGAAGGCAGTACCAGCGCTGCACACTTTTGTTGAACAGAAGGTGGGCCAGTCCTTGAGCCTGTCGGTGTGTAGCAAAGTGCATGGCAGCGCCGACATCTGGAGCTGTAACTACGGTTAGGGACAGTACATGTCGTTTACGGCCCACTGGGTGAATGTGGTCCCTTTGCAGCAGCAGCAGCAGCTTGGACAGGTCACGCCACTTCGGCCTCCGCGCTCCCTGCCCGTTGGGCCTGTGACACCGTGCGACTCGGCCTCCTCATCCTCCGCCATCTCCTCACCCTCCACTGTAGGCTCAAGTCTCAGTGCCCCTCCAGTCTACCATGTGTGCAGGGCACGGAGGTGTCACGCAGTGCTTCACATGGTTTGTCTTGGCGAATGGAGTCACACAGGGGAGGAACTGCTTAAATGTATTCATCAGGAAATCCAAACATGGCTTACTCCAAGAAAACTTAAAATGGGAATCATGGTTACCGACAATGGGAAGAACATTTTGTCTGCGCTGCGCCAAGGAAGCCTGACCCATGCCCCCTGCATGGCTCACGTCTTCAATCTGGTTGTCAAGCGGTTTCTGAAGTGTTCCCCCCATCTGCAAGACATCCTTCAAGGAACAACTTCAAGGAAACTTTGCATGCACTTCAGCCACTCATACACCGCCAAACACACCCTTCTTGAGCTACAGCGTCAGAATGGTATCCCCCAACATAGTCTGATTTGCGATGTTTCCACCCGTTGGAATTCCACCCTTCACATGTTGGACCGATTATATGAACAGAGAAAAGCCATCACGGATTTCCTGATGATCCAAGCAGATAGGGGGACTCCCCTGTGTAACTTCAATGTCAACCAGTGGCAGCTCATACGTGACACCTGTCGTTTGCTCAGGCCCTTTGAGGAAGCCACTTTATTTGTCAGTCGGCAGGATTACGGGATGAACGACGTGATTCCACTGCTTCATGTACTACAGCACATGTTGGAAACCATGGCTGGTCAGGGCACTGGAGACATGGCGTTTACATCTTACGGCCACATGAACCCCGTTGAAGCTGAACTGGAGGAGGAGGAGGAAGAGGAGGAGGAGGAGTTGCCCAGCGAAACACAGTTTAGGCTTGGCGAAATGGCTGGTTTATCTAGTCAGCGGACAGGAGAGGAGGAGCAGGAGCAGCCAGAGGAGCTAGAGGTTTTTGAGGAAGGCGAGACAGAGGACCCGGGCACACCGTGGCAGTATGCAGTGGAGATGGAGACAGGAAGTCCATCCGAGTCACTTGCGCAAATGGCAGGAAGCATGCTCACGTGCTTGCGTAGTGACCCCAGAATTGTTTCCATCTGTCGGCGGGATGACTTCTGGCTGTCCACCTTATTGGACCCTCGCTTCCGGCACAAAATGGGGGCATTTTTTTAAACCCACCGAGAGGGAGGACAAACTGAACTACTACAAAGACATTCTAAGTGGGCAGTTGGCCGATGCCTATCTGCGCCATGGTCCATACTCTCGCAGGTCTGACTCGAGGGGACCTCTGCGCTCACCTTCCACTGTCATGGCCGCTGGGGGGGTTGGCAGGAGCAGCAGCAGCAGCTCCATCAGCAGCAGCCTCAGACTTCAGTCGCTAATGAGTAGCTTTCTACACCCGCATAGTGAGGCTACTCATGAGCAGCAGGAAGACCTGGAGCAGGACCTGAACCAGCAGGTCATGTCATACTTTGACATGACCATGCCAACACACCTTGAGGATCCGCTGGACTTCTGGGCAGCCAAACTTGATTTGTGGCCGCAACTAGCAGAGTTTGCCCTGGAAAAGCTGTCCTGCCCGGCAAGTAGCGTGCCATCTGAGCGGGTGTTTAGTGCGGCGGGGGCCATAGTTACGGCGAGGAGAACTCGTCTGTCAACTAAAAATGTGGAGAGACTCACCTTTGTCAAAATGAATCAGGGATGGATCAGCCAGGATTTCCACCCACCAATGCCTGATGCATGCGACTAGATTCAGCATGGTGCCACGTTTTACACTTTCCAAATGGTGCAAAACATATTTATGTCTTTAGGCCAATTTTTGGGCTCCTTCTGATGCCAACTCCAGGGTGTGAATCATCCAATTTTTGGGCTCCTGAAGCCAACTCCAGTGTCTCTTTAAAGTAATATTTGGGCTCCTGCTGCTGCTGCTACCAACTCCAGGGTGTGATTCATCCAATTTTTGGGCTCCTGAAGCCAACTCCAGTGTCTCTTTAAAGTAATGTTTGGGCTCCTCCTGCTGCTGCTGCTGCTGCCAACTCCAGGGTGTGAATCATCCAATTTTTGGGCTCCTGAAGCCAACCCCAGTGTCTCTTTAAAGTAATGTTTGGGCTCCTGCTGCTGCTGCCAACTCCAGGGTGTGAATCATCCAATTTTTGGGCTCCTGAAGCCAACCCCAGTGTCTCTTTAAAGTAATGTTTGGGCTCCTGCTGCTGCTGCTACCAACTCCAGGGTGTGATTCATCCAATTTTTGGGCTCCTGAAGCCAACTCCAGTGTCTCTTTAAAGTAATGTTTGGGCTCCTCCTGCTGCTGCTGCTGCTGCCAACTCCAGGGTGTGAATCATCCAATTTTTGGGCTCCTGAAGCCAACTCCAGTGTCTCTTTAAAGTAATGTTTGGGCTCCTGCTGCTGCTGCCAACTCCAGGGTGTGATTCATCCAATTTTTGGGCTCCTGAAGCCAACCCCAGTGTCTCTTTAAAGTAATGTTTGGGCTCCTGTTGCTGCTGCCAACTCCTGCCAACTCCAGGGTGTGATTCATCCAATTTTTGGGCTCCTGAAGCCAACCCCAGGGTCTCTTTAAAGTAATGTTTGGGCTCCTGCTGCTGCTGCTGCTGCCAACTCCAGGGTGTGAATCATCCAATTTTTGGGCTCCTGAAGCCAACCCCAGTGTCTCTTTAAAGTAATGTTTGGGCTCCTGCTGCTGCTGCCAACTCCAGGGTGTGATTCATCCAATTTTTGGGCTCCTGAAGCCAACGCCAGTGTCTCTTTAAAGTAATATTTGGGCTCCTGCTGCTGCCAACTCCAGGGTGTGAATCATCCAATTTTTGGGCTCCTGAAGCCAACTCCAGTGTCTCTTTAAAGTAATGTTTGGGCTCCTGCTGCTGCTGCTGCCAACTCCAGGGTGTGATTCATCCAATTTTTGGGCTCCTGAAGCCAACCCCAGGGTCTCTTTAAAGTAATGTTTGGGCTCCTGCTGCTGCGTCCGCTGCCAACTCCAGGGTGTGAATCATCCAATTTCTGGCCTCCTGAAGCCAACCCCAGTGTCTCTTTAAAGTAATGTTTGGGCTCCTGCTGCTGCTGCTGCCAACTCCAGGGTGTGATTCATCCAATTTTTGGGCTCCTGAAGCCAACCCCAGGGTCTCTTTAAAGTAATATTTGGGCTCCTGCTGCTGCTGCTGCCAACTCCAGGGTGTGATTCATCCAATTTTTGGGCTCCTGAAGCCAACCCCAGTATCTCTTTAAAGTAATGTTTGGGCTCCTGTTGCTGCTGCTGCCAACTCCTGCCAACTCCAGGGTGTGAATCATCCAAGTTTTGGGCTCCTGAAGCCAACCCCAGTGTCTCTTTAAAGTAATGTTTGGGCTCCTGCTGTTGCTACTGCTGCTGCTGCCAACTCCTGCCATCTCCAGGGTGTGATTCATCCAATTTTTGGGCTCCTGAAGCCAACCCCAGGGTCTCTTTAAAGTAATGTTTGGGCTCCTGCTGCTGCTGCTGCGGCTGCTGCCAACTCCAGGGTGTGAATCATCCAATTTTTGGGCATTTGAAGCCAACCCCAGTGTCTCTTTAAAGTAATGTTTGGGCTCTTGCTGCTGCTGCCAACTCCAGGGTGTGATTCATCCAATTTTTGGGCTCCTGAAGCCAACCCCAGGGTCTCTTTAAAGTAATATTTGGGCTCCTGCTGCTGCTGCTGCCAACTCCAGGGTGTGAATCATCCAATTTTTGGGCTCCTGAAGCCAACTCCAGTGTCTCTTTAAAGTAATGTTTGGGCTCCTGCTGCTGCTGCTGCTGCTGCTGCTGCCAACTCCAGGGTGTGAATCATCCAATTTTTGGGCTCCTGAAGCCAACCCCAGTGTCTCTTTAAAGTAATGTTTGGGCTCCTGTTGCTGCTGCTGCTGCTGCCAACTCCTGCCAACTCCAGGGTGTGATTCATCCAATTTTTGGGCTCCTGAAGCCAACCCCAGGGTCTCTTTAAAGTAATGTTTGGGCTCCTGCTGCTGCTGCCAACTCCAGGGTGTGAATCATCCAATTTTTGGGCTCCTGAAGCCAACCCCAGTGTCTCTTTAAAGTACTGTTTGAGCTCCTGCTGCTGCTGCCAACTCCAGGGTGTGATTCATCCAATTTTTGGGCTCCTGAAGCCAACCCCAGGGTCTCTTTAAAGTAATATTTGGGCTCCTGCTGCTGCTGCTGCCAACTCCAGGGTGTGAATCATCCAATTTTTGGGCTCCTGAAGCCAACTCCAGTGTCTCTTTAAAGTAATGTTTGGGCTCCTGCTGCTGCTGCTGCTGCTGCCAACTCCAGGGTGTGATTCATCCAATTTTTGGGCTCCTGAAGCCAACCCCAGGGTCTCTTTAAAGTAATATTTGGGCTCCTGCTGCTGCTGCTGCCAACTCCAGGGTGTGATTCATCCAATTTTTGGGCTCCTGAAGCCAACCCCAGTGTCTCTTTAAAGTAATGTTTGGGCTCCTGCTGCTGCTGCCAACTCCAGGGTGTGATTCATCCAATTTTTGGGCTCCTGAAGCCAACCCCAGGGTCTCTTTAAAGTAATATTTGGGCTCCTGCTGCTGCCAACTCCAGGGTGTGAATCATCCAATTTTTGGGCTCCTGAAGCCAACTCCAGTGTCTCTTTAAAGTAATGTTTGGGCTCCTGCTGCTGCCAACTCCAGGGTGTGATTCATCCAATTTTTGGGCTCCTGAAGCCAACCCCAGGGTCTCTTTAAAGTAATATTTGGGCTCCTGCTGCTGCTGCTGCCAACTCCAGGGTGTGAATCATCCAATTTTTGGGCTCCTGAAGCCAACCCCAGTGTCTCTTTAAAGTAATGTTTGGGCTCCTGCTGCTGCTGCCAACTCCAGGGTGTGATTCATCCAATTTTTGGGCTCCTGAAGCCAACCCCAGTGTCTCTTTAAAGTAATGTTTGGGCTGCTGCTGCTGCCAACTCCAGGGTGTGATTCATCCAATTTTTGGGCTCCTGAAGCCAACCCCAGTGTCTCTTTAAAGTAATGTTTGGGCTCCTGCTGCTGCTGCCAACTCCAGGGTGTGATTCATCCAATTTTTGGGCTCCTGAAGCCAACCCCAGGGTCTCTTTAAAGTAATATTTGGGCTCCTGCTGCTGCTGCTGCCAACTCCAGGGTGTGATTCATCCAATTTTTGGGCTCCTGAAGCCAACCCCAGTGTCTCTTTAAAGTAATGTTTGGGCTCCTGCTGCTGCTGCTGCTGCTGCTGCTGCTGCTGCCAACTCCAGGGTGTGAATCATCCAATTTTTGGGCTCCTGAAGCCAACCCCAGTGTTTCTTTAAAGTAATGTTTGGGCTGCTGCTGCTGCTGCCAACTCCAGGGTGTGATTCATCCAATTTTTGGGCTCCTGCTGCTGCCAACTCCAGTGTCTCTTTAAAGCAATGTTTGGGCTCCTGCCCCTCATAGTGATGCCACTTCAACTCTCTGCAATTGTGCCGCTCTGCGATTCTATTAGCGATGCCTCTGATCTGCATGTGATATTTATTCAAAGTATTATTTAACTAACCCAGCACGCATCCTATGCGTGTTACAGCAAGGCAGAATGGTTTACAACCCTATTGAGGCTCTAGGAGGCTCAGAAATAGCCGTTTTTAATAGCGATTCGTCGCGAATAAATTCGGGTCGATACGATTTTTGTCGGAAAATTCGGCGAATCAGTCGAATCGAATTTTTCAAAAGTTCGCTCATCTCTAGTGAAGACTACCAAAGAAATAATAGAAGCAATGACTGAAGGAAAAGAAGAAAGAAAAATAATAGAATGAATAACAAGGAAATTCAGGAAGGAAGGAAGAGAATAAATGGAATGACAGAAAGAAAGGAGGAATAGGAGGTAAGGAAGAAAGAAAAATCGAAGAAATGCCAGAAGGAAAGCTGAGAAGAAAGAAGAGGAGGAATAAAAGAAAATGAAATAATAGACGGAATTACAGAATGAAAGAATAAAAGAAGAGATGGAATAACAAAAGAAAAGGAAGAGAAAAAAAGAAAGAATAAAAGAAGGAATGTCAGAAGGAAAGGAAAAAAAGAAAGAATAGAAGGAATGGCAGAAGAAAAGTCAGAAGAGAAGGAAACAATCTCCCAATGGCCAATCTGCCCCTGGCTGACAGTCCTTAGTCCACACTCCTGCATCCTGCATAGGACCTGCCCAGGGTAGAGTGAAGGAGGTAGGCCCTCCCAAACTGTAGGGGCCCCGGGACCTGCCCGGATATGCCCAGTGCTGACGCCTGCCGTACATCTGAGTGCTATTGAAGTGTGGAACAAAAAACAAAATCCTTTATGTGAGGGTCTATTCCTGGTGCTGGTTCCCCCTGGTTCAGTGTATATTTAGCATGATGCACTGTCCAAGCAGCAATCCTCTATATGTAGTGTAATCCTTCTTATACAGCAGCTGTGCCTTTCAGCAGCATTATCTTGGCAATTATCTGAATATATCGGACTACAAGTGCTGGGATTGGATACAAAGTGGATCCAAGACCTTCAAAGAGCCCCCCGACTATTAAAGATCTATTTTAAGGTCACAAGAATTGCTGTGGCTTCCCAGCCTCCCCGGAATGTCAAGCGGCGACAGCAGTACAACGTGTGCAATATGGAAAATACATTAATATGCTTCAAGTGCTCTGCGGGGTTCTCTTTCATAATGTCACTGGATAAAAAGAGGACAAGTGTGTGTGTGTGTTTGTGTGTGTGTGTGTGTTACAATTCCAAATGCTCTCACTGGCCAACGGCTTTCACAGACCACAGGAGATGTTGCCCAACTCACAGGAGGTATTTTCCAACTCATTGGTGGACCAACACCCGCTGATAAATGACCCTCTGGGGGGGCAGCTAGAATGCTGGAGCCTCCCACGCATATAACTCAAAAGAACGCCTGTAAAGCTTACCTTAACCTTGTTCCTCCACTGGGAATCCAGCCTCGCGATTGGCCGAAGGTGTTCACGTGGGCAGGACATTTCGGTGGTCGGAACTATGGTGGTGCTCACTACCCACATGTGCATCCGGTGGCCGATCACAAGGCTGGATTCCGGGTGGAAGAACGAGGGTAAGGTACACTTTAAGGTTATTCTGCCAGGTTATGTGCGGGGGGGACTGCCCCAAGATATTTAGTGGTGCCACACGGGTGGGCCTCTTTAAGCTAGATTCCACCCAGTTCTTGCTAATTTGATCTGGTCCGCCCATCTTGTATACCAGCAAGATCCAGAAAAAATGATCTGGCATGCGACCAATTGATGCTAGCATGTTCACAAACAGATAAAAGAAAACTATTTTAAAATAAAAACAAATTTAGTCACATCTTCCTTAATCTGTCCCCACCAGGTAGCATCCTCTCTGCAGAATCGCTGCATCAAGGGGCTTCCTCTTGGACCCACAGGCTGTGATGTTCTTGATGCTGGGGAGTAGCTATTGCAGCCACTCCACCAGCATTTGTAGTGAGGTGGGACACAGGCCCCCCTCCTCCTTCCTTGGCATCCTGCCAAGTTAATGCTGGGCTGCCAGGGCAGAGAGGCTGTTATACCACAGAGGAGGAGCCTTTGAGGCTTCCCCCCATAATGATGTCACTGGAGAGGGGGGCCTGGAGGGGGACTTCCCAGGGAATCTCCCTCCATGTTCCTCCTCTCCACTGATGTAATTGGTCAGATGGGGGGATTCACAGATACTCCTCCCCCTGCCCCAGTGTCCTGGCATTATCTTGGTGGGACGCCAACGAATGGACTGTTTGTAAACCTGTAAGGGGTTCAAGGGACCCCTATACCAGTTCACTCGTTGTGGTAGCCAGGGCTATTGTATTGGATATTTGGGAGTTCCAAATGCCAGATACCAGAACCGGGTTGTCCCCAATCCTGTTCAGCACTATTTATTTCCTAATTTACAGGATATTTTTCCTAATCCACATCCTGACTTACAGGAAATATTTTGCAATGCACTGGGGATATTTCCTAATTTACAAGGAGTATTACATAATTCCATTCCTAATTCACTGGAGATGAGTGAGGAGATATTTCCTAATGCACAAAAGTTATTTCATAACATTCAAGAGAAGTTTCCCAACTCAGAGGAGATATTTTGTATCTCTCAGGGAATATTTCCCAACTCACAGTGTGTACTTCCTAATTCCCAGGAGATATTGTAATGGATCACCAGTACGGTACAGTCTAAAGTCACGCACCTCAGGATGTGGTTGAAGAGAAGTAGCATTGGTGGTAGTCAGTGACTAGAGCTAGCAACAGAGCAGCCCTTTGAAGGGCAGGTTGACGGTTACCATCCCAACACCAGGGCCGGCCACGTGACATCAGCAGCTAAGCAATGGTGTCAACCTGGGACAGCAAGCAGTACAGATGGGGCAGGTGATGCAAACATGGGAAAAAGCATGGTTAGACATGGCAGGGTCAGTAACAGGGCTTGATAGCAGATGTGGTAAGACATGACGGGGGCGGCAACAACTCTTGGCAGCAAGACATGCCAGGGTCAGAAGAAGGGCTGGACAAGCCCTCACAGAGGGCTGGAACAGAGATGTGCTAGTTCCTGGTGAGGGTTTTTAAAGTGGGCCAACAGTTGAAAATGACTTAAACCAGACCAACACAACAAACAGTGCTCATATGCATCCCTCCTCAGGGCAATTTAGATTACTGCACATATACATTCATTTACCTTTTTTTAACTCCTGCTGTAGTAAATTTTAGAAACACAATGATGGCTCATGCATTTGCAGGCCACCTGCAAACAGGAAGTGCTGCTGGGCTTCCTGTTACTGTGCATTGTCAGTTATGTCAGTTGAGTCCAGGCAGCAGCATGGCTGAGATGCTGGGAGAGGAAACTCCAACATGGTTACTACTACTAGAAAATTGATGAGCAGGCATTTCAGCTTTGAGTGGCAAAAGTAAGTGCTGACAATGCTTCAGTATAATGCGTGCAGTTAGGGAAAGTTTGGGGGAGTTTTTTTTCAAACTGTGCCAGGCTGTTGGTCCGGTTTAAATTACCTTGCCCCCACAATTAGCTGTTACACCGTAAACCGCGTCATTCCCTGCAGGCTGAGTTTCCTGAAGGAGGTCTGTTGTTTGCCAGGCAATGCCACCTCCACTCGGTGCCGGACCCAGAGATCACCTCAGCAGTGGCTGCGAGGTAGGTTAATGGCTGTGACAGATATTACCTTATTCCCTTCCTTATTTACAGCAGATATTTTCAAATTCACACAAGATATTTCACAACTCACATTAGATATCTCTTACTCACAAGAGATATTCACTAACTTACAGAAGATATTTCCCAACTAACAGTGGATATCACTCATTTCTACCATCACATATTTTCTAACGATATACCTCCCAAGTGTCCCTCATTTGGAGGGACTGTCCCTCTTCTGTCCATGTCCCCCTGTCCCTCGTTGTACTCATTTGTCCCTCTTTGAGGTATAACATGCAGATCTGCATCAATAAATGATTCATTTGCCTATTCAAAGTGTTTATATTGTTGTAACTGTTACACCATATCTCCTATCCATCCCTCAATGAGGGGTCGTGGCTTAATTCCTGAAAAATTGGAAGGTATGCCTTACCCAACTAAAAAGGAATATCCCCCAAATCACAGGGGATATTTCCAAATTCACTGTAGACATTTTGAAATTTAATGGAGAAATTACACAGGACATATTTTCCAGCTCACATGAGACATGCCCTAACTCATAGGAGATATTTCCCAATTCACAGGAATTCTTCTGATTACTCACACACTGCCCGCTAGCACCTCTGAAAGATTCACCCATGCCAAATGGCCTGGCATCTTGTTTCACGCATAGCCTGAGACTGGCTATTAGCCAGGGGGATCCAGGCTCTCGGAGAGCCTCAGCGGAAGTCCCAGGAGGGGCATCATTCCTTTATTTGCATTTCAAAAATTAAAGGCATAGCCACATTGCTTTTTATCAACGGTAGAGACCTTTAGTTTGTACTTGTTATATCTGCTTAGTGCATGTGTAAAATGAAAATGAAAGTGGTGTATAAAAAGGGGTGTCATCTCGAAAGTCTTGTATGGTTATGTTGTGTGTAGTGACAAGTCTGTTCAGGCTGGGAGTATGGGGGAATGTTCACACCAGCTGTGCCAGGGGCTCTTAGCGAAGTGAGCGGTGTGAACACATTTAAAGAGGATTTGAGTGTCCCGGAGAGGCCAGCCTCAGCACTGGAGGGGATCCAAGATATCATTGCAGCCGGCAGTAGATGGAGGATTGTGTTTGGACACGTCTGGGAGAGGAAGCCCACTGCCAATGCTGGATGCTCTGCTTTAAAGAAAAGACTCAGGCATAGGAGCTTTAACTTCACCAAACCTCTGATCGAACCTCCTCACTGGTCGGGCAGCAGCCTAAAGCATGGGCATTAGGTCTAGGTGTGCAGGCTTTTGCATTGCATTGCTTTTGCATTTACAACAAGTTGACTTACAGCAATTATATAGGGTAAAATTCAGGTGCAATGTGACTTTGAAGTGGACCTCCAGTCAAAAATGAAAATCTATTTGCTTGCCCACTCCTGGGGCATCCTAATTTGGAATGCCCTGCCAGATATAAAACACAAGAAAGCCAGAACTGGGGCAAAACAACGAACCAAGTCCACAATGCCATGAAAATTGCATGTCCCCTGTGACCTCCAGTGGCCATTGGGGTTAGCCAGAAGAGCATGTGCAGCAGCATGCACAGCCTATTGGTCATTAGAAGCAACACGAGAGCAGCATGGGAACATGAACCAGATGTGGCTGCCACCAATAAACCAAGGAAGAATGAGTATTTTGGACAGTATGCAGCTTTTATAGGGAATAACACAGGAACAGTGGAGGCTTTAAAAGAAACCCTTTATTCTAATCTGGGATTCCCTGCTAGTTATAAAATAAAAGGAAGCTAGAAATGGGTCAAAATTACAAATCAGGTCCACACTGAGATTTTTGTCCAATTGCAGGCTTCCAAATTTAAGCAAATTAGGCCATCAGGTTATGTGCTTCGTGCAGAGCAGCCCTAGAGTCCAGACTAGATTAGCATACATGCTGCGATATTCAGCTGTCAGCACTGCTATGTCTAGAATATGCCCCTCACAAAATTGATGGTGGGTTCAAGCTCACAATGGAAGAGAGAGGGGCATTTTAAGTGATTTATTGATTGAGTTGTTTCTGGCCCCTGTGGCTATAGCACCCACATCCGACTGATACCAAACAATACCTTCTGGCCACCAAGGCTCCTTTGACACCCATAACAGCATTGCTGCCATAACCTCTAGCGCCTCCATACTAATCTATGGATCACTATTCCATAGCCCTCATAAACTCTTATACTACTCTATGGATCACACATACTATACAAAGCCCCATACCACCCTATGGCCAACCATTCCATACAATTTTCCCCATACTACCAAGGATCCCATTCCATCTTATAGGATACCATGACATACAATGCTCCTGTGCCCTACCAACCCCCCATGCCACTTTATAGTGCCTCACACTGTAAAATGTTCCCTGCACCTTCCAAAGCCCCATAGCATTCTATTGGCCACTATTCCATATTTTGCCCCCTTTAATCTCTAAGGGTTCAGATACCATTATATGGACCACCAATACCATGCCCCACAGTGTTGTCTTACCACCCTATAGCCTACAATGAACCCATGACAAACAAACGATGCCATTTACTCGCCCCCCTTACTCAATGGCCACTCTTACCACACTTAGCATGATGTCCCTTAGCCCCCCAACCCTTATACCACTGTATGACTCACCCATGCCAAATAGTGCCATATACATTCCAAGTCTCAAGTATGAGCCATCTATTCTAAACAGAACCCTATCAACATACAGTGACCCCACATACCATGCCATGCAATGCCCCTGTACCCTCAGAAGCCCCCATACCACTCTATGACCAACTATACCATACAAAGTTCCGTAACCCTCTAACCCTCATTACACTCTATGGGGCACCCATGCCTGCTTCGAATGTCACAAAACATATTACCAAAGTGTTCTCGTAATGGCAGCGTAGTGGCACCATTTACATGGTATAATTTGCTGGGCCTCATCCTTGAGCTAAGCCTAACTCGGCAGAGATCAGTTACTAAAGCAGCTCCACTCATCTTACACAACTTTTACTTGCCGCTTCAGGTCAACTCCCTTCAAGATCATCATTCCGAGATTCTCACATATGCCATGGTGTGACAGATTCCCGCTCCTTACCTGGCAGGCGAAACAGAAGCTGCAGTGTCAGGTGTCAAAACTCTCCTCTTTCATCGGGAAGGAGACGAGGCGCCATCTAAAATATCATATCGGATACATATTGCTGAAGTGAAGCCGCAGCTCCACACAAAGTTATACTATCCTGAACAAGACTAGCCTCACTAGTTATATTCTGTTTCCAGCTTACTGTTCTACAGCTGACACCAAGATGCAGCCAATGATTTAAGGTGTCCACCGTTTCTAGGTGTGTGGGGGGGGCACTTATTATGGGTCTAGGGTGATCCTGCACCCTCTGCAAGTTAATTGCAGAATTACATCAGTGGGTCCCTGTGCTCTCTGCCAATGTGGGGGTGTGCTGCACCTTTTGTCTATTTTTGTCCAGTGGCTAAATGCTGCCTATTAATTTGTTGGGGGGGGGGGTGCTTTTTCCTCTGTCTATTAACTTGCCTATTACTTTGGGGTCTGGTTAGTATCCACTTGCACTTTTACCATTACTTAGATGTCTGGGGGGTATCTTCTTGCCCTTTTGCCTATAATTTTGGGGTATATGGTGTATCTGCTTGCGCTTTGCTTGTTATTTATGTATAAGTGGTGTATCTCATGCATTTTGCCTATTAGGTTGGGTTCTGGGGAGTATCTGCCTGAACTTTTGCCTAATATTTTGGTGTCTAGGTTATATCTGTTTGCACTTTGCCTATTATTTGGGGACTAGGATGTATCCGCTTGCAACTTTCCTATTATTTTGGGGTCTGATGAGTATCTGCCTGCACCTAGCTTATAATTTTTTGGGTCTGGAGATTATCCACTTTGTCTATTATTTGTGACTACATAGTAACATAGTATGTAAGGCTGAATAAAGACTTTAGTCCATCCAGTTCAGCCTGTTTAACTCCTTCCAGTGGTCTAGTAGCCATAGCCGGAAATGTTATTACATGCCAGGAAGGCATCAAGGCCACTTTTGAACATTTTTAATGTATCCCTCATCACTACCTCCTCTGGCAGCGAGTTCCATAGTCTCACTGCTCTTACAGAGAAGAATCCCCTCCTATGTCGGTGGAGAAAGCACCTTTCCTCTAACCTTAGTGGATGCCCCCGGGTTATGGTTACACTCCGGGGTATAAATAGATTGTGAGACAGATCCTTGTATTGACCCCGAATATATTTATACATAGTTATTAGATCACCCCTCAATCGTCTTTTTTCTAGACTAAATAAGCCTAACTTGGACAATCTTTCCGGGTACTCTAGCCCCCGCACTCCTTTTATTAACTTTGTTGCCCTTCTTTGAACGTGCTCCAGTTCTGATATGTCCTTCTTAAGCACAGGTGCCCAGAACTGTACACAGTATTCCATATGGGGTCTGACCAGTGACTTGTACAGGGGTAAAATGATGCTCTGGTCATGAGCACCCATGCCCCTCCTGATGCACCCCATGATCCTGTTTGCCTTGGCAGCAGCTGCCTGGCATTGATTACTACAGTTGAGCTTATTGTCAACTAAAACCCCTAGATCCTTTTCCATTGTTGTTTTACCAAGTGTTTCTTTATTTAGTGTGTAATCATGACACATATTTCTCCTTCCCATGTGCATAACCTTACATTTATCTGTGTTAAACTTCATTTGCCATTTAACTGCCCATGCTTCCAATTTATCTAAATCTGTTTGTAGTTGCCTGTTGTCCTCCTTTGTTTTAATTACTTTACTCAGCTTAGTATCATCTGCAAAGATTGAGACTTTACTGTTTAATCCATACCCAATGTCATTTATATATATATTGAAGAGAATTGGTCCCAGAACTGACCCTTGTGGTACTCCACTAGTAACAGTGACCCAATCTGATTGTGTACCATTGATAACCACCCTCTGCTTCCGATCACTAAGCCAATTTCCCACCCATCTGCACACGTTTTCTCCCAGTCCAAGCATTCTCATCTTTTGTACCAGCCTTTTATGTGGCACAGTATCAAATGCTTTAGAAAAGTCAAGATATATGATATCCAATGACTCCCCCTGATCCAATCTAGAACTTACCTCCTCGTAAAAGCCGATCAGGTTTGTCTGGCAGGAGCGATTCCTCATAAATCCATGCTGATATGGAGTAATAAGGTCATTTTCCCCAAGGTGCTCCAGGATAGTATCCCTTAAGAAACCTTCAAACAGCTTGCCCACCACAGATGTTAAGCTTACCGGTCTATAGTTCCCAGGTTCCCCCCTAGATCCCTTTTTGAATATTGGCACCACATTTGCCAAGCGCCAATCCATCGGAACAAACCCTGTAGTTATGGAATCCACAAATATTAGAAATAACGGCTTGTCTATTACTGTACATAACTCCCTTAAAACACGAGGATGTATGTCATCTGGTCCCGGCGATTTATCGATTTTCATCTGCTTGAGACGGTGCCGAACTTCTTCCTTGGTTAGACCAGTGACATTTAATGGAGGGTTTCGGTTATTCCCCTGCATTTCACTGGGCATGTCAAATTCTTTTGTGAATATAGAAGCAAAGAAGTTGTTAAGCAAATTAGCTTTCTCCTCATTTCCCTCTATAGGGGTCCCATCCTTGCTTTTCAGGGGGCCCACACCCTCAGGTTTGTACCTTTTACGGTTTATGTAGCTAAAGAATAATTTGGGGTTAGTTTTACTCTCTTTCGCGACCAGTCTTTCTGTCTCCAGCTTAGCTGCCCTTATCTGTTGTTTACATTGTTTATTTTCTTCTTTATAGTTTTTTAACGCTTCCGCTGTCCCTTCCTGCTTTAAACGTTTAAATGCCTTTTTTTTGTTGTTTATTGCCCCCTTAACCTTTTTATTTAGCCACATCGGTTTACATGTGTGTCTAATAGTTTTATTCCTGTAAGGTATATATCTGTCACACTGAAAATTAAGTATTCCTTTGAAAGTATCCCATTTAGCGTCCATGCTTTTGTTCTTAAGGACATTTTCCCAGTCAATGCAGTGTAGGGCATCTCTAAGTTGGTCAAACTTTGCCTTTTTGAAGTCCCGCGTTTTTGTGACTCCTTGATAAGGCACCCTAGTGACTGCTAATTGGAAATTAATGATATTATGATCACTGCTTCCAAGGTGTCCCCCAACCTGTACCTTTATTACTTTGTCTGGTACATTGGTTAGTATTAGGTCCAATATGGCTTTCCCCCTTGTTGGAGCTTGTACTTGTTGGGAAAGGTAGCCATCTTTTGTTTTAGATAAAAAACTATTACTTTTCTGCGAAACACATGTTTCAGCATCCCAGTCTATATCTGGGTAGTTAAAGTCCCCCATAATCACTACCTCATTTATTTTAGCGGCTATATCTATTTGCCTTAGCATCATATTTTCTATGGATTCGGATATATCTGGAGGTTTATAGCAAACCCCCATCAGTATTTTATTTTTGTTTCTCCCTCCATGTATTTCTACCCATACCGACTCCACATGGTCATTCCCCTCACATATATCCTCCCGCAGAGCAGGCTGTAGAGAGGATTTTACAATTAAGCAGACTCCACCCCCTTTGCGTTTGTTACGGTCCCTCCTAAACACACAGTATCCCTGTAAATTTACTGCCCAGTCATAGCTTTCATCCAGCCAGGTCTCTGTTACCCCCACTATATCATATTGTTCTTCTGTTATTATCAGTTCTAGTTCATCCATTTTATTAGTCAAGCTTCTAGCATTTGTAAGCATGCATTTCAAATGCTTATGACAATTTTGATAATTCTGTATATTGCCCTTATTCCTGCTAGATGTGCTAACCCCTCCCCCCTCTCCACCCCCAGTTTCATGTCTACACCCACTGTCACTTTCTTTCCTAACTTCCCCTTTGTAATAGCTTTTACCCTCCCCCCCAATGCTCAGTTTAAACACTCCTCTAACCTTTTAGCCATCCTCTCCCCCAGAACAGATGCACCCTCCCCATTGAGGTGCAACCCATCCCTGCCAAAGAACCTGTAGCCCACTGTGAAGTAGGCCCAGTTCTCTAAGAACCCAAACCCCTCCTTTTTACTCCAATTTTTGAGCCACCTGTTTACATCTCTAATCTCCCGCTGCCTCTCTGGTGTGGCTCTTGGTACTGGTAGTATTTCTGAGAATACTACAGTTGAGGTCCTTGCCTTAAGCTTACGGCCTAAGTCCCTGAAATCATTTTTTAGGACCTTCCACCTACTTCTTCCTATGTCATTAGTGCCAATATGCACCATGACCGCTGGGTTCACGCCAGCCCCTCCCAACAATCTGTCAGCCCGCTCCGCTACATGCCGTACTCTTGCCCCAGGAAGGCAACACACTGTTCGGCAATCCCGGTCTTTGTGACAGATTGCCCTGTCTGTTCCCCTAATAATAGAGTCACCCACTACCAGCACCTGTCTTGCCTGCCCTGTTCTCCCATTTCCCCTCCCTTCCTTACTGGAGCCGACAGATGTGTCTTGCTGCAGCTCTGCCATTCCTGAGCTAACATCCTCCTCATCTGCCAACCGGGCAAACTTGTTTGGAGGTGCCTGTTCAGGGCTAGCCTCCCTGTAACTTTTACCCCTACCCCGCCTTCTAACTGTTATCCAGCTAGCTGCCTCATTTTCCTGCTTTTCCTCTCCCCCCATACTACCACCCTCCCCTGACCCTGAGCCATGTAGTGCCAGATCAGTGAGATCCAGACTCTTTTGCATGATAACAATTTCTCTCAGTGTTGCCAATCGCTTATTTAGATCGTGAATCACGGCTTCCAAATCAGAGATTCGCAGGCATCCGGGGCATATATATTCACCATCGACCGATTGATCAAGAAGTGCATACATAGCACAAGATGTACACTGGACAGCATTGTTAGGCATGGAACCCATTGTATGAATTTGTGGGAACACCAAGTGTAGAATTTACAACACTTAAAATAATAATATGAAATCAAGGCAGATACTTACAGCTTCCGAACTTCTGCTTGTAACTTCTTCTTTTAACTCCTGCTTTAACTCACCACTTCCAAGCAGCCACTTACAGAGACAGCAACAAGAGCAAGCTACAAGAGCTGTGTGTGTGGCCTTATAACACACCTGCTTCAATTAGGCCTCAATTAGGCCTCAGCAGGAATCCAGGAAAGAGAGAAAAAAAAAAAAAAAAACTTTTTTTTTTTCTTTGGTTTAAATTTGTGCCAGCATTAACACACTGATTCACAAAAATAAAACAAACACAGTTTACTATATTTTACTTACCCAATGAGCTCAGTTTCCCAAAACTTACCACAGGAGATCCTGCTTTAACTCACCACTTCCAAGCAGCCACTTACAGAGTCAGCAACAAGAGCACTGAAAGACATCTGCTTCCACTTTGTTTTCTAATTACAGGGCTTGGAAATCCATCTGTAGTGATTTTAGGTCTGGGGGCATAATTGTTGCAACATGGGGCAGTTGTGGAGCACTACCACAGAGGAGGACACCTTACAGGTGAGCACTCCATCTAAGGATGCCCCACCCACAAATGGTCCAGATAGCCCCAAGGGCATCAGAAGTCAGACAAAGGCAGACCCAGTAGACCACTCACCTTACTCAGCCCCCCCCCCCCCATGCTGAGTAAAGAATCTTACAGGCCATCCCAGAGGACCTAGGTAGGTGGCAGATGGTGTCCAAGTGGGGCCCGATTATAAACCAAAGGAGAAGCCATGACCCCAAGGGTATTAGAAGCCAGACAAAGGCAGACCCAGAAGACCACTAATTTTGGGTTCCCCCCTCATGCTGAGTAAAGAATGTTACAGACCATCCCAGCAGGATGGGTGGCAGATGGTGTCCAAGTGGGGCCCGATTATAAACCAAAGGAGAAGCCGTGACCCCGGGTGCATAGAGAATTTAAAAGCCTGATCTGCTGTAGAACTTATGCAACATCATGGTCACACCCCCCAGTTATGTCCTTGCTGGGTGTAGGCATCTGATTTCATGCACCTATAGGTGATTGATAATGGTTTCAGAGATTTTAGAGGCAGAGAACAGGTTTCTCTGGGCACCTCTAATATTAAAGCCATGGAAAAAAACAGACCAGACCAAACAGCCCCCAGAATTGTGGGTAAAGCTCAAAACAAAAAACATCACCTGTCTTTTTAGGGTTAACAAAGTAGAGGAGAAAAATCTAGCTGAGCCCCCCCCCCCCCCCCTCCCGAAAAAAAACAACATGTAGAGTGGAGAGCAGCATAGATAAAATGATTGACATGTTTAGAAATATTGTACCTGAAAAACTCAAATAATGAAGCCTGCCATGTCACTGCTTGCAGGCTTCCTGCACTGGGCTAAACACAGACCGACAGGCAAATGGGGCCCGCTGACAGATCCATGGCTGTGATCACACATAAAAATGTAAATAGAAAACATCACGGGAGAGAGGATTACAAATGAGACACATGCTGCTTGTTTTGGATTTGGGAATATAAGGGGGGGACATACAAATGTGTATTTCAGTCTCTGACCCTGTTTGTAATTTCACATTGTGCAGTGCAATGGAAAGGGAAGATAAAGTGGACCAAAACCAGGGTCCTTCGCCAGTTTGGGATGCTCTGTTGTGTGAATCCCTGACGTTCGCCGAGGTCACTAACCTCTCCTCGAGCCTACACTGTGGCTAGACCAGCTGCAGGGAATCCTAGCCGCACTTGCTAGCGGCATGTATCACACGGCTCAGTTCAGATTTTGTGCAGCCCTGCACAGCCATTCAGTTGCAGCGGGCGGGGCCACGCACAGACGAGAAGGGGGCCGCTTGCAAATGTGCTTGGGGAAAAGGTAAGAATATTGGGTGCAATGGTGGGTTTCTCATAGACTCCAGGGTGGGTTTTAATAAATAAAGAATAACAATGAATTACAATCTATAAGAGTATACGTGAGGGTACAGAAGGAGAAAGAGCTTATTATCTATTAGGGTAATTTGGCCTGCCAACTGGACTACCTGAGGCCTGTGAAGCCTGGGGCTTTCCTGGGTATGCCTTCCCAGGCCGGATGGACAGTTCCAGGGGAGAGTCATGCCGGTACCCACTGGAGGAACATTAAGCCACTGGATCCTGGGACTCCACGCCACCCCAGGCCACAGCAGTGGCAAAGTCAGGAACCCCAGAACCAGTGAATGTAACATCTGTGTCTGCAGCAGTTTACCAGGTGCTTGCAGCATTGGTGTGCAGGAAGGAGACCACTAGCAGGTATGTGATGAGCTGATGCTTGCTCAGTATGATTCCTTAGCCAGCCATCCTGCGGAGGGTGTTAATAGCGCTGTGTCAGGTAGTAAGGGGGGTTTTGGCACTCCTTGTACTGCAAAGGATGAGGTGGCGCCCTAGCACCTATCCCCAGGCCACGGTGTGCTGAGCTTGATGGGCATCGGACCATCAGTGATTCATCCGAAGGATTGGGTCTGGCTGGAAAGGCTTCAAACATTCTTGCATCCTCTGATGTGTCTGCTGCCAGCCTAACCTCTGTGTCTCCTTCTAGTCTGCCTCCTGTGCCTACTATATCTTCTGCCAGCCCGCCCCCTGTGTCTGCTCCAACTCTGCCCCCTATTACTGCTCAATGCTGCTGCTAGCTTGCATTCTGTCACTGCTGCTGCTAGCCTGTCCTCTTTGACTGATGGTAGCCAAAATCCTGTGTCTGATCCCAACCTGCTTCCTGTGTCTAGTGCCTGCCAGCCTCCTGTGCCTGCTGCTGGACTGTGCCCTTTTCCTGTTGCTAGCCTGCTACTGATGACTGCTGCTGGCCTATCCAGTGTAACTATTGCTGCTGAACTTTCCCCGATGCCTACTATGGTTGGTAATTCTGTTACTGTTTTTGGGCTCTGTGACTGCTGTTGCCATGGAGGAGGCCTCTGGCTCGCTAGTTAATCTCTCTGTGACTGCCCCTCATGTGGACCTTTATAAGATTTTGCCATCAAATGCAGGAGACCCTGCTGCAAGGCGTCCTGCCCAGCACTTTATCCAGCAGGGTGGTGCAGGGAGTGGTGCTAGAACTGCAGTGCAGCACCCCCATGTCCTTTGCCAAGGTGACCAGTAGTGGAGGGGAAGCTGCTGGTGAGAGGACATCTGTACCCAGTGAGACCAATGCCCCTGTCAGCGGCTTCAGCAGGTGCAACCTGGTCCAGCTTAGGTGGGAGGGGAAGGGGCCAGCTATCACCTGGCAGGTGGTAATGGAACGCTTCCTGGACATGGGATTCAGACCCACAGACATTTTGCCTTGATCAGTCCAGTGGGGAGTGCTGAGCTTTGTCAGGCCCGGAGGGAATAGACTTGTTTTGGGAGGGAGCTGCAGAAGCAAAGTCCTGTCTGGAAGGGGGTAACTCCTGTCCAGGTCTCCAGACAACACCATCCTAGTAAGAAATGAGTTTAGATATGGAGGTGGAAGTACCAGTCTCCTCTAGTAAGCACATAAGTTCAGATAGTAAGGCCAGAGGAAGGCTAAGAGACATTCTCCCTAATAGCATTGGTAGCAGTTCCCCCTCCAATAAAAGTGGCAACCATTAATATTGCCAGCATTAAATCTGTAAGCGCTCATTTTATGGCCTTATTTTTTCTTAATCAGATTGATGCTGACTTTCACGTTGTTCACGTTGTAAAGCAGGAGTAGAGGCATGGACCCCCGTTTTGGTCTCTTGCGGCTGAGCCTTTCCTGGACTCTGCTCCAGGATTGGGAAATGGTGACCGTTCTATCACTAGCTCTACAGAGCCAGTCACAGCCGATGAGGGGGTAAGTGAGATTGATCACCTTGCAATCAAAAAGTCACCTGGGTCAGATGGTTTGACAGCAGAATTTTATAAGTATTTTCAGACCATCTTGGCACCAAATTGGTGGAGGTTTTTAACTGCTGTCTGGCATAGGGCTACCTCTATCCATGAAGTGTTTGGCTATGATCCTTCTGTCAAAGGATAAGGACCCCTCGATGATTGAGAACTGATGCCCCACCAGCCTTCTCAATTTCGATAAAAAGATACTGGTAAACATTTTGTTCAAAGCGCTTGTTGTCAGTGGCGAAGCTCCTGCTTTCAAGTCATCAGCACTGCTTAAAGGTATAAGCACCTTCTCAGCTATTTTAGCTGTCCGGGAATCCTTGAAGCGATGCAAGGCTGCAGGCTGGGGAAAGTAATTGCCATTGGACTGGCAAAGGCTTTAGATAGGGTCAATCATGAGTACCTTTGGCTGCTTCTTGGCATGTATTGGCTTCAAACCTTGTATAAAGGGACTGAGTTTCGCTCTTGTTAATGGTTGGGTTGCCCTTTTGAGGTTGGCTCTGTTGTGGACCAGGGATGCACTCTGAGTCCCCTAGTCTACTATTCGATTGATCCTTTTATTATAAGGGTCAAAAGTAGGATGTTATGTGGGGTTCCTCTGGGTGTATCTGGTGAGCCTCCTTTGAAGATAATTGCCTATGTTGATGATGTATCTGTGATTGTCTGGGGGGCACAGTATACAAAATATAAAAGGGAGTCCCAACCAGTGCTGCTTCAGTCCCGAGACCGCTGGAGAGCTAGGCAGACGTGCGTGTTGGGGCATAGAGGGGAAGGAGGCTGACGTGGATTGCAGCTGAGCCTTGGCCCTCAAGGGGACGTGGGAGTCCCTGGGGTATTGAGCTAGTGCCCATGAGGGGGTGCTGTCCTCGCCTTCTTCGTGAAGAGGGGAGCCGCGGGAGCTTCCCTCAGCACTGCCCACTTAAGTCTGGCTCGGGTAGGGTCCAAGCCATCAGAGGTGAGATTTGGGGCATTCATGGAAGTGTCAGGGACCCCTGTCTGAACTGGGTTCTGAAGTGCCAGTTAAAGGGGCACTTGCCTGAACAGAAACAGTTGTCATTTGGTCTCTGTGTGGCTAGCTAACTGGACTTTTGTACCCACCTTGGACAGTTGTCTGACGTAGAAGGAACCTGAGTGAGTACTGCCTTCCCTGAACCCTGGGAGCTTGGTCTAAAAATCGGTGAATGGGGCTTGTTCTGCAGCTGAACAGTCCCTGTAAGATTGGGCTTCCTTGCCCCCATGGTCCTGGAGAACTGGGGCTCAGAAGTGGAGGGGCATCCACTTTGGAGCCCCGGATCTCCAGACTTAGGGGGGCTAGCAACCAACTGGCTGCACCAAGGACAGAGTAGAGAGGTGGTGAGGACTTGAGCTGGCACAGACAAGAGGTGGACAGTGCTGAAGACAGCACACAACAGGGTGCCCGCCGCTCCTGGATGACGGAGAGTGTGGTGCGTCACTCTGGCAGCCTCCCCCGCCCCTCTCTAGCTGTGCAGGTGCGAGCCCGCAGTCTGTAAATTTCTCCACTAGGAGGCGCTGTGCTGCGAGTGGCAGGAAGCGCAGAGTCTTCCACACCTGATAGGAATTAGGGGCTGATCAGCCTTGTTGCCAAGACTGACCAGCCCCTGGATAGTGTCTCCAATCGCTCATTGTGTTGTAAGTTGCACCAATCAGCACATACACTCCCCCCCAGGATGGCCATTGGTCCATTCCCCAATAAATCAGTCAGCCCAGTACTCGTGATAGTCTTGTGTGATTAGGTTGTGATTTGACTAGTGATTATCTGTTTCCGACTAGGCTTGATCGACCTTCCCCGTCCGCTGCCTGAACCGACCTCTGCTTCGTCTGACCTCGAACCTGCCTCCCCCTTTGGGTACCCTGCGATCTCTGACCTCCCTACTTGACCCTTCGGCTACCCCTGACTACGCACCTGTACTCTGACCCACCATCCGGGCTGTCTTCCCATGTATGACCTCGGTTTTTGGATACCCTCGTGGTTCATCAACCTTCACCGTAAGCAAACGTCCTTTGCGCTTATTAAGACCTGGGGGCAACAGTGTCCGGCGAGGCGTTTCTAGTGTCCCGGCAAATGGAGGCTTGACTATAGGCAGAATCGGCGGTGGAGATTGGGGGTTGTCCGCTTACAGAAGGCTGGTGTCCTGCTGGGCATCGCACCTATCTACTTACGCACCTACTTGCCTACTGACCCACCCACCAATTTACCTACCTACCCACTCTCCTCTCCTCAGTAAGTGTGATGCTTCTGAGTCAAGATGGCAGCGCCCGTATCCTAAAGTCCTTAACACAGCCCAGTGGGGGAAAGAATAATAAGTAAGTGACTAAAAACTTTAAATATATTAATTTTAGATGCTGGGGAATAGTTTCAATAAATTATAGTGAAAGTCTGGTTTAAAGGAGCACTATCACGAAATTGTGTAATATTAAAAATCCATAAATACACGTCAGCTAATGAGAGGAGGGGTCACTTATACACCCGAATTGAATGAAACTCCTTGTGGTTTATTCTCTCATGGTAGGAATAAAATCCAGGGGTGACTGGTTTAGTGTATGCGGGGTGACAGAGCCTGTCACCTCAGATGTCCTCTTCCTTCCATTAAAGGAATCAAAAACAAGCCTGGCTGGATATTTCTTGATGCGTATGTATAAGTATATAAGTATAAGTGAATACCGTATATACTCGAGTATAGGCCGACCCGAGTATAAGCCGAGGCACCTAATTTTACCCCAAAAACCTGGAAAAAGTTATTGACCCGAGTATAAGCCGAGGCACACAACACAGCACACAATACAGCACACATACACACACAAGGCACACACAGCACACAATACAGCACACAATACAGCACACAATACAGCACACAATACACACACAAGGCACACACAGCACACAACACAGCACACAACACAGCACACATACACACACAGCACACATACAATGCACACAACACACACACTCACCAGTTCAGCTCCTGCAGGATCTTCAGCGACTTCCAGCGACGGTGCGGGAGAGAGGACGGCGCGGGACGACGGCATGGGTCCGCAGGGCAGAAGAGCCGCCTCAGAGGCTTCAGAACTCGGCGGGGAGATCAGTACACCCAGCGCGAGGTGGGTGTACCAAGATGGCGGCCGGCGCGCTCCGCGCCGCCACGTCACGTCGCGTCACTGAGGCCCGGGCCGCCATCTTGGTACACCCACCTCGCGCTGGGTGTACTGATCTCCCCGCCGAGTTCTGAAGCCTGCTGAATTGTATACACTATCTACCCTCCCCATACCCACCACTGCCTGGTAAATGCATAACACATGTAGCCTGCTGATTGTATACACTATCTACCCTCCCCATACCCACCACTGCCTGGTAAATGCATAACACACATAGCCCGCTGAATTGTATACACTATCTACCCTCCCTATACCCACCACTGCCTGGTAAATGCATAACACACATAGCCTGCTGAATTGTATACACTATCTACCCTCCCCATACCAACCACTGCCTGGTAAATGCATAACACACCTAGCCTGCTGATTGTATACACTATCTACCCTCCCCATACCCACCACTGCCTGGTAAATGCATAACACATGTAGCCTGCTGATTGTATACACTATCTACCCTCCCTATACCCACCACTGCCTGGTAAATGCATAACACACCTAGCCTGCTGAATTGTATACACTATCTACCCTCCCTATACCCACCACTGCCTGGTAAATGCATAACACACATAGCCTGCTGAATGGTATACACTATCTACCCTCCCCATACCAACCACTGCCTGGTAAATGCATAACACACATAGCCTGCTGAATTGTATACACTATCTACCCTCCCCATACCCACCACTGCCTAGTAAATGCATAACACACCTAGCCTGCTGAATTGTATGCACTATCTACCCTCCCCATACCCACCACTGCCTGGTAAATGCATAACACACATAGCCTGCTGAATTGTATACACTATCTACCCTCCCCATACCCACCACTGCCTGGTAAATGCATAACACACATAGCCTGCTGAATTGTATACACTATCTGCCCTCCCCATACCCACCACTGCCTAGTAAATGCATAACACACCTAGCCTGCTGAATTGTATGCACTAGCTACCCTCCCCATACCCACCACTGCCTGGTAAATGCATAACACACATAGCCTGCTGAATTGTATACACTATCTACCCTCCCCATACCCACCACTGCCTGGTAAATGCATAACACACCTAGCCTGCTGAATTGTATACACTATCTACCCTCCCTATACCCACCACTGCCTGGTAAATGCATAACACACATAGCCTGCTGAATTGTATACACTATCTACCCTCCCCATACCAACCACTGCCTGGTAAATGCATAACACACCTAGCCTGCTGAATTGTATGCACTAGCTACCCTCCCCATACCCACCACTGCCTGGTAAATGCATAACACACATAGCCTGCTGAATTGTATACACTATCTACCCTCCCCATACCCACCACTGCCTAGTAAATGCATAACACACCTAGCCTGCTGAATTGTATGCACTATCTACCCTCCCCATACCCACCACTGCCTGGTAAATGCATAACACACATAGCCTGCTGAATTGTATACACTATCTACCCTCCCCATACCCACCACTGCCTGGTAAATGCATAACACACCTAGCCTGCTGAATTGTATACACTATCTACCCTCCCCATACCCACCACTGCCTGGTAAATGCATAACACACCTAGCCTGCTGAATTGTATACACTATCTACCCTCCCCATACCCACCACTGCCTGGTAAATGCATAACACACATAGCCTGCTGAATTGTATACACTATCTGCCCTCTTCATACCCACCACTGCCTGGTAAATGCATAACACACCTAGCCCGCTGAATTGTATACACTATCTACCCTCCCCATACCCACCACTGCCTGGTAAATGCATAACACATGTAGCCTGCTGAATTGTATACACTATCTACCCTCCCCATACCCACCCCTGTCTGGGATATGATTAGCACATTGCTGAACTGTACACACTGACCAAATAGGTGATCGGGGCAGGGGGGGAGGACGGTATTTAGAATGTGGCATGAGGATCTTAACGATTTGTTTTTTGTGCCCCCAGGCGATGCCCTTGTGTTTGACCTCACTTCTCCTTCACACAAGGCTTGTCACAGGCGGGCGGCGTTTCCATAAATAAGCCGGCTCACATTAGGTCTGATGGGGAAAATCCCTGGAAGGGAAAGTCATCATGTTGACAAAAGCAATCAACCCAATCGTGGTGCTACACAGGAGTGGGGGCACTTCCCAGAGTGACGCCACCATTAGCAGTACCTGCGGCCATTGTCATTGTGGGTCTAGGCTGCTGAATTTGTGTATGGGTGAGCATGCTGGAACAGGAAGAAGATGCCTCTGACATGTCAAACAGCTGTCAGTGTGACAATGCAGCTGTGCACACTGCGGATCCTGACAGCTCGCTGCTCCAGGCACTGTGTCTGCTGCAGATAAGTTACCCCCCCCCCCCCCTCAAAGTTATCCTTCTATGCCGGGTCTCTCTCTATGGAGGACCCACCACTGCCTGGTATATGATTAGCACACCTAGCCTGCTGAATTGTACACATCAGCCACCCTCCAGATACCCATGGTGCCTGTTATATGATTAGCACACCTAGCCTGCTGCATAGTACACATCAGCCACCCTCCAGATACCCACCACTGCCTGTTATATGATTAGCACACCTACACTGCTGAATTGTATATATTATCTGCCCCCCTGATACCCATGGTGCCTGTTATATGATTAACACACCTAGCCTGCTGCATAGTACACATCAGCCGCCCTCCAGATACCCACCACTGCCTGTTATATGAGTAACACACCTAGCCTGCTGCATAGTACACATCAGCCGCCCTCCTGATACCCATAGTGCCTGTTATATGATTAGCACACCTAGCCTGCTGCATAGTACACATCAGCCGCCCTCCAGATACCCACCACTGCCTGTTATATGATTAGCACACCTACACTGCTGAATTGTACACATCAGCCGCCCTCCAGATACCCACCACTGCCTGTTATATGATTAGCACACCTAGCCTGCTGAATTGTACACATCAGTCGCCCTCCAGATACCCACCACTGCCTGTTATATGATTAGCACACCTAGCCTGCTGAATTGTACACATCAGCGGCCCTCCAGATACCCACCACTGCCTGTTATATGATTAGCACACCTACACTGCTGAATTGTACACATCAGCCGCCCTCCAGATACCCACCACTGCCTGTTATATGATTAGCACACCTACACTGCTGAATTGTACACAT
This sequence comes from Gastrophryne carolinensis, assembly GCA_027917425.1. Lineage (NCBI taxonomy): Eukaryota > Metazoa > Chordata > Amphibia > Anura > Microhylidae > Gastrophryne > Gastrophryne carolinensis. Next base: position 399,653,972 of record CM051235.1, read on the forward strand.
CAGCCGCCCTCCAGATACCCACCACTGCCTGTTATATGATTAGCACACCTAGCCTGCTGCATAGTACACATCAGCCGCCCTCCAGATACCCACCACTGCCTGTTATATGATTAGCACACCTAGCCTGCTGCATAGTACACATCAGCCGCCCTCCAGATACCCACCACTGCCTGTTATGTGATTAGCACACCTAGCCTGCTGAATTGTATATATTATCTGCCCTCCTGATACCCACCACTGCCTGTTATATGATTAGCACACCTACACTGCTGAATTGTATATATTATCTGCCCCCCTGATACCCATGGTGCCTGTTATATGATTAGCACACCTAGCCTGCTAAATTATACATTTTATCCTTCCAACGTTCAGGGTGGGAAAGACAATTGTTAAATTAGGCCACAGGCCCTCATTGAGTGATAAACAGGAACTGGAATAGTCAAATTAATCATTTATTGATGCAGATCTGCATGTTAGACCTTAAATAGGGACAAATAAGAACAAAGATGGACATGGACTCAAATGAGGGACATTCAGGGAAAGCACAGCACCTTTTATTACACTTGTAAATCCTCCTGAATGGCATCAGCAATGCACTGATTGCCAAAACCTAGGAAAGCGGTGCAATTAATTGAATGAAATTTTCCCTCCTGATACCCACCACTGATTGGTATATGACTAACACACATAGCCTGCTAAATTACACATCCTAACCCTTCTCCTGGGGAGACTGTTACACCATGTGCCTGGAAATATGGGAGTTTGGAAACACCTATAGCTTCAGCCGCAAAGAGCCAGTGACAGACCTTTCTTCCTCCTTCACATGGGGTTGATTTAGAGCCTGGTGAGAAAACACACTTCTTTTTTAGGAGAGAAAAGTGTCATTCACTTCCATTGGCTACCTTGGGGCTGATTCAGAGCCAGCTGAAGATTTACAATGAAAGCGATTGGCAGTTTTCGCTCCTAAAAAAGAAGTGAGTTTTCTCACCAGGCTCTGAATCGAACCCTATCAGTTCAAAAACTGTTAAAAAAGAAAGAAAATAAAAAAGAAGCAATTAGCAATGATGCTTCGTCTTTCATCTGTCTACTGCCGCAGCAATCTTCCTGATGCCAGGGAGCTGCAGATGCAGTGTAGTCAGAGGAGACACAGGTCCTCATTACATGATGCCTATGTAACTTGACTGAGCCATGGAGGACAGGGAGCAGAATGCATGTGCTTATAGATTTCTTATAGATTCCAGGGCTATCGGGCCATGGGTTTTGGTCCTCTTTAAGATCGGGGAAAGCACAGCAGCTTTTATTACACTTGTGAAACCTCCTGAATGGCATCAGCAAAACACTGATTGACATCATCAGGTTTCAAAACCAAGGAAAGTGCTGCATTTTTTATTGCTATAGAGCGTAACAAAGAAGACGCGTTTATGGAATGGCTGAGGTAATGTGATGGCCTGTCGCAGGACGTCTCCCTCTAATTGTTGTATTACGACAGCGGCATATTTACTTGTCTTCATCTCAAATGTCCGAGCCCCCAACTCACCACTTCAAAGAGCGTAATGTAAGTGGCCACCCAAAAACACTCCACCTCCCCGTGCGCCCCCCGACCCTCGGGGCTTATTAGCCTTAAATTGTTTTGGAAGTGAGCAAACCCTGCCACTGGGCGATGGGCAATTTAACACGTCAGCTAATTCACCAAAACTCACCAGCACTTGTGTAAATACATCATGGGGACCAGGTGGTGAAGAATGACTCCATTTATTTGTGGAAACAATTCATATTGTAATTATGCTTTGCAAAGTGCGGCCATTTACCATGGCACTCTACAAAGCGTACCGCCGACAGCTATATCATACCTCCCAAGTGTCCCTGATTTGGAGAGACTGTCCCTCTTTTGAGTCCATGTCCCCCTGTCCCTTGTTGTTCTCATGTGTCCCTCTTTTAGGTGTAACATGCAGATCTGATTCAACAAATGATTTATTTGACTATTCAAAGTGTTCATATTGTTGTAACTGTTACATCCTATCTCCTATCCATCCCTAAATGAGTGTCCCTCTTTTCCAACCTGAAATGTTTGTAGGTAAGGCTATACAGCAACAAAACCTACAATGCCAATATGAGCAGAGATGAGCCAATCCTCCGAGGTCTGAATCTGACTGGGAAACTGTTGGGTCACAATTGATGCAGACAAAATGACTATAACAATTATATATAACAAAATTTAGATTTTTCAGGACTATATCAATTCAATGATTTAAACAAATAAGGATTTGTCAGTTATGAAGCAATACATTTTCCAAATCACACCTTTTTTTTGTTCAACTAATGTATTTGAAAGTGAAGATGCATTAACTATAGTCAATATCTATATTAATGTCAGAGGCCCTCATTACCAGCATAACGCATTTTTAGAGTGGAAGAATAATCTCTCTTTAAAGTGGACCAAAACCTGGAATTCTCAGTATCCCAGGCTTTGTTCCTTCCTCCTGGCTTTATGGCCCCACATTTCCCTTTAAACGGATCTTCCCGAAATTCCCATGCACCTCAGTGAGCTCTGTTTTGCTGCTGCTCCCTGCAGTCTGTGGCTCACTCCTGTGCCAAGCCTATGTTTGAGTTCACCTCAAATGCGGACATGGTGGGGATGCCAGGGGCGGTCCACAAACATGCTTTGGTACACTCAGAAAAAGTGAGTGTTTGTGGGCGATCCTGGGGGATTCACACAGCATGGCATCCCCATTGGGTTGCTGCAGGATTTTTTTTAGCTCCAGATCTTGCTTATAAGGCAGTTGGTCCTCTTTATAGAGGACCAAAACCTACGCCCCCAACAATCCTGAAATTCCAGGGCTGCAGTGTTCCCTCACCCCAGGGCATCTAGAATCAGGATGTCTCACTGTGTGAAACCCCTTAGGTCGCCCAGAAACCCACCTTCTTTCACGGTCCAACTGCGTAAGCATGAGCTGTGGCCGCATCCCCACTATCCCTTTAGCGGGGCAAGCCACCAGCGCGCTTGGATCCGCTCGCATTACACAAGCTCCAGGGCAAAGAGGCTCAAGCAGATCTGAGCGTGCTGATTGGATGAGCGACCGCGCATGCATCCTAGAACTGGGAAGAGGTGAGTTTGTTGGAGCGACCTGGAGGGTTTCACACAGTGGGGCACCCCCAATCGGGGTGTCCCGGGGGCAAGGACCAAAACCCAGGATAGTCAAAATCCTGGGTTTTGGCCCACCTTAATTGCTTTAAAATGTATGTATGTAATGCTAAAGGTCAGCTTTATCAGGATAATTATAATTTTGTGGAAGAATTTCCCTTTTTATTATAGCATAACATCTGCAAATAAACCAAGGAAACAAATGTATCAGTAGGTGTTACATTTTATTATTAAAGGGACTCTGTAGGCATAGTGCTTAAACTATCATTCAGCAGCTCACCTCATCATGGCTGCGCTCTCCCTTCCTGTTAGAACACAGCTACTTCTGAAAGTAGAGAAGAGTAGTGGCACACACCCTGAATACATTTGCAATAGATCACCAATAATAGGGCTAAGCTGGCAGTCTAAAGCTCAACATCATCAGACTCTGGACACTGGGAGAGAGGAAAAACAGCCAGGATGATCAGAATGTCTGACAGACTTTACCCATTATGCTGATTATTATGCGGCATCACAGAGGGCCAAGGGCCACGCCCACATGCTTCAGAAGAGAAATAATAAGGTGAAACTGTAAACCTCGATATCTCGGCCACTTCTTCAATTTTAAAATGGAAAACAGTTTAGAACAGTACCAAATGTAGCCCAACACAATGGTCTTACAATTGCCTTTGCCTTCTGTATCCCTTTAAGTATTAGCACTGTATCACCTGAGAGAAAAAGCCTTTGATGGGTAAATAAGGCAAAGGTTACTGAAGTTCACCTATTTTTTTAAGCTAAGAATTGGGTATTTGGGGATTGCTCTTGTGCATTTTTCTTTTTATACTCTTCAGATGTTATACTAAAAGGGACATCCTTTTTCTTCAAAACGACATTGTTCTGTTGACACTGCTTACATACAGATATTTTAAAGAAGTCCTGGAGGGATTATTCCTGCAATTGTGAAAAATACAAAATACATTACTCTGTTTACATTCCAATCTTTTAAACACATTAAAGGGGGATTATTCTCCAACAATACAAAGTTATATGGCCCGCTTTATTTGATTTCCTACCTCACCCACTTAGACACCACAAGACGCATGAATGATAATTAAAAGGTGATTTGAGGTAAGAAGAGAAGAGGAAGTGAGAGACAATAAGAGATAAGCAGGAAACAGAAGAAGCAATTCAAGACGAGAAGTGCCCAGGTGATTCAAGATGTGCTTCAACAAGAGAAGAGGTGATAAAAAAAAATAGAATATAGGGATTTAAGAAAAAATTGATTGAAATTCGAGAAGAGATTAGAAATGAATCTAGAAGGGCTGGTTTAAAAGAGAAGTTAAGCTTAAATAGAAGGAAATTCCAAAATAATAGAGAGACTGAAAGGAAATTCAGAAGGAGACAGGGTTTAAAAAATTCATTCGAGAAGAGATGAGGTGTTTTAAGAAGAGACAATATGAGAAGAGGTGCTTGGAGAAGAGACAGTTTGAGAAGAGAAGATGTGTTTTGAGAAGAGACAATTTGAGAAGAAAAGATGTGTTTTGAGAAGAGACAATTTGAGAAGATAGGAGAAGATGTGTTTTGAGAAGAGACAATTTGAGAAGAGAAGAGGTGCTTGGAGAAGAGATAATCTGAGAAGAGAACAGGTGCTTGGAGAAGAGACAACCTGAGAAGAGAAGAGGTGTTTTGAGAAGAGACAATATGAGAAGGGAAGAGGTGTTTTGAGAAGAGACAATATGAGAAGAGAAGAGGTGTTTCGAGAAGAGACAATTTGAGAAGAGAAGAGGTGTTTCGAGAAGAGACATTTTGAGAAGAGAAGAGGTGCTTGGAGAAGAGATAATTTGAGAAGAGAAGTGGTGCTTGGAGAAGAGATAATCTGAGAAGAGAACAGGTGCTTGGAGAAGAGACAACCTGAGAAGAGAAGAGGTGTTTTGAGAAGAGACAATATGAGAAGGGAAGAGGTGTTTTGAGAAGAGACAATTTGAGAAGAGAAGATGTGTTTAGAGAAGAGACCATTTGAGAAGATAGGAGAAGATGTGAGAAGAGACAATATGAGAAGAGAAGAGGTGTTTCGAGGAGAGACAATTTGAGAAGAGAAGAGGTGCTTGGAGAAGAGACAATTTGAGAAGAGAAGAGGTGCTTGGAGAAGAGACAATTTGAGAAGAGAAGTGGTGCTTGGAGAAGAGACAATTTGAGAAGAGAAGAGGTGCTTGGAGAAGAGATAATCTGAGAACAGGTGCTTGGAGAAGAGACAACCTGAGAAGAGAAGAGGTGTTTTGAGAAGAGACAACCTGAGAAGAGAAGAGGTGTTTTGAGAAGAGACTATATGAGAAGGGAAGAGGTGTTTTGAGAAGAGACAATATGAGAAGAGAAGTTTTGAGAAGAGACAATATGAGAAGAGAAGAGGTGTTTTGAGAAGAGACAATATAAGAAGAGAAGAGGTGCTTGGAGAAGAGACAATATGAGAAGAGAAGAGGTGTTTTTGAGAAGAGACAATATGAGAAGAGAAGTTTTGAGAAGAGACAATATAAGAAGAGAAGAGGTGCTTGGAGAAGAGACAATATGAGAAGAGAAGAGGTGTTTTGAAAAAAGAGGTGATTTGAGAAAAACAAGAAAGAGGCGATAAGATGTGATTCGGAAACAGAGGAGGCAGTTCAAGAAAAGAAGTGTAGAGGGAATTTGTGAAGAGAATTGAAGAGAAGAAAAGAGGTGTTCTGAGAAGAGATACAGTGATCTGGGTCAAGTAGAGAAGAGAAAGAATATGTGGAAAAGAGGTGATTCAAATACAGAAGAGGAGATAAGGGTCAGGAAGAAAAGGTAAGATAAAAAAATAAAAGAGAAAGGATGTTTAAAAAAAAAAAAGAAGAAATGAGAGGTGTTTGGAGAGGGGGTATTTGTTTGGTAATACTCCATGGTAGTGAATGGTGATCAATAAATAATGGTGGGATTCCAACACAGTTCAACATCAAAGTGAATCCCACACAAGCTAGGTTAATAGCTGGTCAATTTTCTCTATCTATCTGTTCTATGTCCTATTTATGTATTGACTGAGGATTTCCTGGGGCTTCTTTTGGCTTTTGATTGCTGGATTGACCTGGCTCTCCTTTGAGTTCACACCCTTACTTGCATAAAGTCTGCATTTTATAGTCTTAAAATGAAGGGCATGTCTCCCAAAAACAAACTCTCCAGACTTCAGAATGGCATGGCTGCTTTTCTATCCTTTTACACCTATTTTCTCCTTGCCAGCCAAAGCTGATGATTTAATGCGACAGTCCCCATCTGTTGTTTTGCAGCCATAGAACAGACAGCGCAGCTCAGAATCCAACAGAACAAATCGCAGTGCTGTAATAAACACAAACGTCATTTATATATTTACCTAAAACCGAGTGCCGCTAAGTGCCTCAACCCGGGCGGGGCCTCCGCACATCACATTACGGGTAACACTGTGTTCCTGGAGTTCTGCGCTGTTGACAGAGTGTTTGGATTGTGGATTGGCTCAGGTCCATTGAATAGTAAATTAGATAACATTTTTTGGAAGAGATCAAGAAAATACATAAATGACATTGACGCACAGCTAGGTTATAACATTAAACTGCAACAAATGTTTCATTTAGAGGTGAGCCCCTGAAGCATAGATACTTCTATGCTGGTAGCCATGACCTTAGAGTTTTGGACTGATACACTAAATCTTTGTTGAGCTTCATAGGTCATGGCCCAGAATAGCATGCACATAAATAACTGAAGGTCCAAGCTATCCAGATTTGGGATGCCCCATTAATTAAAGACTAAAGAAAATCCAATATCAGGCAACCTTTCTCACGAGTTTGTATTCATATGCTGCTAATGCATCCCGCATGACTGTTGGTGGAGTGGCGAATGTGCCATCTAGTAGCATGGAAGGGTGAGTACTTTGCCTTATTTAAAGCTTCCTTTTGGTCTTTAAACCATTCAGATGATGGGGGAGCCACTCATCCCTGCAGCGGGGGAGAATCACGATTTTGCAATGCTCCGCCTTTCTGACATTAACATAATCCTGGGGACCGGGCAACCGATACAATTTCTGCTCTCCCTTGCATGGCTCCTCATGATCATGATCATCACATGACCTATTGGGTTCACTGGTTGGGCTTGCACATCATAGTATGCCTTCCCACTTGGTAAACCCGAATGGTCAGAAGTGGTAAATATTGGCTACTCTGGCTTATCAGGATGAGATGCCCCGAGTGGCATGCCAAATTGGCATACCTTATAAAACAATAAGGCAGAACACCAAAAGCCTGACAAAAAGTGAGTTTTCCTTGAAGTTCTTCTTTAAAGAAAACGGAATCTGTCTATATGTCTGGCCTGGGGCAGACACACAGCGCAGTTTGGTTTAATGTCTTTGTGTATGTGCATATTTCTGTAGAGCGGGCCCCTAGAGTCAGTTCTCCTTGTGGGCCCCATGGTTACTTTAAATTGCACTTGGATGAGCTCAGCCTCCTCTTTTGAAAATGGATGTTCTGAGTAAAGGGTTAAATGAGCCTGTGTTCTGCTCCCCCATGCTGGCATCTTTCAGTCATCCTTCAGTGACCTGTGTTGGTGCACACTCTGTCTAGCGTAAGTGATACTGACACAGTGAAGGATCTTCTACAAGTGTAATTTTTTGAGTGCAAATATCATCCACTGGCACATCAGGATATTCTTTCAGGATATTGCTTCTCTTTATTAGATATATCAGGCACAATAGATTTACCAAAATTCTAGGCCACCAGGCATAATGGATCCATTGGGTCATCAATGTTTCAAGACCACCAAGACCTCTTTATCAGGTTTAATGGATCCATTGTACCTGATGAAGAGGTCCTAGTGACCTCAAAACATTGTAGAACAATGAAGATCTAAAAAAGGGGAACATTACAAGCTCAAAGGGGATTATCATGCAAAATGCTGGTAAATGAAAGATGCAGACAGTCCCTGGCAGTCAGCATGAGGGGAGCAGGAAGCAGGCTAATTTACCTTTGTGCCTGGACTGTCCCTTTAATATTTTCAGATTTTCTCCCCTGAGTTTGAGTCCTTCTTGATGGATTATAGTAGCTGGAAGCTGACACCAGAACCCTGTGGAGGAGGCGAGAAAAAAACTGAGGCCCTTATTTAACAAGGGATAGCGCCAGGTAGCGAATGGTGAGCGAACGGTAATGACGCTCACCGCCATGAGAACGCCGGCTCCCCTCCGCAATCACACATTTATCAAGCCGATCCTGCTTAGCGACTGACAGAGCGCCAGATAGCGAATCATTCATCATTATTCCAGCCTCACCCCACAGCGCCAGCGAGCGACCTTGAACAGCGACAGGTATGACCTCTCGCTACCTGGCGCTCTCCAATGCATTTCAATGGAGCAATCTTTAAATATTCATAATTAATTGCTATTAATTTTTTTTTTTTTTTATGTCAAAAATTCTGTGACCACTTCTGCAATGTTAGATTTTTTTAAGGTAAGAATTGATATTACAGGTCTGATATTAATGTATTCATATTACAAAATGTTTTGAAAAACATGTTTTTTTTTTTACAAAAAATATGGTTGTTTGGGGGTTAAAAAACTACTTTTAACCCATCGCCGCCAGCGCTCTGGGGTTTAAACAAGCATTTCACAGCGCGAGAATTTTTGGAGCGTGATTTGTTAATGAATATGCTGGGAGCCGTTCGCTATGGTAGATATGATGCAGGGTCAAGCTAGCCAGAGGGCGCTTTATTTAAGGCAATCATGTACACACATTGATTATTGAAGAGTCAATAGAGTTGATTCATCACCCTGAATTTTGTTACATTTTTTTAAGAGTAAATATTTTTTTTTTTCCCTAACTGCAATTCAGCACTATATTTAGCTGTGCATTTTTTAAACTCGCACATCTAAATATGGTGATTAATTGAACTTAGGAAAAAAACAAAAGGAAAAGCGTTTACTTTCAACAAAAGTGAGTAAAAAATGACGATGATGAATCATCCCTATTGTGTAATTAATGAGCAAAACGAGTATCAAAACTGGGTGAGAGGTCAAGGCTACCATACACAACTATACATTGGTTCCTAATACAATAGCCTGGGTTGTCTGATCTACTAGTAATGTATGTACTGCTCTAATGGTGGCTGGAGCTTTTCCTTTTCCTATTTAATATGAATTACTGAACAACAGCAATTGGGCCACTATCAGGCTAGTACAGATTAAACTCCAGTATAGGGCCCCATAGGTTTCCTGCTGTGAACTTTCCAGTAATATTCCCCATTTCCTTAATATTTATGGATGCAGATAAATAAAGGAGACCATTTGTTAGTAGGGTTGTGTATAAGGGTTGGTTAACTGATATGCATTTGCATTAGGTTTTGTAAATAAAGCCCACATACATTATTCCACTGCAGTACATACATAACTCCCCTGGATGGTGGCTGGAGCCTTTCCTTTTCCTATACAATATGAATTACTGAGCAACAGCAATTGGGCCACTATCAGGCTAGTACAGATTAAACTCCAGTATAGGGCCCCATAGGTTTCCTGCTGTGAATTTGGCTCTGAAGGTGCCAGTAATATCCCCTATATTCTTAATATTCATGGAGTCCATGTAGTTTAGGGAGACCGTTTGATAGTAGGGTTGTGTATAAGGGTTACTTAATGATATGCATTTTTCATTAGGTTTTGTAAACAAAGTCACTTGGGTAGTAAGTGTGGGCCCAGAATGTTAATACCAGGCACTTGGGCAGTATGGTCAACCCCAGGGAGCAGCAGGGGGAGGAAGGTTGGCCTTAGAGTGTTAGAGGAGGACTTGGGCATTATGGACAGTCTCATTCTCTAATGCCTACCCCCAGTATGGCAAATGGGCTCTTGGATGATATGTGCTTCTGTTTATTAGTATGGGAGCAGTAAGCAGCGTAAGGGTGGCCTTAGGGTGTTGGAGGTCATGAGCAGTAGAGGCGGTAAAGTGGACTCTTGGATGTTATGATGATCCTTCATTGGCATGAGGGCAGAGAGGTAGCACATTTGGAAAGGCTATGCTACATGTTTATTTAAAGATACATTTATTAAATACACTTGTGAATCGAAAATAAATATAATGAATTAAGTGTTTTTCGTTAGTTAATTTATACAATTAAGTCCAGATCACCTCCAATGAAACCAAATCCAGTAACCGTGACAATAATAACAGAATATCAAACATTATATATATCAGGAAAAAGTGTTATACAACACAGCCACAGTGTATTCTTTCCCTCTCCATCTGGTCCTTCCTTTGTTGTCCCAAAGTATACCAGTGAGAATAAGTCTTCTATCTGCTGGAGAAGGGGGGGGGGAGTTGTCTATGCCACCTCTCCTGTTGTCACCCTTCTCTGCCACTCAGACCACAAAGCCACAGAGCACAGTTAATCAATTCAACCCAGAGCCAATATCTCGTGGCTATAATTAATGTACTATATTCAGATCACACATATATGGATATATATATATATATATATATATATATATATATATATATATATATGGAGGTGTAGTACCTGGCAACTTGACTCTGTGGTGCACAGTAATTCCTGATGGTGGCCCCAACAGCAGCCAACCAATGGTGCCTGCGCAAGACGCAGCCACATCCCTCTAGCAGGGCACGTTAGAGGGTAGTGGGGGATGCAGCCATTAGTGTGCTCGGATCGGAGCCGCTAATGTCACATCGTCTAAGCCTTCGTCTAAGCCCAGCGGCTCCGATTGCGCTGATTGGATGAGCGACTGTGCTTGCACAGTAGGTGAGTTGGCTTCTGCGTCCAAATCCTGAGTTTTGGTCCACTTTAATTAGCATGTTAAATAGAAGTTTCTGCAGATAAATACCTGTTGCACACTCACGGATACCAAGGTCACCAGGGTGTGGAGTCTTCTTGGGCCCTACGGTGTCCTGCAGGTGCTAGTATGGGATAGGGGGTGCTTACATGAGTACAAACTTGCAACATGTTCTCTAAAGAAGGGTCACTTTTTTATTGTTGAGCCAATCCTTCACAGTCACTTGTGCAGTACAACTCACTTTTTCACTACATGCACTCGTAGGGCTCACCATTCCCACTACTGACTCAGGTATGGGGCTACAGCACCGTCAGATCCATGTTTCTTGGATATCTGGGCATTTGACTTCCTCCACAGGCTTCTGGGGAAGATGCCTGGCTTTATGTCCTGGCCTTCTCGTCTGCTTCCCTCACTCTGCTTCCAATCCTGTGCAACAACAGTTGGTTTACGTTAGCTTCCTGACTTATATCAGTTCTGGATCCTCCCAACCCAACCACGTCACACATCTAACATGTGATAGGCCATGTAGAGAAAGAATATGCACACTACTAGCTGCTTTGAAATTCCAAACTTAGCCTAACTACAGCAAACAATTTCCCCTGTTTTGCTAATACCTTAGACTATTATTCTCTGGTCATGATAGACTAATAGGGTTTCCTACCTTCTGTTACTAACAGTTTAAGTACTAACTGCTAAACCTACTGTCACAATATTTTATCTGTCACATAACTTTAATGGTTAAGGTCAGGCCACAGGCCACTTCCATACATGGCAGAGGATACCCTCACTGATGGATCCATTTTTGGTGCCACTGGTCTGATTTCACTTCTGGGTTAACAATGAGGTTTCCTTTGTATGACTTGTTTATTCCAGATTTTTTTTAAAGCCTCAACATCTGCTCTGTTGGAGCATCTTAACAGCCTTGACCACACATTTTCCATTCAGTGGCGTGGCGGTCCCTCTTTGATTGAGGTCTATTACCTCAGCCCACAAGTGACTTTTTTCTAACTTTAACCATGTTGTAGAGCATTCAGATTTGTTGGGAGGTGGGCAATAAGCATCTATGAGATCATGAAGGATCTGCATTCTTCCCATTGAAATGTTTCAGACTCCAAACTCTTCTCCCTCTCGCTGGGCCAGGAAAACAACAGCTGGTGCAGCTGGGTAATTTAAAAACAAAGCCACAAGCAGAGCTATCAGTGGGATCGAAGCTTTTCCAGGACATTTCTTCAGCCACTGATAAAAGATGATGTTTAAAGAGCCTGTCCTGTGGATAAGTGCAATGAAACTAGAAACAGAGACACCTTAATGATATTCTAACATTCTTTTTGGCATCAGAGCGATGATATAAAATGTGAAATGTTAAGGAGGATATTGAGCAATGCTGAAGCTTTCTACGCCTAAAAGATGCTCTGCTTTGTCTCCAGCAACCCAGTCTGCTGTCTGCATTTTTGCTTGTCTGAGAAGGTACGTAAGCTCTTATGAATGAAAGTTAATCTAGTTTCCTACTGATCAATGTTCAAGAGCTCCAGTCTAGATTAAAGAGTACCTCAGGAATATCCATCCATTCAGTATGTAGGTGGAATCAGTCATTCAACAAGCCAGGAGTCAAAGCTGTAAATTCAAATAGAGACAAGACAGGGATATACAAACCAGAGGATCCACACTATTGTTTCACCAAGATAATGCATTCAGCAATATAGTATAGTATAATATATGGGTGGTGGTGGAGAAGAAATCCTTAAATCCTTTAAACTAGTAAAAGTTCCAGCGCTCCTCTTGTAACAGCATCTTGAAACATAACATTTACTACATCAAAGATCAAAGATCAGATCCCAGCAATTTGTTTTGGATGCCAAGCAGGTGGGTCCCGAGATGGGTCTAAACAAGAAAAGAATCACACAATATAGAAGGTACACTAGCGTTGGTCTATGTAAAGGAGAAAAACTATACTCTGCATGTGAAATGGTGCCTCAAACAGGTCAGGGGCCAAAAAGCAAATCAGTACCGGACAAGCATATAGCAGATGCAATCTGAGACTTTTAAGCATCTGAATGCTTGGTTGAATAAGCAAATAAATACTACAAACATGGCAAACTTTACAAGACTATCATAGGCAAGTGAAAAATAATGCCAGCACTGGCAATATCCGGGAAGATGTTGGGGTTGCTGACATCTTCAGGGGTCCACTCAGGCTTGGACCAGGCTGTAGGATGATTCACAAAAGCAGTGGAACCTTCAGGGGCAGTGGAAAGGGTGGCAAGGACAAGAGAATTATTGGCAGCAATGACAGACTCTTCAACGGCAGCTGAGAAAGCAGCCAGGACTGGAGAATGATCAGCAGCAGTGGAGACAGAATTAAGAATTGGAGGGCAACTGCGCTACTGGAGATGGCGATAAAGGCCATAGGAAAATCACTGGAGATGTTGAAAAGGACTAGAGAATGATTGGCTGCAGTAGAGAGGGCAGTGGCGACGGAGCTAAAGATGATGTGATGAGATGTGGCATTTGACATTACACACCACAAAGAGGCCCACTTAGATTCTCTTGTCCAAGGGCCCATATAAACCTAGAGCCAGCCACCTGATCCAGCACAGAACTCGCTGCTCAGCCTTTTTTAGCCTTCTTCAGCTAAGGTCCATGTTGAAAACTTAACTCCAGCTAAAACCATTTCTTTGAAATGGGGAAGGGTTGTATCCAACCCCTAATTTGGGAATGTAGTTGGTTTACTGAAAAAGAAAACCATAAAACAGACAATTCACACTGTACTGTGCATGTCCACCTCTGGAATCTCGGGGGGGGGGGGGGGGGGGCTGCATTGAGTGACAGGTTTTTTTTACAATAGGGGTCACATTTTTATGATATTTACATATTAAAATAAAAATGAATGGGACCCAGGTGTCAGTGGTAGGTCATTTATTAAATAGAAATGCATGGGTGTCAGGGAAAGGAAGTGTGATTACAGCATTCAATATAGGGCCTCTTTGTCCTACACTGCCTTTCAGTGGGGTCACAGACAGGACAAATAATAATTTTTTGGTTCTAACCCTTGCTCACTTTATCTGAAAATATGTTTCTGGCTGAAGTTTGACTAAATGTTGGAATATAAGCCTTCCATCAATCGATAAAGTCTTCTGGCCTCCTGGGATCAGCTGTTGGAAGCGCGAGGGCTCCTGACAATACAAGGATGAGAGCGGCTGATGGCTGTCCATCAATAAGTGGCTTAAATCCAAATAAATATTGATCCCAAGTATAACAGCACCCGGCCTTTTGCCCGTCCTCCTGGAATGTAATCCAATATGGAGGGGCCTGGTAGCTGGCTCGAGCTGCAGCTGACATTTGCCCATATGGTCTCTCCATACATCCCAGACTTCGCTCTCGCTCTCCCAAGCACTTCGAGAATAAACATAAAAGCTGTCATCATGGGGAGGATACATTTCAAGAATAATAGCGAGCGACAACATCAACAAACGCGACCTGCATAGGCCATGTGCTGAGCATTTCACATTGCTGCCAGAGAAAACCAGATCTAGAGTGCTGATAAACCATCTATCAGGAGGCCACATCCAGGAGAGTACAGAGCTCCAATAAACCGTCTATGAAGGGGGGGGGGGGGTCTTACAAGGTTTATATCCAGGAGGATCTGGAGCTCTGGTACACCTTCAGTTGGGGCACTTCACCCAGAAGAGTCCAGAGTTCATCCAGGAGGATATGTCACTCCAATAAAATCCTCTATCAGGGAGCTACACACAGGAGGATCCTGAGATCTAATTATAAACCCTCTATTAGGGGCTCACCGTGGAGGATCAAGAGCTCTAATAAACCCATTATTGGGGGCTACATCTAGGAGGCTAACAAACCCTCTATCAGGGGCGTCATGCAGGAGGATCTGGAGCACCCCAAACCCCTGTATCAGGGAGCTGTATACAGGAGGATACAGAGATCTAATGAATCAAAGGACTTCAAAAAAACCTCTTCCAGAAGGACCCAGGGATCCAATAAATTGTTTTAAGTGTTTCTATCCAGGAGCATCTAGAGCTTCAAAAAAAAGCCTCTGTGCTACATGCAGGAGGATTCAGAGCTCTGATAAACCCTCTATTTAGGGTCCACAAGGATTCAGAGCACCAATAAACTTTCTATCAGGGAGCACCAGTACATACAAGAGGATCCCAAACTCCTATAAACCCTCTATTGCAGGGTGTCAAACTCAAATACACAGTGGGCCAAAATTAAAAACTTAGACGTGGGCCAACCTTGATATTTGCTGAGTCACGAATACCTGGTGTGGGCATGCTCCTTACTGAAGAGTGCACCAGCAGCCCACAAATGCACCTTTAGATCTGCGACAGGTACGTTTTACTGACATCCTGGGGGGTTTCAAGCAGCAATTTGGGATGCCCCGGGTAGTGAGGATCTGCCAGCCCTGGAGTCTTATAGACACCATGGCTAACCAAATATGTGGTTAGTCCTCTAATGCAGCACGCCACTTTATATTATTTGATAGGGTTCTCTGCTTTTCTTTACCTCACGCAGTCACTTTTCACAGTCACTGGCGAGCTGAGCCAACCTGACGTCATCCTGTGTAGAGAGGCAGCCAGCTCAGCCTGGTTGACATGTTCATTTGCCAACCACTGGGGGAAAAACTTCCCTACTACATCATCATAGGGACAGGGTTTTTTATAAAAGCACCACCCTGCAATATCACCGGCCGCCAGGCTGCAATCTGGTCACTGGACGGGCTTGTTAACTAGCTTTTTTAAGCGGCGCTGAGGAGAAAGTGTGCAGCCGCGCACCTGGCTTAAAGGTAATGCCTGCGACCGCTCCAGTCCTGTCATAGATAACAGTGTGGAAAGGGCAAAATCTGATGATACTGCAGGCCACAATTGACCCATGGGCCAGAGTTTGACACATGTGCTCTATTGGGAAGAAGGGGTGGTGCATCTAGGGTATTTAGAGCTACAAAAAAACTTCCATCATAGGGCTACATCCAAGAGGATCCAGAGATCCAATACTCAGGGGGAGAGGAGCATCCTGATGTCTTTAAACCATTTAACTGGGGGTTTCAGCCAGAGCTCCAATAAACCCTTTATTGGGGTCCTGGTCCAAGAGGATTGAGAGTTCAGATAAACCCAGACCGGGGAGCTGAATACAGGAAGATCCAGAGAACAAATCAACCGTTTATCAAAGGGCTCCCTTAAACTAATGGGGAGAGGGATTCTTCTAGGAACATCCAGAGCTCTGATAAATCCTCTATGTGGTTCCATTCAGGAACATCCAGAGCTCTGATAAATCCTCTGTTATGTGATTCCATTCAGGAACATCCAGAGCTCTAAGAAAACCTCTATTGGGTGCTACATGAGAGCACCAGTAAAACTTCCATTAAGGTGCTAAATTCAGGTGCAGCCTGAGCTCTGGTAAGACCTTTTTCATTGGTCTACATCGAGGAGGAGCTTCCAGAGTGCTGATAAACCTTTTACCAGGGCTGATACCTCTAAGAGGATCCAGAGATCCAATAAACCTTTTATCAGAGGCTTCATCCAGAGCTCCAATAAACTCTTTAACTCTGTTATCTAGGAGGTTCAAGAACTCTGATAAGCCCTCTATAAGGGATTCTTTAAAGTGGACCAACACCCAGGGGGGATCGGCCCGGGAATCTATAAGATTCCCAGGCCGATCAGATCCCTCCCCGCGGGGCATCCGAAATTGGGATATCCCGCGGGGTGAAACCCCCCAGGAAGCCCACAATCCTACCTTTTCCACGTTCCAGCGGCGCATGCACGTCCGCCACCGCCGCCTCCCGCGTGTCCCTCTAGCAGGGCGCGCTCCCGCACGGGCCGTTTGTGAATGGCCGGCGTGGGTGCGCTCTCTGTAAGAGGGACGCGCGGGAGGCGCTGGCGGACGCGCTCTGCTTGTCCGGCGCTGCCTCTCGCTTGTCCGCGGGCGGGGATTGGCTGCAGCGGTCACGTGGGAGCGGGGAGACGTGAGTTTTCGGGGCTTTCTGGGGGGTTTCACACAGCGGGGCACCCCCGATCGGGGTGCCCCACCGAAGTGGACCAAAACCCAGGATAGTCAAAATCCTGGGTGTTGGTCCACTTTAACGAACATAGGAATGGCTAGTTTAAGGGGGCATCAAGAATACATAGAGCAGGAAGAAATAGTGTACGGCGGCAACATTAACACAGCAGAGTAGATTCAGGTGAAGGGTCAGAGAAGATTATATCATACACAAGAAGAATTAGTGTTTGAGAGCATCAGTTAGACATGAAACAGAGGGGATTCTATCATAAGGAAAAGAATGATTAGTGTTAAAGGAGCAGAGGAGATTATATCATAGGGAGAGAAGAGTTAGTTAGAAGAGTTTAGTGTAAGGGGACAATAGTTACATATGGAGCAGATGGATTCTATTATGGGGGGTAGGGTAAGCAGCACTAGTTACTCCTGGAACAGAGGAGATTCTTTTATAGTGAGCGCAATGGTTAGTGGTTAGTGTAAGGTGGCATCAGTAGCACATGGAGCAGATGAGATTCAAATATGAGGACAGGTAGGATTAGTGTAAGGTGGAATTATATAGATATTTAACAGAGATTAGTGTAAGGGGGTATCAGTTACACATAGCACAGAGAAGGCTCTATCATAAGGGGGAAGAAGGATAAGTGTAAAAGGGCATCAGTTACACGTGGAGTAGAGCAGATTCTATACTGAATGGAGGGAGGGCTACTGCATTGTGGGTCAGACACTGGAATGCTACAACCAGTGAGGTAGTCATGACAAAACTAATAACATAATGTAAAGTCATGATCAGTGGTGGACTGGGGCTAAAAATCAGCTCTGGATTTTACCAGCCCCTGGCCAGCCCAATACATCCCTGCTGAGGCCTCCCCCATCCATGATGCCTGGGCTATAGCATAGGGGGCTCAGGTTCCTTGGCTTGTGAGTACAGTGGGGCTGGGTGCAGGGTGCTGAGGGGGAGACTAAGGGGGCAGAGCTTCAATGTGGAAGTTAAAAGTAGCATCCCAACTGGCACCACAACAGTGTGGCCCACTGGGCATTGTCCCGGGTCTCCTTATGGCCAATCTGCCCCTGGTCATGGTAACCATGTGTTCCAGGAAGGATTGTATCCTCTAGCAGGTATAATTGGCTGCTAGGAGCTTTGTTTTGCTTTTTAATGGACCAGTGAACTTGATGGCCATGTGTTCCTTTTCACTCAGTATAATCATATAACTTTTAATTGGGCACTAAACCCAACATCAATTATTGGCCAGCAAGGGTAGAAGCAGTATCAGGGTTCCAAAGTTTGCCCTTTTTTTAATTTTATTCCTCCAGAACCAAGCAGAAAATTGGTCTCGTGCCTTGATGCTCTTGGTGTGAGTGAGCGCGGCAAGCCACAGTGGCCCCACAACTGTATCTGACCACAGCAGAGCATGCTCAAGACTCATAAAGCTGCACCATGACATGTTTTCCCATCTCAGCCACAACCCATACATCGAAGCAAAGAAATGAGTTTCGCTTAGCATAGAGATTTTCAGTTGCTTTGAAATTGCTCATTATTTACTGTTCCCAAGGGGAATAAGCTGAGAGAAGTGTTTGCCTGGAGAGGGACTTTAAACACAGAAAAAAGTACTCAGGATATTTACTCCTGTATCACAAATATGCTTTTATTAACCATACTCTGCATAGAGTGGTTGATGCTTTAACAACCTCTGTAGTGGATAAGAAACTCAAAACCTCTGGGTTTCTCTTCTGGTTGTATCTGAGCCAAAAACCAAAACCAACTGCAGATGCCACCTGGCTGCCAATTTTATACTTCTGCCACATCCAAATAAATTGGCTTCAGTGATTTCATAAATACCTTTACCAGGGAGAGGAGGGGGATTTATCCCAAAGAGGAACCTTAGGTCAACCACACCCCTGAATCTTGGCTGCCTTCATTGTCCTCTATGTTTTTGTAATATAAATAATTCTATTTTAATGAGAACAAACTGCTTCTTCAAGGAATTTAAAGAAGCCCAGCAGTGAATGTTTCATTTATGCGGACAAGAATAGTGGCTGCATCCTGCTGGAGAGGAAACACCACCTTCCTCCAGATATAGAAATATGACTTCCTCGCCCCTCCGGTGCGTCACATTAGAGGCTGCACCAGTTTCCTCTCCCTACTGTATGTGGAAGATTTATAGGGAGAGCCCCGGTGCTTAAGGATTTATCACAGGAAATATCCTATTTTATTTTAAAGAGTCACTCCTCACCAACAGCACCCATACAGAGTCATTTAGTCGTATTAGATGAGCTGCTAGATCAACACGGGAACTGTTTTGTAATTATTTTGTATTGTTATGTATGCTAATCACAAAAGCATTGATTTGTTTCAGGGATCACTTGTACAGTATTGTCCATCAACATATCAGTACATCATATACACCATATTGTGCTAGGAAGAGTGTTCCCCAACCCTGTCCTTAAGTCCCACCAACAGGTCATGTTTTGTGGATCTCCACATAGCTAGCTCTAATTCAAAGAGAAGTCAGTGTTCAAGTTCGGAGTTTGGCCCGAACATGCAAAAGCTAAATGATTGCTGAGCAGCACATCAACCTGCTTCACCTAAAGAGGAAGGTACTGTACAACTTACCTGAATCCCGATCCAGCCCTCGGCGGCGTTCCTTTCAAATGGTCCTCAGTCGGGCCACAGAAAGATGGCGGCCACTCCCGTGAATGAGGACCATCACTGCCAGCACTGGCTGCCCTATTACACTAACCCTTCCTCCATTCATGACAGAATCTCCTTTCCCCATGTATATTTCATGCCCTTTATGCTAAGCTTTTCTCTCCTCGTGATAGAATCTCCTGTGCTTCATGTGTAACTCATGCCCCTCACTCTAGCCCCCCCCTTAATGAAAACACTTAGCTTCACATCTACAGTAACTGATGCTCCCTTACACTAATTCTTCTTCCTTTGCCCTTTATAATGGAATCTTCTCTGCTCCATGAGTAACTGATACCTCTCACTGTAGCCCCCCTCCCAATAATAGAAACACCTAGCTCCACATACATGTACAGTAAGTAACTGGTGCTCCCTTTACACTAACCTTTCTTGCTCTCATAATAGAATCCTTTCTCTCCTCATGATAGAATCTCATGTGCTTCATGTGTAACTCATGCCCCTCACTCCAGACCCCCCATAGTGAAAACATTTAGCTCCACATCTATAGTAACTGATGCTCCCTTACACTAATTCTTCTTCTTTTGTCCTTTATAATAGAAGCTTCTCTGCTCCATAAGTAGCTAATACCCCTCACTCTAGCCCCCCCCCCCATAATAGAAACACTTAGCTCCACATACGTGTACAGTAAGTAACTGGTGCTCCCTTTACACTAACCTTTCCTGCCCTCATAATAGAATCCTTTCTCTCCTCATGTGAAAATCTCTTGTGCTTCATGTGTAACTCATGTCCCTTACTCCAGCCCCCTCCATAGTGAAAACACTTAGAGACTGATTCCTCATTAGCGGCAGGTAGTGACAGATGAGCGTCTGTAGCAGGCATTTTCAGAGCGCCCGCTAGTAGTCACTGTGCTCGGCCATGGGTCGTTACTTTATAGCGACTCAGTCGCTGTTCAGTAATGTTGAATACATTGTGAGGAGTCGCTATTTGACCAGTACAGCGCTGTATGGGAGCTCATGTTATCGACTGCTCATAGCGACCGACTCACACCATATTCAGCAAAAAAACAGCCTCACAAATCTCTGGTGCTGAAAAATATTTGTTTGAAGCCCAGAGCACAGGAGGCGGTGTGTTTATAGTCTGTTTTCCAGCATCTATCAACTAGTAACAAAGCGAAAACATATGGAATTACATTGTAAGAACATTGTAACATGAACACTTTAATGCCAGACCTGTAATGTCATTTCTGAGGAAATATATAAAAAATTAAAAAATTATGAAAAAACTGCTATTTCAATGCCAGAAGAGGACACATAATTATTTATGATTTTTTGGGAAAAAAAAAATATTCCCTGTTTAAAGAGAAGAAAAGGATCGTCCATTGAAATGTATGGGAGAGCAACAGGTAGCGAGAGGTCATACCTGGCGCTGTGCAAGGCTGTACGCCGGCGCTGTTCGCTGAAGCTGTGAAAATTATGAATCAGACGCTACATGGCGCTATCCCAGTCGCTAAACATATTCTGCTTGATAAATGTGTAATTGCGTGCCGTGTCCGTCGTTGACCAGTCGCTATCTGTCGCTACCTCTCATTAACCAGGCGCTACCTGATGCTATCCCTTCTTAAATAACCCCCTAAGCTTCACATCCACATTAACTGACTCCCTTACACTAATTCTTCTTCTTTTGCCCTTTATAATGAAATCTTCTCTGCCCCACAAGTAACTGATACCCCTCACTCTAGCCCCCCCCAATAATATTAACACTTTGGCCTCGATTCAATAAGGGTAGAAAAAAATTCTCATGGTAGTAAAAGATTCAATTCATGAGAAAAAAGCCTGAGAATGTCACTGTTGCTGAATCACCAGAAAAAAAGACAATGAAAGTCAATGGCACTTTTTACTACAGTGTAAAAAGTTCTCTACTTTTCCTTAGTAGTAAAAAGTACCATTGACTTTCATTGTCTTTTTTTCTGGTGATTCAGCTACAGTGACATTCTCAGGCTTTTTTCTCATGAATTGAATTTTTTACTACCATGAGAATTGTTTTCTACCTTTATTGAATCGAGGCCATTTACACTAACCTTTCTTGCTCTCATAATAGAATCTTCTCTGTTCCATGGTTAAGCTTTCCACATTTAATGACACTCTTTGTTGTTTTTGTGAGTTAATTGGAGAGCAGAAAAAAGTTTCTTTGTGGGACATTGATATAGCCTTACGCTAGATACAGTGTCTTTGAGGAGCACACGTACTGGTTGGTGACACCACGGCTCTGCCATGACATCCACTGATATCTGAATTCCAGTGCAGCCAGTAAATGGCAAAGGCTGGGGCCCATCTGCGGAGACCATGACAGGGACAACGTTGGGGGCACAAAGACTTTACACGTTGCTCCCTACATTGAAACAGAAAACAATTCAAAACTATTTTTTATTTGCCTTTGGGGCAAAGTGTCCCAGCCAGAGGAGAGATGTTTTTCCTGGAACCTCTGGAATGGAAATCCGATAAAAGCCAGAACGGCTCGATATAAAAAGTGTGGCGTTATATAATGGGACATATTCCCAGCTATTGCTGCTGCAAGGTGCGTCTGCCAAGCCACGTAGAACACATCATGTGTCATGTCCTTTTTTTTCCAACTTGGAAGTAAACATGGCTTACGGAGAATCAAACACAGCTGATCTGCGTATGGCCAAATGAATAAGGATGCAGGCATTTAACAAAACCAAGGGGCAAGAGTCAACCACCCCTTTTGTAATATATATGTGCCATGCTGCAGTGTGCTGGGTCCCCCATGAATGGAAAAGCAGGAAGAGATGGTAAGTATCAGGAGTGGCAGGAGGGTGTGGGTTAGGGCCCTTTAGGGTCCTCTGACCTTTCCTGGCACAAAGTTGTCAGCAGGGGTTTAGGTCAGTTTTAAAGCCTAATATATAAAAGCAGATATAACATGTGCTGGGGAAATACAAGTCATCATAGCAACAAATGTAACCATTGCAAGTTCACCCAACAAAGGCAGCATGGACATTAGAGGAACTATTGGCTTGCTATTGGTGCTATTGGCTTGGGCGCTTTTGGCTTAAGCGGTGGGGGCTTAGGAAATAGAGACTAGACTGCCTTATGTTTGAACTTGGCCAAAGCCTGAGCCTAAAGACAACAACTGGGACATTTAAACTTGGTGCTAGCATGACCCCAACAAATGGCAGCATGACACCATCAAAGGCTCCCTCGAGTGTGGTGTCTGGAGACATGGCCCATTATGACCTGACACGCAGGGGAGGTAATGGCCTCTTTAAATTACCTAAACTAACAGACAGAAACATAAATGTCACTGGAGTTGGATGACTTTCTGAGGAATGTTAAAGTGAAGCGAAACCCATTTCTGGGTGTTCCACTGATTCTAAGCCCCCACCCCCACTCGAGCTGCTGGGTGATGCTGCTTTGGAAACTGGGTTGTTCCACCACCGAAGTGCCTATACCTACAGATACACATACACATACAATACAAATAGAAAATGACTAATTACATTCCTAATTACAGAGTAAAAAAAAAAAACAAATTTGTACAATAAATGTATTTACACAGCAATTAAACCAATACAACAGGTCAAGTAAATGTGCTTTAACTAAACTGACCATTTTTTCAGAGGGATACATTCGGGATGTTTAAAGCGGATTAAAACACGCCCTCCCTGCTAGAGTACCTTGGACGATGTTGCTGGCTCAGCGGTGGCCTGGTTTTCAAGTAAAACCGTGTTTTTACACCGCTGAAGCCACACCCAATGGCACCTTTGAGATCACCTGTTGGCTGATCTCGAAAGTGCCGTAGTGACAAGGTATAGCTGACTAACAGCATCCCCGGCTTTCTCTTCAGGCGTGCCCAGCGGCCAGCCACTTAGATAGCCATTCAGCGCACACAGCTACAGAGAAGTCAGGGATGCATCGTCGCTGGTCGCCGGTGACCCCGGGGGTTTCCAACGACCCTGGGGGTTTCACACAGTGGGGCATCCTGTTATAGGATCCTCCGAGGTCAGGCTAGCAGCCGGCCCAGGAATCTTTTAGATTCCAGAGCTGGCCGCCCCTGGTTTTTATCCGCTTTAAGTTTACGCTTGGGGAACACTAGTCTAAAGAAGGTGGAGGGGTGGAGAAAAAAGGGGAAGGCATACGGCATGATTTTGTAATATAATATAATAAGGAGGGCTCCAGTGAAAGGGGAAAATGTATAGTCTATAGATGGCCTAGATGTCTATATGTCTAATGACAGGTTCTCTTTGAAGCTTTTTGTCTGTCAGATGGCTACAGTGGGTTGCAGTGTTCCATTAGTGTGGCCAGCCCAGCTCCTCATCCTCCAGATTTTGAAGCATTAGATTCTTTAAATGAAGGTTTATAAAATGTTACTCATCATCACAATCTCTGGAGTGATGCCGCTTGGACTTACTGCCAGAGATGACTTCCAGACCTGCAATACGCAGCTATCGGAGTCTTTTCAGCTGTTTGGCTGTTAAACATTTATAAGCGAGACGTGAGCTCTATTTGAGGCGGAGCAGTGTGCAGTCTGCTGGATTATCAAAGTGTATTCCCATCCTTAGGGAACTATTAAATGAAGATCTACAAACTCCTTAACAAGTAACTTTTTAATATATGGTTTGTCAATCAGAAGCTTCTTTTATTCCGCTTACTTCATCATTACTATATTACCAGTAAGGAGTTATTCCTGGTTACAATGCAGCCTAACCCTCTGTCTCCAGAAGCTCAGCCAAAGGTCAAGAGTGTGTTTGTCACAGATGATATCAGAGAAGGGTAGGGGATACCAATGGTATTGGGGGTGGGGTGGTAGAGCAATTAATTAAAGTATGTAGGCCCATAATCATACTAGGGATGGCTGGGAATGTTGGGGCCACCAACAATACCATAGAAGGGTGGGAGTAACTAAATATACCAGGGAGGAGTAGCTATTGCTACCAGGAAATGGTAGGAGTTGCTAATGGTTCCAAGAAGGGGTGGCAATCACTAAGAGTACCAGGTCAGGGTGGAAGTTACAAATGGCACACGGGAAAGGTGGGACTAGACACTGGTGGGTGTCAATATTGTGACCAGGAATTAGTGACAGTCATTAATAGTAGCATGAAAGAGTGGACGTTAATGATGGTACAAGGCGAGGGTAGTATTCACTAATGGTACCATGTAAGGGTGGGTATCACTAATGGTACAAGGGAAAGGTAATGGCAACTAATGGTGGCAGGAAAGGTCGAGTTCATCCAGTGTTATTTGGAAAGGGTTGAGAAGTGTAAGAGTTAGCAAGGTTATCAAGAAAGGGTGGGAATGAATAATGTTATCAGGGATGAGTTACAGCCAGCAATGGTACTGGTTAAAGTGGGACCAACAACAGTATCAAGAAAGGGCAAAGGCCAACAATGATATCAGGAAAGTGTGAGGGCTCCCAATAACATCATGGAAAGATGGGATTCGCTAATATGTTTCAGGGAAGAACGGGAATCAATAGTGGTACCTGTGTAGGGTGTGAAATACCAGTGGTACCAGGAAATAGTTGGAATTGGCAGTGGTACCAGTGTAGGGTGGGAAATACCAGTGGTACCAGGGAACACTTGCAGTTGCCAGTGGTACCAGGGAAGCGTTGGAGTTACCAGGAATGAAAAGTGGAAGTCACCAGTGATTTCACTAGTGGTTGGAGGCACTGGCACATGATGGAGCAAACAATAATACAAAAATGGTGAGGACAACAGTAGTATTAGGAAAGGGTGGGGGCACCAATGGGTTCTGGAAAGTGTGGAAGTAATCAGTGGTATCGGGGTATTGTGAGAGCCACCAGTGGTATCAGGGAAGGAGAGGGAAGGGTAAGATACAGTATACCAATGGTGGCAGGAAAGGTTGAGAGCATCCAATGTTATCAGGAAAGGACACAGGTCATAAATGTTATTGCGAACAAATGATGAAGTTAGCAAGGGTACCAAGGAAAGGTGAAAGATGCAACTTATGTCACTGGTGTTGGGGACCAATGGTACTGGAGAAGGGTGGGGCCCAACAACAATACGGGGGAAGAGTATGGGCAACATTGGTAGAAGGGAAATGAGGGAGACAAAAATGGCAGCCAGTGGTGGCAGGAAATGTAATTAAAAGTCACCAATGGTATTAGGAAGAGTAGAAGAGTTAGCAGTGGTACTAAGGAATGGTGGAAATTAATTGTGTGAAACTGGGTGGATGCTACCAGCAGTAAAGGCGAAATGTGGAGAAAGGGTGGGAGTCACTAATGGTACCAAGTAGGGGTATGGAACACCAATGTTACTAGGAATGGTTGCTAAGCCTTATACCTTCACTGAACTGTACACCGTAACCTGTTAACTGTGGAGAGTTACAGTGGTGTCAAGTCTTTTGTCATAACGCACAGCACCCTGTAATGCTACGCCACCCATACTGCCCCCAGAAGCCTTTGTTGCACAAAATTAACAGTAAATGCAGCCGATTGAGTTGGAAAGGTGAGAAGCAGATGATCTGTATCCTATATTTTACTGGCAGAGCCTTGGACTAACCACAGTGTAGTCTGGGAAATGTTCCCATGATAAATGAAATATGCTCTCTCTTGCACACCATCTCAGGCAGCCTTGGCACGACTTTTGCACACAGGACACCGCGGCTGCCAGTTACGTCTCACTTACATTAGGACAGATAGCACGTCTGGAAATGCAGACAGTCTGAGATAATCATAGCTTTCTCATGTATAGAGGGTGAGCACTGCACCAAGGTCTACAGGAAGAGACAACCTAGACTTGTTCCCTCTGTTAAATATCAGAGAATAACCCCCTGTCATATGACCAGCAAGAGGAGATAGACCACTGACTAAAGAGATAGATAGATAGATAGATAGATAGATAGATAGATAGATAGATAGATAGATAGATAGATAAGCACAGGCAGATATACAAGCTGCGGTAGAGCTGACTCTACCGGTAATGTGAGCAGAGGGCCCTGGAGGACGAGGTCCACTTCCTGCTACACTGCAGCAAATATTTATCCACCGAGACAAACAAGACTGGTGAAAGAACAATATAACATTTTCCTGGAAATCCCTGGAAATCCACAGTTAAACATATATAGCGCAAAATGATGAAAAATGGCCTGACAACAGAGGATGACAACATTTCTACGTAGGCTGGCACTGATAGGGCATTGCCAGCGATGGGGGAAGTAATGCCCCTGTATGGTTATTCAGGCTCTGACATATGACAAACAATTGGATTAAGCTTTTAAAGAGGAACTTCAGAGGCCCTGGAGACTAAAAGATTCCAGGCCCATCTGAGTCCCACTTCCATCCTGCTGCGTGAAACCCCCTTGGTCACCTGATCTCGTCACCTCTTCCCAAGCCCTCGGCACACCTCAGCTCCATGGCCGCATTCACATCATACCTATAGTTGTGCACATACCCACACCAGGTCTTTCGGAATGGGTGAAGAGAGTACGTCCACAGCTAGAGAGGTAGGTGGGGATGCAGCCGGTGGTGCGATCGGCTCCATTTGGGTCTGCTAGGATCTACTTCCGGGAGAGTGTTGTTCCTTTTTAATGCTTACACAGCCACCAATTTCTACTTGTGAACATGTGCCTACTGTATGTAGACTTTACCTTGGCACATGCTGCCTAGCCAGCAACAGCTTTATATGCTGTGCTGGCATAAACCCATTATACACAAAACACTTAAACACAATGTAATAATTAAACGTTAAGAGCTTTTTATTTAAAAAGCATTTTGTACAGCAATTTTTGCAACAAAAAAACTAAAAACTTTGATTTTGTATTCTACAATAGTTTTTGAATAATGCTCATTTTTTGTTCATTTTTTTCTTTACAGTATGAAACCTTACAAAAATACAGACAATTAATTTGTCTCATTTGTTTTTTATACAGTTGCCTCTAGCTGTAGATTTTATTTTTAATAATAGTGAAATGGCTACCACAGATCTAACAATACTTTAGTTGACTATACAAAATTGTATAAATTGTTGCTTCGTCATTAAAGCAGCAAACGACACAGGTCGAGACACAGTTAGTGGATATATCTAAACATTTTTTTTCAGAAATAATATTTTACATAGTTAATTCTTTAATGTTTTATACATTATTTATATAATATATAATATAAAAAAATCATAGCTTGCTATAGTTGAAATTAATGGACGGATTCTCTTGTGATACGGATGTGCAAACAAGAGAATATTGGGATTTTGAGGGTTATAGTCCCTTTTGGTGGAACCTTTTCACAGGTTTTTTTTCTCACACTCCTTCTCTTGCGTTCATTGGATTGGACGCTTGGGCTTAAGATTATTATTGTAGCAAGTGCCGTAACCCACATCCGTCACTA
Source organism: Gastrophryne carolinensis (assembly GCA_027917425.1). Classification (NCBI taxonomy): domain Eukaryota; kingdom Metazoa; phylum Chordata; class Amphibia; order Anura; family Microhylidae; genus Gastrophryne; species Gastrophryne carolinensis. The sequence goes on from CM051235.1 coordinate 399,681,905, forward strand.
AACAGTTATCCCCTTTCTTTTGGCCCTAAACTGACCATAGGGAGTAGGATATTATGCAAGTGAAACCAATTTTTACCACCAACCATATAAGAGGGCTAGGCTTTTGTACTATTTTTTATGACTGGCCATTCTTTTTAAACAGTGTTGGTATGTACCATTAGACACAGTGTAAATAACTCCTTTGGGTCTCTTTACTGATTCAGATAAAGCTCAATTCCATAGAGTAAGTCTACCTAGCAAGCTTTGATGGCCTGAAATTCATGCCAAATGTATTAGACAGGTATCTATAGGTTCCATAGCTAAATAGATATCCAAAATGTGTTTCAATAAGGAAACTTGGTCTTAAATGAATGTCAGAGTAGAAAAGAATGCCTATAATTGACAATGGTATGGGAGAACCAAGGCAATTCCTTCAGTGGACTAGTACAGAGTCTCTTGGGATCAAGACTCAAACCACTTGGGATCCCAAGCTTTATTCCTGAATCCTAACAAGCTCTGTGTATCCTAAACTTAGGTTAGATGCCTGTAGGTGTCATAGCTAGTGGAGCACTCAGTGCTTTTGTAAACTAGAAAGGAGGTAATTTGAACCTGTCAGCCATTTACTTGGGCCTGCATTTGGGAACCATAATGAATAGAGACAAATTCTTCTAGGTTTAATAACTGGCAGTTTAAAAGTAGGCAGGAACACAGGAACAGATCTTTTAGGTTGTGTTGTGTGGATTGGTGGCTTAATAGAGACATGATTTTGCTATATCTATGTTATATCTATAGCCACTCCTGGCTGGTAAAATTTGACCTTGCTTCAACATCTTTCTGTATCTGGCCAGTTTCAGAAACTGGTTGGTTTGGGGTATTGCTCAGCATGACTCGCGGCACTGCCCAAGCATCATGTAGATATTTGTCACTCAGTATGTGAAATGCAAATGGCTTGAAAAACTGTCCAGACAAGCTTGGACAGATTACGTTGGGTTGTTGAGTTGAGACCGTCCAGCGGTACCTCTCTCCAAAATTGCTGTAGATCAGTGAACGTTGGGTATCAGCCCCAAAGTTACGAGTGCTTTAAAAAAAGTCTCAAGCAAGACAGGACTCTCAACAGTCTTCCAAAAGGAATCTCGACGTACAAGAGAACTTTCAACAAGGGCAATGCGTTGGCCAACCTTGGCAAAGTGTCAACCTTATCCTGGTGGCTTCAGGCAAGATGCACAAACTAAAAAGGTGCCAACTTGGTTATTCTTAGTGGGAATGCGTGATTCAAATTTGCAAATAATTACCGTTAAAATTATGAAAAAAATATATATTTATATTTATCTTTGCACAGAGAGATCCCTCTGATGTTGTCAACCACTCTTGAATCACACAGATACAACAAACACGGTGTCGTCCGGGAACTAGGCCCGCCAATGTAAGTCAGTGCTATCTCTAACCGTAGTGCTATCGTTATTGGTGAGCTTCTCTATGAGCCGAGCTGATCTAGATTCACCGTTGACTCCCTTTTTCGAAACAAAAAAGTTTAGTGTTCATCAATGTATGAACAGGAAAATTGTTCACTAAAACATGAACAGATAACAACCATTGTACATCCGAAATTCCAACTCCATCTTTCGTCTTTGCTTGGCTTTCGGTTAGTTGGCGATTGGCTGTTGCCATTGAAAGGCCTCATAGCAGACAAATTGTTAGGTTTTTTTTTCTTTTTTTTGGTTGGGTAAAACTCTTTTTCCCTACATTCTACTGTCTGATGAGATTTGAAAGCAGCAGGTAGTTGAATTCACTGTCAAAAGTAGTTTTTCTTTTTTTGATTGAAAATCGTTTTTTAAACGATATTTCTGTCAATAATGTCCACAGGTGAAATAGTTTCCTTCTTGACAGCAGGCTGTGGGCAGCTCTTCTTCGGTGTCTTGAAGAGATCAGAGACGAAAAAGACCTAAAGGATGAATAAAAATAGATTAGTCAAAAGGAAACCCAGCATAAGAAATGCAAAAAAACATCAAGGACTGATTATCACAAATGTATTATGTTATATTGACAGGGCAGAAGCTGCTAGTACAGATCTGTAATTCAAAAAAAGACCTTTAAAACCTCAGATAGGATAAAGTGCGGAAACAAATAGCTAATGTTATTCTCTCCTATTGTGATATAGTCCAACATGTCATGTAAAACAGTTACTAGCATCTTAAATTTTCTAGTCATGCAGGCTGCTTCAGCCAAAAAGATGGAAACCTCTCTAGGGGTTTTGATGAACAATTACTTCAGCCCCAATAGCCTCTAGCAGATCAACATTCTAATGGACCTCACTAGGCAATAGAACTGTCCACATGACCAAGGACATGGATGAAAAATGACCTCAGTCCCAATGGCCACCAGCAGTTCAGTTTCCTGGTCAAGGGAATCCTACTAGCATATATAGAAGCCTATGTGGCCAAAGACATGGATGAACAATCATCACAGCCCCAATGGTTACCAGCAGATCAATGTTTGGGTCAAGTAGACGTCACTAGGCCATACAGGGGCCTAAATGACCGGAGAATGGGTGACCTTGATGGTCATGTGCAGCTTTGTTTTCTAGTCAGGTGGATCCCACTAGCCAACTGTGACCAGAGACATTGATGAACAATGACGTCCGCCACATTGGTTACCAACAGCTCCATGTCTCCATCCATGGACAAAGACATGGTTCAGCAAAGATTTCAGCACCAAAGGCCACTACTATCTCTGGTAAACCTCACTAAGCAAAAAAAAGCCTATATGACCAGGTAGGTGAATAAATAAGGACATTTGTCCCAAAGGTCACCAACAGTTTAATTGCTTGATCAAAGTGACCTCACTAGCCAATGCAGAGGCTAATCGCATTAATTGTTAAAAAAAAGTCTATTCAGCAGCAGTCCCCCAGTGTCAGCTGCAGAATGATGTAAAGGGTGACCACGGCAGTCACAAAGCTATTCTCGAGTCTTATCGCTCCTGAGTAAAAAGGAAGCGATATTTGGAGGTGATTTCCTGAATACCAAATGGAGGGATCCGTCTGCAGGATGTAAAATAGACGACACTGGCGGATCATGGCGATACGAGAGCAGCAGAATGGGAGTGTGAGCTTTCTAGGCATCTCCACCTAATTTCCTGCAACTCCCAGAATTCTGTGCAGAGGGAAACTGTGATAGTCAGACGGGGACAGCACAAAGCCAGCCGCACCTCCCTCCCGGTTCAACCTAAATGCTAATTTTACACTGCTTTGTTCAGTTTTATGAGACCTTGTGTTTACTCAGCCTTCATTTATGGCTGACTTTATTTTCTCATTATTTTCCTGTAAATATGATGTGAAACACATGGGGGCACTTAACCCACCTCACTCAGTACCCCAAGGAGCCAGTCTCTAATACATAGATGGCAGTCAGTCTCGGGAATGTCAGCGGTCTCTGGTGAATGGATAGATGTTTTTCTCCGTGATTACACTGATATTTCCACATTTCTTAGGAATAATTTGGAAAACGTCTTCAAGCCCTGGGAAATGATACAGCATTCCCAGGTGGTCATTGTATGTTGGGAAACCAGACATGACCCTTCAATATTCCCATTTTTTAGCCCCTACTGTTGTTGGCATAGATAGACCTGAAATTAGGTTTCTAATACTTTGCAGTTTAAAAAGTGGGATAGGAGCCCTGGTTAGGCTACAAACACTCTTTATAGAAAGATGATTGGGGGAGCAGAACTTACAAGCTGGCTGCAGCTCTGGGTTATATAAACAGCAGCAGCTTCAAGTGAAATGCGATCTGCTCAGGACATGCTGCTCCCTGCTCCTTGCCTTCATCTTGGTTTCACAATAAAGGGAGGTGAGGAGAAGGGGGAACTGCTCTCTTCCTAAGTTGGGTTTGGTCCACTTCCTGAAAAATGAGATCTCCACCCAAAAAATAAACTGCAGATTTGGGCTAGGAATGCGCGCTCCCCTCTGTCAAGCGGTGAGGAATTTTTACATTTAATTTGCTCAGTGATGTGAGATCAGTGCCCAAGATTTTCTTTACTGCCAATAATTTTCAGCTGTTGTGGCAATGGGCTCCCTACTTAGTAAGAAACAACCAACCAAAGTGATCAGGTAGATTTGCAGGGATCACTTTGAGGTCAAGGTCAATTTACCCTTAGTAGGACTATCATGGGGTCCAGACGAAGCAAAGCTCTTATGGGGCTCTGTAATGTAGAGCTCATTGCATGGTGCGGTTTTGTGCACCATTGCCCTTTACTCTGTCATATATATGTTTCTGTCCGCAGTCATTTCCTGACGGATAATTGTGGTTTAGATGATGTCCACTTCCTCATATATCAAAGGCGATATTATGAGAGTGCAGACCGCCGCCGGGCGATTTCTCATCACTTATTGTACGACTGGAATGACGCAGCATCAGGAAAGCTTGGGGTGACATCATCATAACAATGTTTTCTGGACTCTTGTGTGTGACCCCCCCCCCACTTCCAGCTACATGCAAAGCCCCTCTGCACACACCACACCACCATATCCCTAACAATCGCCTGTCAGTGCTCAGATGCACAAAGGTCGTGATTAGCTCAGCGCCTGCTCTCCATCCAGCGGCCAGAATCACATGAATCACAGGAAGTAGCTGCTGAAGGGAATACTTTCATTGTTTTATTAATCAGAGGGTCTGAGCAGCAGATCTTATTAGGGTTTATTAGAGCCAGCACCCTCTAAATCCACCAACACCCTTCTAAAATCACCAAGAGCCCCTCTGAAGCCACTCAGCACTCATTTGAATTCAAACTCTTATCCAAAAATCACCCAGCATCCCTACACCTAGCACTAGTCTTATTACTCGCAGACAGGGCCGCCACCCCTGATTCCTGATTCCACCCACAATTCCTAACTCAGCCGGGCCCTGCTTGCTGCACCATTGTGGAGTGTATTCAAACAAACAAAAAAATATTCTCGCTCACTGGGGGTAGAGGAGTGATTACAGTGGCATATTAAGGAGGACGGGGGGGACGGGGGGGGGGGGATGGCCAAAACTTATTGGGCCTATCAGTGGGGGTAACTATAGGGGGTGCAATCGCACACCACTGTGACTATGTCTTTTTGCAGGCAGCACTGCAGTGAATGGGGAGCACACATGGCCATGCCCCAGCATATCTAAATGTTTGGATGGAAGCGTGCATGCCTATCTCTTCAGAAAAATACAAGCCAATTGACGGACGACGTAGTCATGGCAGATGGCTCTCATTGGAAGAGAGCTCGCAAATACGCTGTTGGAGCAGGGAAGGGTGAGTGTTTATGGGTGTCCCGGAGGGTTTCACACAGCGGGGGGAAGCCATTGGCCGGGTGGGTTTTGTTTCACTTTAAAACTTTTGGGCAAAGTTTGTATTAATTTTTTTATTTAACAAGACAATTTGTGTGGGATCAAAATGGGGGGCTGCAGACATTGTGGATGTATGGGGCACCAAAATTCTTAGTAAAATAGCTGCACACAGCACCCATCTTAAATCAATTGCCCCAACTCTGAATCCAGCACTTCTCTAAAAGCATCCACCACCCTTCTAATGCTACCCAGGCACCCCTCTGAATCCACCAAGCACCCATCTTTATTCTCCCAGCAGCCCTCTTGAGTCACCTAGCACCCCTCTGAATCTCCCCAGAGCCCCTTTACCATCACCAAGACACCCAGCATCCCTCTGAAGTCACAGAGCACCACAATAAATACACCCAGTGCCATATGAATCCCCCCTACACCCCTCTAAATCTAGCAAGCACTTATTTATATTTTCCCTGCATCCTTCTGTTATCCTCAGCACCTGGAAGTTACCCAGCCCCTCTGAATCTACCAATGACACATGTGAAGTCACCCAGTACCCTTCTTAAGTTACCAAGCTTTACTATGAATCCTCCCAGTCCCCATTTAAAGGATGCCCATTCCCATCTGCCAATAAAGACATTCTAAACCTCACCTAATTCCCAGGATGACTCAAATTATGTTACAGGCATAATTATTTCGTGTTACTGAGGGATCTGGATAGTTTTCACACAGTGGGGCATCCCAAATCGGTTAAAATAGTCAAAGGAAAGGTTTTGTTTTGCTTTAACGTCTCTGCAGTCTATAAGGGTCCTGGTAAGAGTTCCTCCTCAGCTTAATAATCCTTTGGGGGTTCCCCAACGTGGAAAATATCTGCCTTCCCACAGACTGAAATGTGTAATCTTTTGCATTCTTCTTAGTGTTTTTCTTAAGGAGGCTGCTCAGATAAAGGACTGACACAGCTTGATTGCACCTTGGTTGTATTTTCCACCAGGCCTCCAGATGAATCTCGGGCATGCCAGGCTGGCATTACGTAGACGGGGGTCTGCTCTGAGAACGAGGGAAGCGCTTAAAACTGCAATCATGGTGAACTGATTTCCACCAATCTGCAATCAAGAGGTTTTTTTCCCAACGAAAACAAAGACGCAGAGGTTCCCAGGCTGGCTAGGGCCAGGCAAGCAGCTGTGCCAGGAAATTCTCACCCTAACTGCTTTAACCTCCTTATCCAGGCAGAAAGCTGGAGCAGTGCATTATGTCAAAAGCCAAGAGGACATAGTAATCCGATCCAGTGGTGTCGGCTCCATCTGTCAAGCCATATGTGTAGCCAGGGAAGAGCTGGGGTTAGCTCCATGACATTATAATGGGGAACCACAGAGAGAAAAACACCAATGGTAGCCAGCCATATATCCAACAGTGTATGATGCTAGGGTATGGTGTAGTCAGTTTTAAGCATTAGGATATGTGTTGGGGGTTAGGTTATATGTATACATATCGGGTATATGTGTTTGGGTTTGGATTAGTAGTTAGGTTTATGTGTTTGGCATAAATTATGGGGGTTAGGATCAGAAAAAAGAGATAAGATAGGGCTTAGAATTAATGATTTGGCCCACTTTATAATAAGACATAAGGGTTGGGATAGCTGTTGGGGTGTAATATAGTGGCTCAATTAGCTATCTGGACTAAATCAGTGGCTCTCAAACTTTTTAAGTCAAGTACCCCCTGAGATAAGTTTCAGAAAACAGAATACCCCCAAGGAGATTATCATTTATATATTTATATATATATATTATTGTATCAAAATAAGTAAGCCACAGGCCTCGTAGTACTTTTAAACCAAGAAGGAATAATGTTTTACTGTTAAAAATAAATATACTAGACCCATTAGACCACTGCTGTTGGTGCAGCCGCCAAATAAGCCTGTGTAACTCCTAGAGTACGTGAAACACAAGTTGAGAATCACTGGACTAGATTTAGTACCAAGGTTAGTTTTAGGTTCATGTATAGGAATCTATTAGGGTTGGGCTGAGGCTGTTAGGCTTAGGTAAAGGTTAGGTTAGTGTCACAGTCGAGGTTAGTGTTGGTTAAGGTTTTGGGTCAAATGTATCTTTTAGATCTAGGCATACTGGTTACAGCAAAGGTTTGGATGACATTAAAAGTATGTTTAATGTCAGACCCATTGATAGGAGTTAGATTCTTGGATCCAAGGTGTAGGGTTGGGGTTAGGCTTGTGACTGCATGTTTTACCATCCTAATATCTCCATCCTCCGTCCCACAGAATAGAATGCGGTCTCTTATAACAAAGCTCATAGATGAATCCACACACACAGACCCTCTTTCATGAGCACCCTGCTGACCAGCAGAATTCCATATGAGCCCAGCACCACCCCGTCTCTGCAGAACAATTACTCGTTATAAAGCGGCCATTATTAAAATATGCTCATGTCTCATATCTGGGGCTCACGCCTGGCTGGTCCCCTAATTAAACAGAGAATGTGGCTAAAATTCTCCTGTGTATGGGAACTTTGTCTTGCAGTGATACTTACTATGCAATATGCCACTAGCGCTCCCTGGATGAATCCAACCAGCACGTCAGATGGATGGTGCTTGTGATCTGACACTCGTGAGAGCCCCGTGTAAAACGCCATCATCAGCAACGTGAACTGCAGGAGGGGGCGCAGCAGACGGGCTCCTCTCCACGTGAACCTCGATTGCAGGTAGAACTGGAGAAAAAAGAAAGATCCTTGGGTTATGTTTAGGATAAGACACAATTTGATCACTGATACAAAAATATAACAGTTTCACTTAATAATATACTTATTATATTTTAACTTGTAAAGCGCTACGGAAGTTGATGGCGCTATATAAATAAACAAAAATTATAATAATAATAATAATTTGTAATTGTTAATAATACAACATATAACATACTAACAGTAATAAAATATACATAAAATATATGCATTCATTTATACATACTCTACTACATATATATATATATATATATATATATATATATATATATTTTTTTTTTTTTTTTTTTTTTTATTTAATTGAATGTAGTAATACTATATATAGTATATTAGCATAGTATATCAGCACAGACAAAAAACGGGTCAAAGCGACATTTTGCACCCTCCCAGTCTCTTCTGTAGCGCCCCATATAATTATTCTAATTTATTTTTGGAAGAATATTATCTCTAGAAAGTGTTACTCGGCCTCGCCTCACACTGACACCCATGCTGTAAGTGCTCCTAATTTATCTAAAATCATATTTGCTGGCACTAACCGTGTTTAGGTGGTGAGGGCCGGGAAGCTGGTGAATGACATAAAAACTACAGTGCAAAGAACAGCAATGAGAAATATCTTATTGCTTAAGGAGTCTGATTGGTCAACAGGACAAGCCTTGCTTAGATTGACCCATGTAAGGCCTCTCTTGGAGACATTTCCAACCATAGAAAATATTTGCTATTGCCTGAAGAAATGTATAATGTGCTGGAAAGTTTCCTATATAGCTTTAACTCACAGAAGACAGGGTTTCTGCATATCTGTAGTGCATCTACTTATCCAAAATCATTGAAGGTCCTGGTGTACCATGATAATGGACAGAACATCTACTCCACTGTTGTTGACTATCATTCGTGTAAAGACACTGAACTCTTTTATCTTTTCTGATAATACTGCTGCCTGCAGCTACCCTGAAGACTACCACACATCTGAATTTGAAATAAATTGGGACAAATTGGATGATACATAAAATGTGTGGAGCTGCAGCCAAGACCAACTGTATCAAGCACTGGTTTCAGAGGCAGGCTCACATTTGGCTAATCTTAGCATTCAACAAGTGATATGAGTTGAGGTCAGCTAAGGTTAGTGGGATTAGGTTGGCCACCAATGGTCTTGCTCAAATTTAGGGAAAGGTTGGTCCATCAGCCTGGCCATTGGTACCGTTACCAAAAAGATTTCCCCGTCAATCTACAGCCTTAAAAGAATTTCCAACTGGTTCCTCATAGATGCCCGAGAGGCCTAACATACTTTGCACGCTGTTATGAGCACTGCATTGTTTTACAGTGGTGCTAGATGGATACTGCACACTGAATAGATGAAGGGAGGTGGAATGTACATAAAATGTGTGATGCCACAACCGAGACCAGCTATATATAAGTATTGGGTTAGCTGAGATTGGGTTGGCCTCCTTTGGGCTTGAACATCCCAAAACCTAGTCTTGCTGTTGAGGCATGTGCTGCAACATGTCTCCACCAATCTGAAGCCCTTGTTATCATATTAGAAAAATGTCAAACCTGTTGGTCTCAAGCTGAATTTCAAACTTGTTGGGCTCAAGTTTTCTATAATCCTTGAAGTAGACAGTTCATAGTCAAATGAGAAACAAACTGTCTTGATCCTTTGTGTAATATCAACATTTCTTCGAAGGACAACAAAATGCCAACATGTCTATTATCTACTTGTCCTCATTTGTGTCTACACCCCCTCCTATCTCTAGGCTTCTGTGAGAACCAAATGAAACAAAGAGGGAAGAACAGACAGGAAGAACTTTGCTCCCATGAATCAAAGCAGCTCATGGATGGCCAGGCCTGGGACAAGCCGTTGTCAGGCCCTGCTGACATATCACACCCTTCCTATAGGAAGGAAACCAGAGGCCAGGGGCCCATGTGTTGGACCCTGGGGTCAGTATATTTTTAAATTGTCTCCTGTAAATCCGGAAACACATGCACAATGTATCGGAACTCTTCTGGAGGAGAAACATGACATTCTGACATTGGGAGAAAGAACATTCTTTGGCCAGAACATTGTGTGGCTCCAACAGGTAGCATAATGTGCTGAAAATAACCTTTTACTTCATTGTTTATTGGGAAAAGCTCACCATTGTTTCTCTAAAGGCTAATACATTCTAAGAAAACCAGTTCAAAAATTAAAAGAGTAAAAGTAGCCTATTTTTTTAGTGGCTATTATTATTCCAAAATATAAGCTCAACATCTAACCTGTCCCTTTAAGTCAGCCCCACAGTGACTGATACTCATCACTTGCAGACCAGGTTTCTGCATTGTGCTGAACATCTGGTCCTCCATTGGGGGCCAGCTGGGAAGAGGTTAGGTGAGTATCAGTTAGTGTGAAGCTGGGTGCTGGGTCTCATAGGGGACCTACTACTCCTAGGACAGACTTTCCTGACAGCATGCCTTTTGGTCCCATGTTTCCCTTCCCTTACTTAAAAGAGAGTAGGCTCCCAGGCTTACTAGAGGAATGGGCACATGCTCCAATCCGCAAGAGAGGCGTGGCGGGCATGCTCTACAGAAGAAGAAGCAGACGAGAAGATATTTTATAGGCAGCATGGTGCTAGGGGGATATGGTGAGTATAGAATACATGTTTAATCTGAAAGAAAGAAAGTTAAAGTTCACTACACACATTCCCTTAAAGAGGAGGGTTGGAAGGAATTGTGCAATGGTGCCTGATGATCTGTAGTTACTATACTGGGTGTGGTGTGCACATTAGATTGTGAGCTCTTCAGAAACATACAGAAAAATGTGAAGGCTTCTATGAAAGCTCCAATGAGCTGCAGAATATCTGTCAGCACTGTGTAAATGAACAAGACTATGTGGCCTCATAGTGGTGTTTGAGAGAGAAAAAGCATGATTCTCAATACAATTGTTCAGGTGAAGCTGAGAAACAAGCAGACTGAAACAAAAAAATATATATACATTCAAAAATTCAACTCATATGCACAGTTGGCTAAAAATAACACTAATCTTTGGAAACTAGTTAACAGTATAAAACCAAGATGCAGCTACCTGGTTCTCCTGGTTTCTTATCATAATCCTAATATAGTTGGTGACTGATAAAATGATTCTGATAAACACACACACACTTCTACCTCAATATAACGCTATATCACCAAAAAGGGGATTGCATTATAGCAAAAACTGCATTATATTGAGCACAAACCTCAAACATAGATAGAGCCAAGGGAGCCCAAGGGTGGACCCCGTTATATTGTAACCTGCCTTATTTTGAACCATTGAACCACGTTATATCAGGGTAACAGTGTGAGTATATATATATTTATAATTTTTAATCAGCAATACCAAAATAATTTATTTCTATAAATATTTACCAATGTATCATTTTTTTGTTAAAATCCTTAATTACAATTGTACATTATTTTCATGTTCAAGAATTGACTACTCAGCTGACTGGCCTGATCACTCCGCATCTTCAATGTGTTTACATGATCCCGCATTTCCTATGTTTTTTTTGCAAAATCGGCAGCCTTGCTCTTCCTATGATTCATGTGACCTATGTTGTGTCTTATGTGCTGACGTTAATAAAGGTCACCTTTTACTTCCCAGTGTTGCCCTTTCACCCAGAAAGTGATACCGTATATACTCGAGTATAGGCCGACCCGAATATAAGCCGAGGCACCTAATTTTACCCCAAAAACCTGGAAAAAGTTATTGACCCGAGTATAAGCCGAGGCACACAACACAGCACACAATACAGCACACATACACACACAAGGCACACACAGCACACAACACAGCACACAATACAGCACACAATACAGCACACAATACACACACAAGGCACACACAGCACACAACACAGCACACATACACACACAGCACACATACACACACAGCACACATACAATGCACACAACACACACACTCACCAGTTCAGCTCCTGCAGGATCTTCAGCGAGGCTCCTTCCAGCGACGGTGCGGGAGAGAGGACGGCGCGGGACGACGGCATGGGTCCGCAGGGCAGAAGAGCCGCCTCAGAGGCTTCAGAACTCGGCGGGGAGATCAGTACACCCAGCGCGAGGTGGGTGTACCAAGATGGCGGCCGGCGCGCTCCGCGCCGCCACGTCACGTCGCGTCACTGAGGCCCGGGCCGCCATCTTGGTACACCCACCTCGCGCTGGGTGTACTGATCTCCCCGCCGAGTTCTGAAGCCTCGGCGTCTCGTCTGCCGCCTCGGAGGCTCTTCTGCCCTCGCTCAGGTAAGTCTGACTCGAGTATAAGCCGAGGCTGCTTTTTTCAGCCCAAAAAGTGGGCTGAAAAACTCGGCTTATACTCGAGTATATACGGTAGATTCTTTTTGTCATTCTGGAGTTTTTTCTTTGGTTTATGAACAGTCTCTAATGGTCAGTTGAATAACTGAATTCATGAAACCCATGGGTACATTTCTTCACACTTGCATTTTAACATTTTATATTCTGGGGAGTTATTCAGTACTTTACAGATAAAGATTATGGTAGGACAGTTGAGGAAGCGTGGGGCAACTTAAAGAGAGAAGTTTTTAAGTTTTTTAGAAGTTAGAAGTTTTTTTTTTTTTTATAACGTTCAAGGAGCAAATGTGTGAAAATCTATTAGACCATCCTTAATATCCTAAGGGCACTTTGAGACCAAGGTGATTTCAGGGCGATTGCGATCCACTTGTGATCGGCCCAAAAGCGCTATTAAAGTGCTACCGCTTTTACATTTCAGAGGTGAGGTTAAAATCTTCCAGCAAAAGTCCGGCATGCACCTTTTTTAGCGCTTACGACCATCTGTAATTGCTAGTGCAAATGCAACATGTTTGATATTTCAGAATTTGCAAGAAAAATTAGTCCCAGTCAATTATGTGGTACCCATATATGTCTGCTGAAGCTTGGGGTGTGGTCAGGCATTCTATGACTAGACCCAAATATTGCCCCCACCCCGTGCCCTGAATTCTTATTCTTATATGCTCAATGGTTTTTAGTTTCAGAGCAAATTTAAAGGATGGAGACAAGAGATAATGTCATTGTTAAGCCAGTCACCAGCCTTATCAACCATGCTTGGGTTTTGATGACCTTTCTGCACACCTTGATGTCCAGGAGACATTCCCATTGATGATTTATGATTGCTGATGTCTGGAGCGTGGACTGGGGCATCTGTCAGAGCACTGACCCTATCAACTGCCTCAAGAAAACAATGCCACCAAGATAGCCATCACTGCTGTGTGTTGTTGCAAGGTAATCTAATCTGTTTGGAGACCTGGCAGCATCCATTTAGACTATCCTTATCTGAGATGGAGATGAAGGGGAGTCTGCAGACTCTAATGCCTAGGTACTGAAGAGCAAGGGGAGGCAAATAAAATTCCACACAATGCTGGAAGCTCAAGTTAGGCTTTGTGAAACAGACTTGCTCCTGTTTGATAGTAGAGTATAAGCCAACTATTATTTCCTGTAAGGTCCTCCATTTAACATGGAGTTGGAAAAAGAACAAAAGTAGAGAAGGACAGTGTTGTGACTATTGATATCTTCTCCATGTCCTGGCTGTGGCATTCCAGTCATGGGATGCAGCACACTGTCCTGTAAAGACTTGTTGTCCCCCACCTATTAGATATTTGAAAAATATTTTAGGGACTAACAACTAGTCATGAGCTCCGGGTCTGGGTTGTGGTTTAATTTAACCTAAATCCAGTCGATTTGGTCCAGTTTGACCAGTCCTGGATCTTGCCACCATTGGCCAGGAATCTGTGTCCATTTTCAAAATCCCATAACCCATGGGCCATATAGGGCTCATGAATTGGTAAAATCCATATGGAGGGACAACATCAACATTTCAGAAAGTATAAAAGAAAGCAATACAGAAGCAGAAGTTCTGCCACTCCACAGCCTGAAACCACTTCTATATCGCAATATGTTTCCTAATTCCTGTAAAAGTCCAGGATCACAGCTTTGAAAGGATTTAGCCTTTGAAACCCAAACTAGGATCAGAGTATCATGGTCGGAGCACCTCATGAGAGAGAAATGGGGAAAGATGAGGGAAATGAAACACCTGAGCAGTGGCAGGACAATAATTCCACCCAGCTGCTGATGCCGGATGGTAATATGGGAGCTATTGGGCTGCTGACAGCCATTAGATTATTAACCTCTTCCTTCCCATACATGTAAAGAGCAGCTTGCAGACTTCTATCTGTTGCTGCTCAACTGCATGAGGCCTTCAAGCTGGCTGTACTTTGTATAAGTAAATTCAAAGCTGTTAGAACTTTTTACTTGGGTATCACAATAAGTTTTTGTCTTCAACTTTTTTTCTTTTATTTGAAGCTAGGACTGAGGCTGACCATCTGAGCCTCTCAAAAGTTTAACTGTTCTGCTGATGACAACCAAGGCCATCTTCTAACTTAAGCAGTCACACTGAACAATTAATTATTAAAAATGATTAAGCAATTTTTTTTCAACGTATGTTCGGAGATTTACCATTTGGCTCCACAAAGAATGACTAACTAGGGAAGCTGGATTTAAAGACCTGCTCTTATCTCAGAATAACCTGTGATAAACCACATGCCATGACCGTGCGGTCTTTGTCACTTTTATAGATAATAGAAAAGAAGGGAATATTCTGCATTTTATTAGCATGTGTGTGCCTTATGGATTAGTATTATCACTTGCAATTATGGTACATTTTCTATGTATTATGTAAACATATTATATTTTCTCTACAAGTCTATAAGACTCAAAACTTTAATTGTGCCATAAAAACATGCTAACTGGCCTATGTGCTACGTGATCTCATCAGATAATGATACAAAGTGACATAAAATAGGGCACAGCAAATGTTTCACTATCTGTGTCACATTTAGAGAATACGGTAAATATGTAAGTATTATGAAAAAAGTCAGTGTTGTTAATATATTTATCTACACTAAATACTATGGAATATCTGTTACATAAATATGCAAATGCACAAAATAGTATTCCGTTTACTATTGTAAAGTGTAATGCCAGTTGTGACTTAATTAATACAAGTTTCATTACGTCATGTTGGCATGTGGAAGAGGCATTCTGGGTAGACAGGTTTGGCGGTGGTATCATTCCAATAAAGCGTGTGATCCAAATTCACACGGAGCCTGCCAAGCAGACGCCAACTTACAAAAATGATGTGGATGATTCAAATTATATACAATGTATACAAATAAAATAGTAATATACATATCCCTTAGAATATTCATAAAATTGTATATAATTAATATATTTTGATTTATTTAGTATTATTCTTAGTATTATTATCTAAGTAGCTTTCACTGTATTTTTATTATCCACTTTTTTATTGAGCATTTAATCCATTAAAAATAACCCAGTACTATTCTAATAAGATAAATGTAAAAATAAAAATGAGGAGGCAAGCATGTTCAGGAAATTGGACTAAATTAGAGTTATACTATTACTTTTTAAATTTATCAACATATAGCTGATTGTCTTGAAGGCATGAACAGGGGATGAAAACATTATATCCATGTCATTAGTAATTAGGCAGTTTTAACTCCATGCCCCATACCGCCATACCAGGTAAATCACTTTTCTAAAAAAGTTTCAAAGCAAAATGAGGATTAAACTCCCCTTTAGAGAATGCACTTCACCAGTGTTTCGAGCCTAAAACAACATCACGTGGCAATGGAAACAGAAAGCCCTCCGTCTATAATGCCTGTGTGTGTATTTTTCTTATAACTACAAAAAAACTTCAAAAAAAACTTTCCAAAAATAGAACTCGTCTTAATTAAAGTGTCACCTAGCTTTTCCGGATAAGGGAAGCAGATTTTTTTTCTTGTTAAACTGACCAATACAAAACTTTCATTCAGGGCCAGAAGTAGGTGAACTTCTGTTTTATTAAAGTTGTAAGGGGGGGGGGGGTGAGAAGGAGCTTAAAAAAACAGTTGGCCAAGTAAGAGAGGAGAAAAAAAGATCGTCTTTTTAATGCAGCTTAGCTGGCTAAATGTTTTTTTTAGCATCAGAGTGGGTAGAGACTCTAACTGCTTGCAGGCGCTCCTTGGTATTGGGGGGGGGGGGGTCCTGCTCTGCTACAGAGGAAATAGGGTACTCCAACTCCCACACCTGCAGGCAATATTTCTTGGCTAATCAGCTACATGTCTCGTCAAATCATTTTCCAGACGTTAAGCTGAATACATTGAGTAAAAAAAAAGAATAAACATTTTTTCTATTAATCAAAAATGAGGTGTCACAGCGTTGCTAAGATACAAATGCACCCCATTATGTCCAGAGGCTAACTCATGGTAGGGACCAAACCAAAAGCAAACTTTTATATCTACCCCATCTAAGTCAAACACACATTCTTATGAAGTGGAGCTATGACCTTAATATTTACGGGGCCTTTTAGTTTTGATCTTCAAGCCGGTTTCCTGGTTTACTGCTCCTTTAAGTGTATTACTGTAGGACTGATTGCATGCTGCATTACTGTTCACACTTGAGTTGCCAAAAAACAGCAGTAAAAAGGAGTGGATTGAACTTGAGTGGTCACATGGCCTCTTTAAACATTGATATTTGGAGGATATTTTCAAAAGTGAATACTAGGTTTGCTTGATGGCTGAATATACCAGTAAACTTAGCTTACGTGACCTGGAAAGACTCTACAATGCCTCAGTATTAGAGATAAGTGAATCTTTCAAGATCCATTTTATGTTGAATCTGACTGAATTAAGTTTTGGATGCAAACTGATTTGAACCTGCACCAAAACCAGTGTGGCATGGGCCTGGCATTCCCCCCAGGGTCACTTGCATAACTAACCTTTCTTGTGTCCAACCATACAGAAAGGCTGGGGGTGAGAGAATAACTCAGATTAGAGGAGCCTGGGGATGTGGCCAGCAGGCTTATCACATTATTTGGAAAATTTGAGATCAGCCAATCGGCAATCTCAAATTTACTGGGTTGGAATGGCTACAGCGGTGAAAAAAGCTGGCAGCATTACCCAAGGTTATTAAAGTTCCGTTAAAGTTCTATTAAAGTAGACCAACCTTTTAAAGTTACATTGTTGCCAGATTAACCTTTGTGAGTGGTGTAGTATATTAAGCAGTACTATTATGTGGGTATCCAGTGTTTGAATATTATTAACTGTCTGATTTTCAATTATACCCCAAAATATTACTGTAAAACTTAAACTAATACATTTTTGGTTCACTAAACAAAAAATAAATAGCAGGATTTAAACACTGGTTGACTAGTCTAGTGCTTAATCCACTGTAGCTATTTAAGTGATCTGTGCTGTATTATCTTTGTATCATATCCATTAACAAATCACTAAAGTTATGGACCCAAACGTTTAGAAAATATGGATATATATATATATATATATGTATATTTTTAAGAAATTTGGGCTGAATTCTATTCTGTTAGATCAATCCCTACTCAGTAGCCTACGGAGAAGTATCTGTATCATAGAAAGCAAAATGGGTGGGTTTTCACTATGCCAATGTTTATTTGCATAAATATTTGCAGGGCTGTGACACAAGCTGTAAACTGACTGGTCTGATCTCTGAGGTGATCTAAATTTCCTCACCAGGGATTCTAAGCTTGGGAAATAAGTTACATTAGTAGAATTGGATAGGGGCACACTATGACCCACAACTAGGGGTTGCACAATGCTGTTCTTAAGCTCCAGGCTACCTTCTGGTAGATCTATTTCATGTCTATTCCCAACATTGTCCATAATCTCAGGTGATTTTCACTTGTGAGGAAGTGTTATGGAAAATTGCTTAGCTGATGTGGACCTAGCCCAAACAAAAAGTCCCCCATATTGATTGATTGTAAATAAACTTACCACCAAGTAGAGCATTGTATACATGGAGAAGGAGGCGTGTCCAGAGAAGAATGACTTCCTGCAAAATGGAAGTAAAACAAACAGAAGAATGAGACTTTAATGGACTTTTAGTATATGTATATCAATATGCAGTGAGTGACTCACATCCTTATTGTGTCATAAATCAATATATGGGTATGTACTTTGCACCAGAGTAAGAGGTGGATAACGCATGAACAAAAACAATGTGGGAAATGAGGGTTGCAGCTGATCTATTTCAGATAGCAGCTCAGCTTAAAACGTTTTAATCAAGTTGATACATTGCTACAGTTAAACAGTGTTAGTAAGAATATAAACAAACAAGAACCAGTGTCATAGATTTATGACACAATTCTAGTCACATCCACCAAGATCAATTACTCACATCCATAAGCGCCCATTAACGATATTTTCCATGTGCACTGGGAGAAGCTACTAGTAACATTATCCTCAAGTAAGATGTTACTCAAGCTCATAGAGATAACCAATCATGCTTATCAATGATGAAAATGATATAACTCATCCCTCAATGATGGATACAATATCACTCATATTCATAAAGTTTAACCACTTTTGTTCTTCTACAGTGACCATCATATTGGTCAAGTTCACTCACCTACGACCATCATAATTAGTATCTACATTTATTTACCTATGTCCATCAATTCTATCAACTTTATCTACTCACAACTATCATCAATATTGAAGTATATTAATTAATCGTCCATTAACCATATCACTCATGCACAATGAACTCAACGACTCCCATCTATCAGCAGTATGATTTAAGCTCATCAAGGTTATCTACTCATCTATGTTAACATTATTAATTGTGTTCATCAAGGTCTATCATTCCTGTTCATCAAAATGTTTCCAATAACCATGAACCGCTCATGCTCATAAGCAATACTAGTCACGTTTAGCAAATTGAATGCTTGGCAACTCTACCACTACACAGTTGTAAGAGACTGAACTTGATAGATCATGATATATGCTTAGAAACCTTATTAAATATGGTTTCATACAGTAGTATAAAATATAATAACAAAACTCTACCTTGCTTCTATGACTTTGCTCCTTGGACCTCTACATTCGTAATCCGTAATGTATCCTAGTGAGCAGTTAATAGTTGTGAAGTCTGGATCACAGACTGCCAGAAAATGGGGCCTCAGGCGGCCAATGGACACCTTGGCTATGTCGGTGAAGGACTGGCTGATGGCACAGCCAAAGAGAAAGCACCCAACCTGCTTGTACAATGCAGACACATAAGGGTTCTGGATGAATGAATATGATCTTTCCTTCAAGTAGTAGATGCGGAAGAACTCTCCAACTATGATCTGTAAAGACAAGAACCATTGGTTAGTGCAGGACCACTACAACTACACTAGAAGAAATTGCTTTAAATGGACATTGACAAATCGACACAAACAAATATACATATTTGTTATACATAGTAAAGCGACCATTGTATTGTGACCTGAACTTTTTGTTTAACACAGACATCAAAGTATGTACAACAACCAATAATATGTTGAAATAAATAAGGCTGTTTGCCAGATGTGGACAATATTTCATCAGTTTGAAAATCCCACAGTCATTTCACTGGAAACTAATTCCCAACTTAAGTTGGTGGAACCAAGTTGACATTTGAAGGTCACAAAATGGTTTGGCTTGACTTTGTAAAAACAAGGAAAATTTTAAAGATAAGCCCATACAACAGAACACTGCAACATGTAAAGCATGAAAATAAAGCTTCACTAATGGGACACTTGGTGAGAAACAATCAAAGGTTTCTGATTGCTAATCTTTTTGGCTGGTTGGCATGGCTTAGATACCACAGGTTGCAAGTTGAAGACTTGACTTCTATTTTTACTTTATATACTAGGGTCAACCACTTTTGGGGGGGAGGAAGTCAGGGTAAAAAGCAACTGGTTGACTAACACAGTGAACTAGAGAAAACGTTTTAGACTTGTCTCTTTAATACAAGAGAAGTTGATAACTATTGTGTATGGACAACCCTAGGCACTTCTCTGAGCTGGAGAACTTTAAGACCAGTGATTTTCATTTGTAATCAAATATGTCACACCAGCTGACTAACCCTGGTGCCATTGTGTGTAAACTAGAAGACTATAAATTCTAGATTAGTCCCAAATTCTGACCCATAGCCAATTGCTGGCTGCAGGGTGGCAGCTTTTGTGGGTAAATCAGACTAACATTTTCTTACTGAAAATAAAGGATGTCTCCGTGAAATTTTGAAATCCTAGCTGTACTGTGACCTAAAGTTGGGATGACACTACACCAGTCTTGTATAAATGTCTCCAGGTCATCCTAAACAACCTAGATTTTAGAGAAAGTGACGCCTAGTGGATCATCACGTGCCTCTATTTATTTATCTATCAGTTCTCATCTTTCCCCTTATAGCTAACATTGCCTCTGTTGGTGGTCCAGATGTAGAAAGTTGTAAATTGGGGAATTAAGTCTTCACCAATTACATGTTGAAGAGCTGGGAAAACATGGGCCACATAACAGCCGTGCCTCTTGTGTTCAGGGTAAGGAGCACCATGATCTCTTGCAGATGTCACCAAGCTAGAAGAGTTAATTGGGACAAGTTGTTACATGGGTGCGTTTGTGGTTATAAAGGTGTTAGCCACCTGAGCGGTCCATGAATGACCACCTTATACTTAAAATATTATTTTCTTTTTAGTTTTGTTCTTTATATTTTATGTTAACTCTTTTTTATAGCTTCATTCTGGTGAACTGCGGCATTGAGGACAGTGACAATATTGCATGCGCAGCTTTCCCTTTAGAAAAGATGGACCTCTTCTTTAAAACAATAACCCAGGTTAGGGACCCACAGGGTAAAATGTGTACCATCTGTTCCTCATTCATCGTGGCCCTACATAATAAAGTGAACAACTCTCTAACTAAGGCACAGGAATCTGTGAATGTTTGCATTCCAATGGAAAGTAACTGGATTTGTTTTGGCGGTGTACTCTTAAAGACATTTCACCAGTCTGCCCCCTCCACTAACTTCCTCTGCTCATCATGGAATGAGGAAGTCACACAAATGAGTGGTGAAAAGTCTCACCAAGCTCAGTTGTTTTTGGTAAACATTCTAAGGGATATGGTGGTATGATAGCCATGGACCCTCTAAAAAGTGGTTCATCTGCTTGTAAAAGGGAAGCACTTCCCTGTCACTGTTGTAGAAGCAAAATTTTAAAAAGTAGCCATCATAAAACGACCCAAGCACAAGATAAACAAGAATTTTAGCTGAATTTTAGCTACATTGCCGTCCTGCCTTGGAATATTTACCATACAAAGAAAGTCTCATAACACTGGTACAAGTCAACCCCTGATAATGAGTTCTATGGTGCTAGTAACAGACAGCAGCTACTTCTATTGGGAATGATAGATATAGGATAAAAGTCCAGCTAATTTCTAATTTGAATGATATCATGTCTATATGACACCATGGATCGTTCAAGGTAACCCTGGTAAGGTAATTTTGTCTATGTAATCTATGGCACACCTCACAAAAACATAGGCCATCATCATTATATTCATGCAGCCATGTTTGGTTTTGAACAATGGCCCGCAGATGTACCTTGGGTTATTGGGATTGGGTCTGATCCATCTAATGTCCTGATATATCCCTGGTTGACCTAAAGACTATGTTATACAGAGGATTAGCATTGGGCAAAACCCAACGCCCCTTGCCTCTGTTATTTATATGTCTTTTATATGCAGGTGTTGGCTTAGAACCAGTTGTAGGAGACAATCAAGCAGAAAGGAAGAATGAAGCTTTTAATACGTAACTCTCTAAGCCTCCTAATTAAAAGAGGCAAGAAGAAACCATGATGCAACAAGTGAACAAACCAATAGCCGACCATGATTGATAAACTGTGATTGGCTAATCCAGGTTTGGGCACATTGTCCATCCCCTCATTCAATAAGTCTGGAAGTCTCAAAGAACTTTCACTAAGAGGCAGAGAATGCACCACAAGCAAAGATGTTGATTTGTGATTGGCAGCATGACACTTACAGTAAGGATGGAAATTAAAATGCCAACAGCAGACAGGACAGCGTCATTAATTGTCTCTCCTCCCGGTTTGATTGGGTACTGGATACTTTCATCGTCACAGTAAAAGCCCCGGCGATATGGTTTGATTCGATTAGATTCAATTATCAGGAAAGGTAGGGCAGCTAGCGAAAGAGCGAAAGAGAGAGACAAGATGGAAACCATCAATGAACAAATAATGCATAAACACAAAACAGGGCAGAGCATGCAGGGTCAGGGCCAACGCAACCTCTTTGTGGTGTATTTAAAAAAAAATGGCATCACCTGAATTCTTTCAGCAAATCAATTATATGTTATAGGAATGCCAAAATATCTGTATAATAGAGTTTTACTGTAAACCTTTACTGTCATAACAGGAGGGAGAGGTTGCATGGGCCCAGATGAGACTGCTGCCCTACAGCACTTATCACTTACAGAAACCAGAGCCACCAGCACCCCGGCCGTAAGCAGCAGCGGCACAGAGATGGTGCTTTTCTTAAATTCGTGTCTTATGCTCCCATCACTGCAGAAAAAGCCCCTCTGGAAGGTCGGTATAAAGGAGGTGCAGTTGGCCACCACTGCTGGGGCAGATGCTGTCAGGACAAAGGGCAAGATTTCACAGTTATAACCCCACTTGGTAGCACACCAGACAGAAATGGATTTTTAGTGATTGAAGAATAAGAACTGCTGGAATATATGATTTATCTACATATATGGAAGGGTTGGGGCCTCTTAGAATTGCTGCCTGTGACAACATGAAGGAGACTTGCCATGTCTTCTACTCAACAGTGACCACCTGTTTCCTTCTTTAGAGGGAATTTGACAGACTCTAAACCGAGTTAGGCAGGGGGTACACATTTCACAAAGGGGGTTTAATTTAACTTAACTAAAATCATAAGGTTTGGTCACCAGAGACAGGAAGTTAATTTTACTAGAAATCAATGGATTTCATGGAGACCAAATATAGTGTTAGTGTTTGGCCACCAAACAGACTGCATCTCCATCTCTATCCATAAATGATGTGGCTGCAGAAGGGATTTAGCTCTGCCAAACCAGGAGCAGAAACGGCACTTGCTTTGGGTACACTAGAGTGTGTTTGAAGTTGGTTACTGAGCACTAAAGGTAGGTGCCTCTTACTAGTCGGCAGGCTGGAGCGCATTAAGATGTGGTATGAAAGGGCCATGGTGCACCCCCTTTTCTCTGGTGTACTTGATATCTAGGCCCTGTCAGACCTATCAAAAATGTCACAGCTAATTTCAATATTTTGTGTGCTAGAGGACCTTAAAAAATGCCAAGGACATGGATGACTCCTTCATTATGCTGGTGCAAAAACATAACATAACATAACAGAACCAGAGCAGACTTTTGCCTGGATGGTAATAGAGATCTTGAAGTTAAGGGGTCTCCCCCAGTGGGGTCACAGGCAGGATTAAAGAGTTGATTGGCCATACTATTCCAAACTTTGTCTCTAACATTTTCTCTATATTAATTTTTGGGGGATTTTCCAGGTTCCAGCTAATATTTTGGGAAAACAAAAAGTAAAATGGCTAATGAGGTCTAGAGCATTTTAATATAACATTTGATCATCAATAATAACAACAATCAACATTATCATCAAATATAAGCAGTCATCCTCATCACCATGAACAGGCACAATTTAAGGCATTGCTCCTCTGAACTTTTCCCCATTAAAGCCCAACTCCAGCCAATATTTATGCTCCACCATGAAATATGTCAGCACTGAATGTGTTGGCGGGCTCAGCCTGGTACTGCCCAGTTGAGTGACAGCAATTTGCCCGCATGTCCCCTAATGTGAAATGAGACAGACTGATAACTTGCAATGTGGACCATCCAATCTCTTCTCGATCTGACCAATCACATTGTGCACACAAATGAATCCAGCTGTGAGCTGGGGGGCTGCTGCGCTCTGGTTACGTGGCCCTGCCAACGCTACATTTGTTTGCTATCCAGGCTATTGTGCTAATGGCTTCCACATGCGTGATCTGTTTAACATGTGTCACATGACAATAGCGCTTGCCTGAGATTTAACCCGTTTATTACCAGCAACATAACAGGGGATTGTCACATTCAATAAACCGTTCATTGATGAAATCTTTGAAACAAGCAACTTTCTAATAAAGTGTCTGTCAGTCAGAGGCGTCTTTATTTCACATCTGCATAATAACAGATTAAACTGTCTCTAGTTACTACAACACAGACTTGTGTCAGATTCCTCCCAACGCATTCAATAATCAGAGTCAAGGAAAGAAACTAATAGAACACACTATTGCAACATTGTAACAGACATATTGAAGGCGGGGCTTTACCATGGCAGCCAAACAGGGTTGTTCCAGTGTTCTATAATGATGCTGAAACAACACCTGTACATCTGTATGGAGACCCACAGCAAACATAACATGTAGCCGGGCTTCAGAGATGGGTCTGGCCAATACTGTAAATAGGAGCTTGCATTCTAATAATGTATAGGGGATGTACAGTAGGAAAAATATCTTACAGCAGCTTAAAGTATATTGCAGCATGTAGAAGAGCTTACAATCTATTAAGGTATAAGGGAGGACACAGAAAAGTAAGAGTTTACAATCTATTAGGGTATAAGGGAGGATACAGAAGGAGAAGAGCTTACAATCTATTAGGGTATAAGGGAGGACACAGAAAGAGAAGAGCTTACAATCCATTAGGGTATAAGGGAGGATACAGAAGGAGAGGAGCTTACAATCTATTAGGGTATAAGGGAGGATACAGAAGGAGAAGAGCTTACAATCTATTAGGGTATAAGGGAGGACACAGAAAGAGAAGAGCTTACAATCCATTAGGGTATAAGGGAGGACACAGAAAGAGAAGAGCTTACAATCTATTAGGGTATAAGGGAGGATACAGAAGGAGAAAAGCTTACAATCTATTAGGGTATAAGGGAGGATACAGAAGGGGAAGAGCTTACAATCTATTAGGGTATAAGGGAGGATACAGAAGAGAAAAGATCTTACAATCTATTAGGGTATAAGGGAGGATACAGAAGAAAAAAAGCTTACAATCTATTAGGGTATAAGGGAGATACAGAAGGGGAAGAGCTTACACTCTATTAGGGTATAAGGGAGGATACAGAACGGGAATAGCTTACAATCTATTAGGGTATAAGGGAGGATATTGAAATTGGAAGATCTTTCAATTCTTTATGCTTTGAGAGAATACAAAATGAGAAAGAACTCTTTTATAAGGGAGGGCAAAGAATGTGGGGAAGCTTCCCAAACCTGAACTGGTAACTGCCCTTGTAGCACTGCCCATGGGCCCCATAGCAGCCCTATATGCTGCTTTAGCTATTGCTACACTAGGTAGTTATGTGTTTTTGACAGGGTCTCCTGTCAGTTTTACCCTGTGAAGCTTGCGGTCCAGATGGGATGTATTTAATCTGAAGCTGAAAAACCTCAGAGACCAGAGACTGTCAAATGCCAGCGTGTGTATTGTTGGGACTCGAAGCAGAAGGCCCAGAAGGGTAAACCACTGCATTGCTGTATAACTCACCCTACTGTATGAGAACCTGGGAGGCCGGTATGGCCTAGGAGGAAAGAAATTGTAAGAAACAGCTGCAGCTTAGTGCAATACCTCTTGCTCATCGGCAGAGATAAAAGTCCTGGCTTATTTTCTTGGTGTAAAAAAACAAAAATAAAAAAAATGACTGAAGTTGGGCTGAAATTTACTTTACAGAGGTGAGCAGCTGCTCGGCTGCCAAGAACTCATTCGGCGGGTGCCATAAGCTCGTTTGGGGCTAATCTTCGCATTAGAGAGCTCCACGAGCCAGGGGCCGGGCCTGGAAATTTAACTTTTAATATTTAACGGTGGCTTTGATTCTTGGGATACCTGCCAGGGTCTAAAAAGATGGATTTAAAAAAATAACCTTCCTAGAGGTACAGCGCTGGCTATGCGTCCAGCGGGGGCGCGATGGCTGCGTGCACTGTAAATATTATGATTTTTACGCCTGTGGCACGGGGTGCTATTTTAAGCAGCTCAGCGCTACCGGTCTTGGGGGTTGGTGTAAACCTGCTCGGGAGGGTAATAGACGCGACGATTATTGAAATTGGAGGGCGGCCAAAGTGGCAGGACCTGAAACGTCTCGCTTTTCCCTTTGAAGCCTTTTAATAGAAAAACGATTCCTGTGTATACACCGCCATTGATGTGCATTCTGCGCCACCCTCTGCTTACCACACCGGCTGTGCTATTATACAGCAGTGACTGGAATCCAAGGGGGGAAAAGATCTGAGGGTACTATTAATGCCTTCAGCAATGTAATTTCTCTTTTCTTTTGGGGGGTTTTCAACAGAATTTCTGGGTCCCATACAGTTGAAACCTTGTTAGGAGAAGCAAAAGATGCTTGGTACCAGGATGGGTTAAATGCAGAGGAAGAATCAGTATGTGTGCGCAAGCATATAATGGCCATTATCTCCATTATATGCTAATGGTGGGTGACTGGAAGCAAGACTCCTTAAGGAAATGCTGATGGCGGTGGCACCATATGGACCCCATTTACAGTTGGTTGGGTCCTATGCTAAAGTTATACTTCTGCCCAGCCCTGCTTTTGATGTTAAGTCGGTAATTGGAAGGGGACATTGGCAGTTTGGTAATATGGGGCCCAACATTAGGCTCTGCTGTTGTGGGGGAACCAGACTGATCAGATCCTTTTATGATAGCTCACCACCTCACCATAGACATAAGTTTCCAAACCTGCTGCCAACACTCCAATGTTGACACATGAAGGTAGATCATTGTTGTGATCCCTCAGCCAGGTCCTCACTCTACATCCAACCAATGAGAACTCAAACGTTTTTATTGCATTCAATATTTTTATAGGTATAGGTGTTAGGTTATTACTCATTTTCATGGATACGCCCAGGATTTTTATGAAAATTCCTAAAAACGGGTTTAACCAAACATCTTGCATGAGGGAACTTGATACAAGGGACATACACTGGAAGTATTGAGCAAAAGTTCCATGAAAAGAAGCAGAGTTCTCATGCCATCCTTCCCTGTTCTATAGAGAAGATGGAACAAAGATTTAATTGTGAGCACTGCATTCATCTGTAACCCAACCTGAAGAAAAGATGGCCGTCACAACTGATAAAAGCAAAGTCCAAGATCTCCAACTGGCAAGCCTACAGCTTTTAATGTCTCTGAAAATGTATTCCTGTTCAATGGCTTTCCTCTCTGTAAGCTGAGAAAAATATAGAGAGGGAGCTGATATTTTTAGAGAGGGGTCAGGACTGGCATTAGCAACAATCCCCTTATTACAGGTAGACCATAACGCTGCCAAGTAAAGGTTGGAGTCATTTTGTAAAAGGATTCTGATACAGTCGTTTTTCAGGGCCCAGACCATGGTTGAAACAGTAAATGCAAGAAGAAAGACACCTGCGTTTTATGTGTAATGTAATCACTGATTAGTCTTAATCTCTGGACAGGTTGGGGAACCTTCTGAATTTATGTATCTCCTTTACATGGCAGGCTACAGGCAGCCAGGCCCGTCAATGTTCCTATTGTACACGTGGAGGGGCCTCTCCGGTGCCGGCTGCTGCCACCTGCACAAACAGCACACGTGTAGCCAGTATGAAATGGGATGTGAGGTCTACGACTTGCACTTCAAAGGAAAAAAGAAATGGAAACCTACCATCTGAAGAGGAAACATTTGTTTTAGTTTTCTAAAGGTAATTTCCGACAACCAGATTTTCAAGGGGGGGGGGGGGGGGGGGGATTTTAGTCCATACGGACCAAATGCATGTGGGTCAGACAAAATTATTTGTATTATTTGTTGAATTTAAGAAAACCTGGTCAGTTTCCAGCAGATTAGAAACTAAAGCTTTGCTTAAAGGGGACCTAACCCCCCCCCTTGCAACTTTATGGCCAAGAGGATCCTGGTCCACATGGACATTTTACTACCCTAATATACCCCTTTACCCAATCAGTATGCTTTGCATTAGCTAGACACTAACTTTTTCCTAGAGGAGCACCTTTCGATGGCTCTGGTCCCCCACTATACAGAACTCTATGAGGAAATAATAAGTATCTACCAAATGTGGGGCTCACAAGCAGTGAATAGGTGGGTTTGGGTCTCAGTGGAGCAGGGAGGGTTTAGGTCCAGTGGCATGGGACTATTAAGGGTATTATTTTTAAACCTGTAGCTACAGTCAGGGCAGTCCAGACCTCATTATGGTATGAGAAGGGAGCTGGGACAACTGGGACACTAAGGGCAACCTTGACTTCATCTAGGCTACTGGGCGTTTTGGAAAGATAATGGTAAATGGGCCCTGATGAAATTGGAAAATGAAAAGCCAAGTCCCTGGTTGCTAAAAATGTTCTACTGTTAGTTAGCAATCTGTATGTCAAATGGGAGATTTGTATGGGGCCCAAAGGCTTTTGATTGCCGCCTTGGCTATGGTTTAGCCTAATTGAGAATGCATTTTGGATACCATAGTCCATAATACCTTAATAAAGTGGACCAGATTCTATTTTCCATCTTATCTACAAAGCTTAATGAAACTACCTGTAATCCAATGGTTTATTTGGCGTAGATGGCAGGATTGACTCTTTGTTTCAAAAAAGCTGTCCAAAATATGTGACATCAACCAAGAAACAAATGCATATTTATGCATTTTTAAGGTTTCCAATAGGGTTGATTCATGTCCATGAGTAATTTTTTTACTCAAGTTTTTTTTGAGAGTAAACACTTTTTCTTTTGTTTTTTTAAGTAATATGTTTTTTTTTTATATAAATATGGTGCTGAATTGCACTTAGGGAAAAAAATCAAAAGAAAAAGTTTTTACTCCCAAAAAACTTGAGTAAAAAAATACTCACTGTCATGAATCAACCCTATTGTGTTAAAGGCAAGCATAAGAATGACAAGCCTGTGTGCACAATGACTGGATCCAGGAACATTATAGGTGTGCACTATTTCTTTACAAATCATCATATGCATCCATATTTTAAATGTGGCTATACTGGGCCACATATAATAATACGGGTCATGCATAGTAACAGTTGTCCTCATGCACCATGCCGGTGCAGGGGTGGACACCAAAGATTATGCAGGTAGGAGGTGTATGCTTTTCTCTGTATGCCTTCATATACAATTGGAACATACCTTTAAAGTGAGACATCAATCTAAATCCCCTCTGAGATTTTAAACCCTATTCAACACAACAGTGCCAGGGAGCAATGCTCAACGTGAGGGGCATCCAAAGCTTTCCGCAATAGCGGTGGCATTCATGGCTCAGATAATTATGCTTACATCTGCTCAATCACCTAGCGTGAATAGGGATCCCGCCGCACCAAATCCCCCCGCCTTTGTGCTGTGGCACGCAGGTTTGTGAGGATCACATGGTGACAAGGGAATCCTTTCAATTCCCACGGGACGAATTTCACTACCCTGGTGGCTCGGGCCGATGACCTCCATTCAACTGCTCTCTCACTTTCAGGGAAGACAAAGGGCCAGCTATGAAGGAGCCATTGTCTTTCCCTTCCATTCTAAATCTGCCAGATTATTCAAACTTTACCGGGAGTAAAAAGGTTAAACTGCAGAGCAAAGGCAAAGGAAGAAAAACTGTCACTCAGCTCATACCCAAATAATATAAAGTCTGTCCCTTTTCTATGGGAAGGATGAAAGCCTCAAATGTCCTGTAAGGACAATTTCAGGCAATGCATTTAAATATGTTTATTTATGCATCAATGTAATAATTTTTGCTTTAAAGCGGGTCTTCACTCTGAATAAGAGTCTATCTTATATGTTTCCCCCACCCTGTACATACAGATTGCTCACATTAAAAATCATCCTACCTGTATCTATTGCATGTTATGAGCCTTTAAACATTCAAGATGGCGGCTCATGGGACATCAGGCATCAGTGCCTTCTGACTGTGCTGCTCTGCATTCTGGGATTGCTGACCTTTTCCTGACCCCAGCTCTGCTCTGTCTGAGCAAAGCACAGCTATAACCCCCTGCCCTGTACTTTATCTCGCTCTCCTCTCCTCAGTAAGTGTGATGCTTCTGAGTCAAGATGGCGGCACCCATATCCTAACGTCCTGAACAGAGTTGAAGCCCAGTGGGGGAAAGAATAATAAATAAGTGACTAAAAACTTAAAATATATAAATTTTATATGCTGGGGAATTGTTATTTAAGGGTTTGGGTTTTTCAATAAATCATGGTGAAGGTCCGGTTTAAATTAGTAAGTAGAACTATATATATACAAATTATCAAAAAAGACCACACAGACCAATCTTTGGACCTTTTTGTTGAGCTCCAATACCTAGAGACTGAAAGGAAATACCATAGAGGCCAATCTTTAGCCTTTTGGTTCACCCATAGGCACTAAACTCTCTCAAGCAAAATCTGCCATTGTATGGCCTAAAAAATCACCATCTGCTCGAAGATAACGCCACCCTGGGAGCAACTGACCATAGACAGCCTCACAAAGCAAATTTCTATTCAAGCTCTGAATTTGCAGCACACCATATAGGCTAATATTTGTGGACTCTCTAGAAGTTTTCTATGCTTAATTGGGGTGGGCATGCTAACGTAATGTCCACCTTCATACCAATGTAGCAACCACATACTAGCCCATTATATTTTGCTTAAGAGGTTACTGGATCTTCAAGCTCTGTCAATCAAAATTTATCATTGTATGGTAAACATCTGGTAGAAGATAACAACACAAATATAAAGGGTCCCTACTTGCAACCAAGCTCGCCCTGAATACCCTTGACCTTAGACACCATCTATGCAAATTTAAATTCAAACTCTGAGTTTGAGAACAAGTAGGCTCCCTGCATCCCACTTCTCAATGTGCACGCCTCTCTATAAGTCTCTCACAAGAACATAAAGTGAATTCATTTGCGTCTTTTGCTTCCTTATGAATAATCATGGCTGGTCAATTGAGTAATTGAGCCTCTGAATAGCTCTAATTAATCAACTAGTTGAATCTCCATTACCCAGGAGATGTGTCAGTTTTCACTTGTGCGCCAAGGTCCTGAGGGACAAGATCTCTTGAATCTGCCAAGGAAGAGGACAAGGGTTTGGCCAGAGGAAGGGGTCTGTAATAATATATGGATGGCAAAAGCAAGACATCACCAGGGCGGTGACAAACAATCAAGGCTGCATGGAAGATTTAATCTGCATGCTGAGTTGTTGGTTGTAGCCAACTGTTTGTTGTGACTATGTAATTAGACAATT
Organism: Gastrophryne carolinensis; assembly: GCA_027917425.1. Lineage (NCBI taxonomy): Eukaryota > Metazoa > Chordata > Amphibia > Anura > Microhylidae > Gastrophryne > Gastrophryne carolinensis. The sequence continues at coordinate 399,713,083 of CM051235.1, forward strand.
ACGTGGCAACAGGTTGGCCATAGAAGGCAGTAGTAGCTGCAGGCATTTATTTTCTTTTGTTGTTAGCCAAGACCTCTGCAGGAGAGCAGGGAGCAGCTGCAATTTAACACTGATGGACGGGAGATTACACACCTGTGGTGGGAAAAGAACATCTGAAAATGGCAAAATATTGACTGTGTAAAAGCAAATAAACATTCATTTTAGGTGAACCTGACCTGAGAACAATGGAGAGACCTAGAATTCAAGCTACTAGGGATTGCCTATCCATACTTTAGAGATCTGTGACATCACTGAGAATGCTGCCTAGCTTTTTGCTAAAGTCTAGCTACTTAATTTAGAATGTTGTCTATGGATGCCATTACCTGTTTATCAACTAGAGACCAGAGACATCACTGAGCATGTCTCCTATCCATTCACTAGAGACCAGAGACATCACTGAGCATGTCTCCTATCCATTCACTAGAGACCAGTGACATCACTGAGAATGCAGCCTATCCATTCACTAGAGACCAGTGACATCACTGAGAATGCAGCCTATCCATTCACTAGAGACCAGTGACATCACTGAGAATGCAGCCTATCCATTCACTAGAGATCAGTGACATCACTGAGAATGCAGCCTATCCATTCACTAGAGACCAGTGACATCACTGAGAATGCAGCCTATCCATTCACTAGAGACCAGTGACATCACTGAGAATACAGCCTATCCATTCACTAGAGACCAGTGACATCACTGAGAATGCAGCCTATCCATTCACTAGAGACCAGTGACATCACTGAGAATGCAGCCTATCCATTCACTAGAGACCAGTGACATCACTGAGAATACAGCCTATCCATTCACTAGAGACCAGTGATATCACTGAGAATGCAGCCTATCCATTCACTAGAGACCAGTGACATCACTGAGAATGCAGCCTATCCATTCACTAGAGACCAGTGACATCACTGAGAATACAGCCTATCCATTCACTAGAGACCAGTGACATCACTGAGAATACAGCCTATCCATTCACTAGAGACCAGTGACATCACTGAGAATGCAGCCTATCCATTCACTAGAGACCAGTGACATCACTGAGAATGCAGCCTATCCATTCACTAGAGACCAGTGACATCACTGAGAATGCAGCCTATCCATTCACTAGAGACCAGTGACATCACTGAGAATACAGCCTATCCATTCACTAGAGACCAGTGACATCACTGAGAATACAGCCTATCCATTCACTAGAGACCAGTGACATCACTGAGAATGCAGCCTATCCATTCACTAGAGACCAGTGATATCACTGAGAATGCAGCCTATCCATTCACTAGAGACCAGTGACATCACTGAGAATGCAGCCTATCCATTCACTAGAGACCAATGACATCACTGAGAATGCAGCCTATCCATTCACTAGAGACCAGTGACATCACTGATAATGCAGCCTATCCATTCACTAGAGACCACTGACATCACTGAGAATGCAGCCTATCCATTCACTAGAGACCAGTGACATCACTGATAATGCAGCCTATCCATTCACTAGAGACCAGTGACAACACTGAGAATGCAGCCTATCCATTCACTAGAGACCAGTGACATCACTGAGAATGCAGCCTATCCATTCACTAGAGACCAGTGACATCACTGAGAATGCAACCTATCCATTCACTAGAAACCAGTGACATCACTGAGAATGCAGCCTATCCATTCACTAGAGACCAGTGACATCACTGAGAATGCAGCCTATCCATTCACTAGAGACCAGTGACATCACTGAGAATGCAGCCTATCCATTCACTAGAGACCAGTGACATCACTGAGAATGCAGCCTATCCATTCACTAGAGACCAGTGACATCACTGATAATGCAGCCTATCCATTCACTAGAGACCAGTGACATCACTGAGAATGCAGCCTATCCATTCACTAGAGACCAGTGGCATCACTGAGAATGCAGCCTATCAATTCACTAGAGACCAGTGACATCACTGAGAATGCAGCCTATCCATTCACTAGAGACCAGTGACATCACTGAGAATGCAGCCTATCCATTCACTAGAGACCAGTGACATCACTGAGAATGCAGCCTATCCATTCACTAGAGACCAGTGACATCACTGAGAATGCAGCCTATCCATTCACTAGAGACCAGTGACATCACTGATAATGCAGCCTATCCATTCACTAGAGACCAGTGACATCACTGATAATGCAGCCTATCCATTCACTAGAGACCAGTGACATCACTGAGAATGCAGCCTATCCATTCACTAGAGACCAGTGGCATCACTGAGAATGCAGCCTATCAATTCACTAGAGACCAGTGACATCACTGAGAATGCAGCCTATCCATTCACTAGAGACCAGTGACATCACTGAGAATGCAGCCTATCCATTCACTAGAGACCAGTGACATCACTGAGAATGCAGCCTATCCATTCACTAGAGACCAGTGACATCACTGATAATGCAGCCTATCCATTCACTAGAGACCACTGACATCACTGAGAATGCAGCCTATCCATTCACTAGAGACCAGTGACATCACTGATAATGCAGCCTATCCATTCACTAGAGACCAGTGACAACACTGAGAATGCAGCCTATCCATTCACTAGAGACCAGTGACATCACTGAGAATGCAGCCTATCCATTCACTAGAGACCAGTGACATCACTGAGAATGCAGCCTATCCATTCACTAGAGACCAGTGACATTACTGAGAATGCAGCCTATCCATTCACTAGAGACCAGTGACATCACTGAGAATGCAGCCTATCCATTCACTAGAGACCAGTGACATCACTGAGAATGCAGCCTATCCATTCACTAGAGACCAGTGACATCACTGAGAATGCAGCCTATCCATTCACTAGAGACCAGTGACATCACTGAGAATGCAGCCTATCCATTCACTAGAGACCAGTGACATCACTGAGAACGCAGCCTATCCATTCACTAGAGACTAGTGACATCACTGAGAATGCAGCTTATCCATTCACTAGAGACCAGTGACATCACTGAGAATGCAGCCTATCCATTCACTAGAGACCAGTGACATCACTGAGAATGCAGCCTATCCATTCACTAGAGACCAGTGACATCACTGAGAATGCAGCCTATCCATTCACTAGAGATCAGTGACACCACTGAGAATGCAGCCTATCCATTCACTAGAGACCAGTGACATCACTGAGAATGCAACCTATGCATTCACTTTCCATCTGTACATACTATTTGTCTTATCTCCATTTATTAGCTACACATGTAAATAAGTCCCAGTACAATACCCCTACACTTCACTTTTTCCCATGATGTTTATCATCTCACATCTAATCATTAAAGTGGACCATCACCCTCCCGTGATAGCGATCACCTCCTTCCCCGCGGGACATCCGAGATCGGGATGCCCCGCAGGGTGAAACCCCCCCAAACACCCCAAATCCCCTTACCTTGTCTTCGGCCGCCGCCGCCTCCCTCGCGCCCCTCTAGACGTGCGCGCGCCCGCGCCGGCCGTCTGTGAATGGCGGGCGCGCGCGCGTCAAGAGTGATGAGCGGGAGGTGGCGGCGGAGGAGCCGCTTGTCCGCGGCTGTCAAACCGCTTGTCCGTCGGTGCTGGGAGCGGGGAGAGGTGAGTTTTTCGGGTGATCGGGGGGGTTTCACACAGCGGGGCACCCCGATCCACTTTAAATGTCTGAGAGTTGCATCTATCTGGTTAGCAGACTGCATTTTCTGATAGTCTAGTGCTGACAGATAGGGTCGATTTAGTGCCAGGTAGGAATTCTCACTCCTTTTTTAGGAGAGAAAACTTCAATTTAGTTATATTGTCTACCTAGTTTACATTTTCACCTGGCTCGGAATCAGCCCCAAAGGTAGACAATGTCTTGAGTCCATGTCCCCCTGTCCCTCGTTGTTCCCATTTATCCCTCTTTGAAGTGTAACATGTAGATATGCAGCAATAAATAGTTCATTCGCCTATTCAAAGCGTTTCTACTGTTGTAACTGTTACATCCTATCTTCTATCCATCTCTCAATGAGGGGGCGTGGCCTAATTTAACAAATGTCCCTCTTTCCTACTCTGAAAAGTTGGTAGGTATGCAATGACAGTTTTCTTCCTTTTCTAAAAACGGAGTGAGAATTCTCAACTGGCTCTAAATCGACCCCAAATTGTTCTTGGAGAAGGCTTTGGTGGGAAATGTCCAGACAGCTTCAATCAAAAGACCTTCAATGTAGAGACACATTTGGAAACATACCTGATATAATTTACCAGAGTAATATCTGTATATTTCTCACCCCCCCCCAAAAAAAAATACTGTTAGCGGAACAAAACCTGGGATTAAGCCTATACCAGATTTTGTTCCATGGCCCAGGGGCATCCTGAACTGCTATCCCCAGCAGTGTGCACGCTCGCATCCCCGGCCCGTCCTGAATGGCAGTTAGCCAAGCGTGGGGGGGGGGGGGGGGGCAGCAGTTCCAAGGCTGGCCATATTGGGTTGTGTTCCACTTTAAATGAAAGTCGGGGAGGAGGACCATGTCTGCGGATTAGGGAGCATGTCTTGGGGGGGAGGGGTAGAAGACATCAAGAGGTTGATTCAGAGCCAGGTGAGAATTCTCACTCCTTTTTAGGAGAGAAAACTGTCATTGACTTTGTTTACCAGGTGTATTTGTTTCACTTTGTTTACCCCAGATTAGATAATGAAAGTCCATGGCAATTTTCTCTCCTAAAAAAGGAGTGAGTTTTCTCACCAGGCTCTAGATCGACCCCCATGTCTGGGCCGAGGAGTGAACCATGTCTGGGGGGGGGGGGGGGGCATGTCTGAGGAGAGAACCATGTCTGGGGGGGGCATGTCTGAGGAGAGAACCATGTCTGGGGGGGGGCATGTCTGAGGAGAGAACCATGTCTGAGGAGAGAACCATGTCTGGGGGGGCATGTCTGATGAGAGAACCATGTCTGGGGGGGGGGGGCATGTCTGAGGAGAGAACCATGTCTGGGGGGGCATGTCTGAGGAGAGAACCATGTCGGGGGGGGGGGGGCATGTCTGAGGAGAGAACCATGTGTGTAGGTTATGTATTGGGTGTGACTTGCATCCCTTTGTAAATGAGTACATAGTGCTGCATAATACTGTATGTTAGCAACTTATAAATATTGTATAATAAGCAGGTTGAAAAGTTACTAGAGATTTGTGAATGGTTTCTAATAATACAGGTAAGAGGTTTCCAAACTCTGGTGAGAAAATACCCTGAAGCAAGAAAAACAGACTGAAATGCAGTGAGGTTTCCTATTGGCAGCTCAGCTATTAGGTGAGCAATTTCATCATTCATTAACTGCATTATTAACAAACCGCGGCATTCTATTTGCATAGAACATCCACTTTAACAAGTGCTTCATTGTCGCTGAAGGATCTCATTCTCACTGTTTACTGTTCTGAGGAGGTATGTGGGCAAAAGGGAAATTAAAAAGAGGTGACTCAGGTAACGAAAGTACAATTATTCTCCTGGCAATTAAATGTGTTCCGGATTTCCCGGTTTGAAAAGTAGGACACATCTTCTTCCAAGCAGGGATTCCCGGTTGAGAAAAATCCTTCATTGCATCAATCTGTAATGTTTGGTGATTTTAAGAAAACCCTGCTTAGCATATTTAAAAGACAGCACATTGGTTGCCTAGGAACAGTGTTTCCCAACCTTTGATACTACTGCCAACGGTGGAAGTCAAGCTACCCTCATGTGCTACCAGGGGCCGACAAGCTGATGCACTGGGGAGAGCAGAAGTGGGCTCCTTGTCCTTGGGAAAGTTTAAATCCACTGGATGTAGGCCTGCTTTAAAGTCATTTGGCATTTGTGGCAAAGTGTTGGCCACTCCTATACTAAGTGTGATGGGGTTTTTTAATTGACTCGGCCCCCTGTGCATACACTTGCTACAAAACCCAATTTCATTGACTTGCACAGCGCAAGTACCTGGAGCCTACCTAGGCTCCGTTCTGTTCCACCCTGTTGTGGTATAGCTGCTGGCCACCTGACCTGAGGTTTGAACTCCTGGATGCTGGAAGGTCACACATGCAAGTCTACATGAGTGCTCAAATGGGAGAGTGAATGTTCTGTGTTTCTTAGTAGAACGGGCATTCATATTTTGGGGTGGGGGAAACAGCAGCCCTGAGGTTTTTTAGGTTTTTTTTAGGTCTGGGACAAGTTGGGTGACACACCTAACTCTAAGAAAGTTAAGAATAACAAGATCCTATAAGGGCTTTGTAGTGAGGTCCTGCATTCTTTCTATATGTATTGTGGGACAAATCTAACAAAACATGTACAGCTTCTCTTTAAAGTATGTAACTAGTTGGTAAACAACCACCGAGGTGAAACCTTCATAATCCCAGCCCATTACTCTAACAGACACACAACAACTTCTAAAGCTTTCCCATCGAAGATGCTCCAACCAGAAAAACACTTGAGAAATCCAAATACAATCCTCTACATGAAGAATTAGTACACTACTTGGTTTCTGCACATTCTGAGTGTACTCCTCTGTAGAAATTGCTTTGCCTCTGAGCCAGCTTGCTTCTGTCCTCTTGAAAGGCCTCATTGTTTGTGCCCATGGGCTTTAAAGCTCTCCGTATCCTGAACTTGAACCCCAAAGGTTTCTACTAGTGAGAAGTTTTGAGCAGCTTCGAGCTCTGCCAGCGGGGCTGCAGCTCATAATAGGCCTACGAAATACTATAACCCAGAATGTTCCAAAAGAACCCTTTTCATGGGAAGGAAATAAAAGAATTCTCAACAAGAAAAACAAAGAAGAATTAACAACCAATGACGGGTTCAAAGAGGGTTCTTTAACAGCTTGGTTTGATGAAAGTTGCTCCTCGCAGAGTTGAAATTGGAGATTAACCCACACTAATAAACGTCTTGGCTTTTAGACGCTCTGGCAACAAATGAGAATCTGTTCAGAAGATATTAAATGTCTCAGAACATGTGAAACGGGTCAACAAATGTTGGCACAGCTTGCACCAAGCTGTCCTCAAGACAGGGTTGTTTAAGGACTGATGATAAAGAACACAACACCTTTAACATGGCCTGAGCACCAATCATAAAGGTAGTCTGTTACATTCTATATATAAACCAAACTACCCCTATTAATATTATTATTATTATTTGTAAAGCACTGTCTTTTCACATATGGCTAAATGACTTGATCAAGAGACATGGTCATAAGTAGATAATAAAGAAAGGGCACAATCACTGGACACAGTGGTAATGAAAGCCTGTTTAACTATATAAACTGAAAAGCATAATCAAATTCCATTATTCTCCATAAATAAAAATTGCGCCTCCGACACAAACTTATCACCAGGCACTGGAAGATCATGAAAGTTCAAAAATTAGCATCCGATACGCCCCCCCCCCCCCACCCCCCACTCATAGAATGTAACCAACTTACACAACTACACCCTCAACATGACCTGACCCATGGCCATGATCAATGCTATTTAATAACACTGCGCTTATAAAACAATAAAACCTACCTAGAGTACACACTCAACATGACCATAATCATAATGCAAAATGATATCCCTAAACATATAGAACAATACAACCTACCTTCTATATGGCTTGACCACTGGAAACAATCATACTATAATGTCATATCATACAAAGAACAATACAGTTTACTACAGTCCAGGAAAGTGCCCCTGTTTGTAAAGTACCCCTGCCCTGCCCCCCTCCCCTGGCACTGAGGGCTTTACACCTGCCTATTCAAGTGAGGGTGAAACAGCGGGGGGTACTTCACAAATTGGGGCATCTGTCTGGACTGGTCCTTTAAAGGGTAAGTCTACTTTCGATGGATTTTTTGAAAGTGTATTTTTTGTGTGTCATAAGATGTCCTCAAGGCGCTGAGCTTATCTAATTTTTTCAAATTTTGTCAAATGTGTGTTTTATAAATGCAGTTTTCACCAACTCCAATCTGTTTCTATTGGTAACTGTACATTATGTAATTATTATACATTGTTATTTGTTGAAAAAGAATCAAACAAGTTTGTAGTTCAACTTATTTTCAAGGTTGTGTTGTCTTGCTTAATCTGAAGGCAACTGTTGTGCCACATTGAAATGTCTGTGTGCCCCACTTTTCAGCGTCCCTCGGTGGTGTGGAACAATATGGGACAGTTTCTTTGCATCAGAGGCGTTTCATGAGTGCAGCCTCCCAACAAACTGTCTGCCATGCTAATCATGGCCCCATTCAGAGCTGCTCCTAGCTGAATAGAAAGCTTTGACAATGGGCCAGGGGCGTACTGAGCCGGCCCCACAATGCACTTGTTCTTTCACTTGCAAAGTGCTTTTTCCACGCTCCCATTAGTGAGAGCTTTTAAAGCGTCGCTCTGTAATTTCAGGTCATAAAAAGTTTTGTTTTCTGAGCCCAAGTACTTCACTTCAGATTCATTTTCCAAAAAGTTACCAGGCAGTTGTGGGCACCGGGTAATTTAACAAAAAGGACAATTCGAGGTCATTTACACTTTCTTGTGCTAATATTTATATTTAACAAAATAAACCCCCTTTTTTTAAAAAAAACTTTTGGGGAGTCTAAGATTAAACACTTTGAGCTGAATTATGACATGAAGAATTGGATTATGCCGTGTGATTAACGACTGGCAGTTGTCATGGAGATGTCACTGAAACAATATCCATTGTGGGGGGCCTTTTATTGGGATTGGTGGGAAAAGAAACAAGTGGCATTCGACTTTGCTGGGGTGATGTGCTGGATGAATTGGCACTGACGGAGACTTTTCAATGGTCACTTAAAAAGCGTAGCACAATATAAGCATTCACTTTCCAGAGATACTAAATTAGATCAGACAGCTAAAAGAAGCATTGTGCGCTGCTTTATTACCATTTATTCCACTTCTGATTGGCCAATTGATAAAACATTGCCAAACAGCTAGGTCATTTCTCAACGTTTCCATCAGTTGTGAAGAAATGCTCTATCATTGGAGAAATCTCAGATAACCTAGTTGTCATTATTTATCTGACTGCTCTGATCAAATACTATCTGCACAAAGTTGTTCTTAGACTTAGGTTACAGAGTTTGTGGAGCTTGGAAAGATTCCCAAGATACCTAAGGTAGCATCTGTGTAAGCCACAAAATGCTCCAGCACCATTCCTGATTTATCTGACTCTGGTGATCAGATTCTAACAGCACAAACATTGTGCCTAACCCTAGGGTAGAGTCATTGTGCAACTTGCAAACACCCCCCAGATTCTAAGGTAGTACTTTTGATTTTAACTATCCTGGGTTTTGGTCCAATTGGGGATGCCCCACTGTGTGAAACCCCCCAGGTTGCCCAATCTAACTCACCTTCCCTGGCCCAACGGTGCATGTGTCTCCTCCCGTCCAATCAGTGTGCTCGGATCCACTCCCACCCACTCGTCTAAGGATCGTTGGCTCCAGCCAAGTGTAGCTGAGTCCTGAGGAGCAAAATGGACCCAAGTGCACTAGCGGCCTCATCCCCACTACCCATTGTTCTAAACTCGCTGTTAAAGCCCTCCTCCTCTCAATATCATGCTGGGAGCAATCAGAGTCTACTGAAAATAGTGCTAGAAGGAAGATAAGAGTCAAAAGAACAGTTTATTATCCCCCAATTTTTCCTTTAAAGCCAAAATTGTGAGTATTTTTATGCAATTTATCTCCAGGACAATAAGGGGAGTTTTTTTTTAGTTAATTTTATTTAACCTTCCATAGAACGTGGTTGGTCCGCTTTAATTTAATCTGAAAATGCTCCATTGCCCTTCAAAGCCGACAGAAGTTGGCATGATTTTTTCTGACGTTGATGATCAAATTATTTTACTACCTACTGTAGACTTCATAGGTGGAAGCTCACCTATGGTATCACTTGTGTGAACCAAATCTTGAAACCCAACATAAAACAAATGATTCTCAAAACACATTGAAAAATGCCAGGCGAAAACAAATGCTCAGAAGAAATAATGTGCAATTTGCCATTGCAACTGAAGGGGAATCCCAAATCAGAATGCACCGGGAGTGATTGGTAAACAGGACCTAAATTCATTGACCAAAATAGTTGAGTCCTACACAATACAACAACTGATTTGAAGAGTCAGCAAAATGCACAGACAAAGTGTAGATCTGTTTTGGGACTTTAGACATATGCTAATTGGCACATTTTAGTCCCTCTTGGCCATTAAAGCCAGGAAACCAAAGGCTACGACACATCATTAGCATCAGGGATTTTGGCATTGTAGATTATAGCCTGCAGCAGAAATGTTTTAAAACGATATTTGCTTTTGAATTCTTCAAATAGAGCTTCACTTTGTTCTTTCATATTGAATGGAGCGCTAGCTTCCTGTCCAGTATCTAACACTCGCAGAATGGAGCTGTTTTGATTCTTTGGTCAATAGTCTCTGCTGGCAGCGGTCCAGGCGCATGAAAGATGCTGCAGTATCGGCGGGTTCTGTTATAACAGCTGACAGGAAGGCACAGGAGGGCTGCGACCAAGAGCCAATTTCTCTCTAAGTAGCCTCATTTTACACTTTTCATCTTAATCCCTGTTGGTTAGGAAAGTGTGGTTTGATGGTCCCCATCCCTTGAAATCTTTAGCCCTTAAAGGAACCCTAGCATTCAAACCCATGAAACTGTTTTTGTTTTGATAATGTAATTCATTTACTATGTTAATTAAAGCGGACCTAAACCCCCCTTTGCAACTTTGTGGTCCATAGGGACACAAAGCTAACCATAAATTAACCTTTCATCATAGTGAAATACTTACTTTTCCTAGAAAAACGCCACCTGACCAGGCATAGGAAGCAGCTGCATACACATATGATAACCACGCCTCCTCCAATAGGAGACATGCGGGACTGCAGCAAGTATTTTCTTCCCGTTCCCTGTCATACAGAGCAAAAAATATCGGGGGCAGGTTTAGGCCCATTTTAAATTGGACCTATCACCACCGTGGCCTGCACTAGAGTCTAAAAGTCTCCAGGGCTGTCCAATTAAGTGCTTATGATTCTGCATGCCCCACTGTGTGAACCCCCTGCAGAGACCAACAATATCTTACCTTTTCAGTGGTCCTGCACTGCAGCCCTATCGCTGATATCCCTGCAGATGAGGTGCACCCTGGCGACCAACCATTTAAATAAGCTAGACAATAAAGCCCACTCTTGCACCCTATGCCGGCACTCTGTTCAAACAACCGCTTTATGACGTGCATTAGTATGCACACCATAGATCACAGATTAGTCGAGATCCCACAGCATGTGCCATGAGAACGGTGGAAAAGTGAGTTGTTTGGTTGATCTGGGGTATGTCATAGTGGGCATCCCAAATTGACTCCACTTTATTTTAGGCCTTAAACCAGACCAACAGTAAAAACAGTAAAAACTGACTGTTGGTCTACCCTGTGCTGCAACAGCCCGCAGCATATATCACCTATATTACCTATATCACCCTACATGCCCAGTACAGGGCAGCCCAAGCTTACAGGATTCTGTGTCTCTTGACAACATCTGGGCCCAGATGACTGCCAGTGCCAATCACATTCACTAGAAGTGTTTGCACATTACTGTACAATGGTCTTCATGGCAAACACAATGGGGGGAACTGAAGTCACAGGGGACTGGGTGACAGGTGATCGGGGAAGCCCTGGTGTGTGGGTTTCCCAAGAATAGTCATGCATTGTGGGGATATATACGAGGGGGCATCATCAATTAGGATTACTGTGCCAGATCAATAGTCATTTGGTCTGTTGTTTCTAACAGCCTTTTCTTCTCTAATCTCGAAGTTATCCACCAATTGTAACATTCTATAGTGATTTCATTTGCCACCACCACCAAGTGAGCTCAAATAATAAGTTTAGTGTAATCAAACATTTCCCAAGATGTAAGAGAAGTGGACGCATGTCTTCCAGCTCTACTTTAACACACACATGCAAATGGTTAATATCTAAGTTGAGAAAATACATTTCACTGCAGCAGAGCAGATTAAGTGTCTTATTTCACAACTCTGATCAAAGTTGCAAAGTCAGCTGAACACCCCTCACACACTTCACATTTTATGGATATATATTTTCCAGGGAATCAAGTAGCAGAGGTCTGGTGAAAAATGGAAAAACCACCCCCATCCCCCATGTATAACTGGCTGCCAGTTTCCAGACCATGTCATACATGCCTGTGTAGTGGCTATAACCTCCTTTACAGACCAGCGGGGAGATCCAGTTTCCATCTGCCCCGAAAAGAGATGGTAAAAATAAGTATAGTAATTCAACCAATTCAAACAAACGGCAACTGCGGGTCATTAGACTTCAAGAAGAACTCTGAATTGGTCTAAACTCTCTTTATTAACTTTTTTGGGCTTTCCAGGTGGGAAGTGTGTAAATGAATAAGGAGGTCACCAGCAAGATGAAGTCTAAAAAGTTCACTGGGCTATGGTTGATTGCCTTGCCCAGCTATGGCCTTTCCTGGAGATACTGTAATAGCATCAAGTCAATAAATGTGGCCTGACTAGCTTTCCTTTTTAGGTCTGCAAATAAAAACAGACTGTTAGGTAAAGGAGAATAGATTACGGTATATATACACTAGTTATAGGACAAAATGAACACGGTACATTTCGGTTTTACCCAGCCGACAAAGAGTTAAACACTTACTACATAGAATCTTTAACCTAAAATTCTTCCAGATGGTGTTAAACCACTTTCATGGAACTAAGACAGGAAAAGAGAAACATTTCTGTAAATATTATTAACTGGGTGGGTGAAATTAGTCCAGTCTGCTGCACTGCATTGGTGGGATGCCTGAGATTTTCCAACCGGCTTCAGGTTCACGATACAATCTAAGAAAATGTTTCTTTGGGAAAGTCCTCTAATCACATCTGCGTACACTGCGCTAGATGGCGCAGAACGCTTTGCACTTGTCAATCGTTCGCTGAAAAGATTGTGCTCTCTAGCTACACACACAACAAGCGTGGTCCCTAGGGATGGTGGAGTCCAATTTTTCCATCTCTAGCTGGCAGTGCATAGTTGTACCAGGATATGTAACCTCCTGTTCACCCCATACTGACTGGAAAAAAAAGGACTGTCCATATTTTCCAATTAGTTCTTTAAGACAGTGGAACATGGGAAGTTTAAGTCAAGTGGTTCCATTTCCTTACTCGGTCTTACCACCTTGATAATCCAAAGGGCAAACATAGCTACAATAGTCAATATACTGGTTTGAGTGCTTCATACAGGTTTAAGCATTTAGTTCCAAAAGTGAGTTGCAATATGTCTAAGAAGGTTCTCAACCATCCAGGTCAAGGTAAAGCTTTATTATTAAATAAGGGCAACCGGAGTGGCATACTTTGACTTACTGGAACAAAGATTTTATTCTTTACAATCAATACTAGGATGTCATAGTGTATCTCTCATAGGTGATATGACAGCATGTACTCTAGTGAGCATATCTGCCAGACAGAGTATTAGACATAATAGATGTCAACCAAAATATAAGGAAGCATTTAAATGATAACTTTGGTATATTATCCTTGAACAAAGACACAATCTCAAACAGCCGAACATTTGAAGGACACAATTGTTTAGTCGAGCTTAGTATATATGTTTATACATTGTAAGTAAATGATGACATTTAAACATTTGGAGGCTATTCTCCTTCAGTCGTTACCCTGTACAAGTGGCCTGTGCCATACCTGTTTTTTGTAACTGTCACGGCAAGCCGTCTGTCTCTAGTTTGTTATGCAAATGTAATGAGTGTCTTGCCTTGTATGGTCTCTTTAGATTGCGTAACAGTTACTAATTAATCCTTTTGTCATGACAATGCATTATGATTAATCATCAGCTCCACGACTGCAGTTATCCAGTTTATATTAGGGGGCAGAATGAGGGGATGATTGCTGATGTTGTTGTAAAATCATTTGCAATATGAATTTTTAATACATCTCAACAGGTATACAGTCAAGATGACTGTCCGCCTACTGGATTTACCTGATGGGTTGTCCCTTTCTGTAAATGGAAAGTGTGCGAACAAGAAAGTTGACTCCTACTGTTTCAAGCCTGAGGAATTTGTCAGTAATGAAGACCTGAAATCACTAATTAAATGTTCACCACCCACTGACAAAGCAAACATCTTGTTGACAGCCAGTGTCTCCTCTCTTCTTGATTTGTGGACCTAGGCTATCACATTTGACTTGAGACAACCTTCTTTTTTTTTAGTAATAAAATGTGTTTTGAGAAACCTGCAAATATTTCAAATAGACACCAGAAGCACAAAGCTTGTCTTTTCAAACATGTTATTGTTATATAGTGGGGGACTATCCTGTGGAGATTACGCAACAGTCAGATGACAGAACGAGACTTCACACTGGCATGGGTTGACCAAGAATTAAATGCAGCTGGAGGGCAAAATGTCAGAAGGCATCTTACATGTTCTAATCAGACTTTAGCTTACACAAGGTAAAAAAGTAACCAAAGAAACATAGTATTTCTAAGTAGTTTAGATGTACATCAGAATGGTTGGCTTTACATTTTGTGGTAGTATATCTGAAGGGTGGACCTTATAATAGCTGAATATCCATGTAATGGTTGTATATCTGAAGACCATCTATTAATGATTATGTAAGTAGGTCAAGTGGCCAAACCAGATTTTAAAATCCAGTTAATAACTGCTGAGGTCAATTTGGTCAGCTATCTAATCCTCTTCTTAATTTAGCACTCCCCTCCGAAGTGAATATTGTTTGCATTTTATACGAGTATTATGTTTTGAAATATGAATTTAAGCTGGCCAAGTTTCCTAATCCCTAGTCACATTAGGTTTTCACTTTCGAGCTAAGAATAACTTTTTTTTACAAGTGGTGAAAATAGATATCATGCTCTTCATATCTTCCAGAGGAAACCCATGACTAGTCAACATCCCTGGCATTGTCAAGAAGCGCCTGCATGGTGTCACTCGATAGCTCTTCCTCTATGAGAATGTGGACATCATATTTCATAGCCACCAGCAGTAAATGAGCATCAGGGAAACCCACTGATAGTAAAACCACCTTCGAAGGAATACTGTACTACAAAGGGCATGTAATGGCACATGCTAAACTGTATCACAGTAGAACCCAGGCCAATAAAGACAGCTGTCATCTCAAATGTGCACAGTTTGTCCAACAGAAGCCTGACTATCACTTTGCTGAAGAACTACCCGGTCATCAAACTCAACGAAACCACAATACTCGACTCTAGATTACAGGTTAAAGGTTATGTGGTGTATTTAGTGGGCAGTTTTAAATTAGGTAGTGGTTTGAGAAGCCTGGTTTTGCATTAAATCTCTAATCTAGAAAGTGTATAGCATAAACCCCAGAGTAAATTGGCACAATCTTATCTTTTGGATTGAAAAACATGATAGCATTATGTGGAATTAGCGCCTTTAATCTGGATGTACTCTAATCTGATTGAGGACACACCACAAACCAGAGCCAAAACAAAGGCTTGACAATGAGCTCAATCCAACAAAGGTTTGTGCAACCTCCAAACGGCTCTTCAAGACATCTCGTCTTTCTGAAATAGTTTTTTTTACAGAGCTAATCTTTATGACCTAAATTTTAAAAATGCAGAATCATTTTAACAATTCGTAACTCGGTAATGACAGAGGCAAGCCTTCCAAGCCCCATCTGACATGGCCAAAAGCCAAACTTCATGTCAAGCAGACCCTTGACTAAGTTTAAAGAGCCTAATTCCACCCAATCCCCAGAATTCTCAGTTACATGAAACAATATGAACCAGATGTCAATTATGTAATGATTTATGAGTTCAGCTCCTTCTTGGAGACCCGCTCAGTTACCTAAGCAAACTCCAAATACACAGCATCATCCTTGACGTCTTATTGCCACCATGACTTGTAACTTATGGTAACTTAGATGAGTGGTTCTACGGGACAATGCAAACCTGCCTACTGAAATTGATTTACTTCAAAGGTACATTGACACAATAACACAAGAGGAATCTGAAGGGTACCAACAAGACCAGAGCTTTAACTTGATGGCACAATTAAAGTGATAATATATTGGCTCTATGTGTATGCCTATGAAGGTTCTCATTATAGGTAAAGGATTATCTGTAGTAATAAGAAAGGTGGTATTTTAAAAAACTCCAGTCGGGTGCCCAGTAAGGGCAGTTGTTGGACTTATTACTTCATACACTTTTACAGGTGTAGGGCAAAGAATTAATAGCCTAACCAAAAAATACGTATATATCGTTGGGGACACAAACATGCAAGCTTAAATAGGATTTTTTTTTTTACTTTTGTGAAATGTTCTCTAGTGGACCAATCAAATCTATGTTTAAGAATACATAAAGGGAGGGCTAGAGCTGCATACATTTTCATTTTATAAGTCAACATTTATGAATTGTCATAGGAAAAAACAAAAAAAGAGGTGCAAGAAGCATTTGGAGCCTTCCAAAGCCGTACAGGCTGCCCATGTATGGAGACAGGACTGGATGTGTCCTGGGGATTTAACTGTAAGAAAAACAAAGTGCACAGTATTGCTTTGAAGCCAACACAATCTGATAAGAGAGAGCAACAACCCCCTGACAGAGAACACAGTCCTACAACTATTAAGCTATTAAGCTGACCGCCTGACTGCTTTTTCTGGGACACTCTAAAAATGTTTAAACTTTTACGGGATTATGAGCCTCTCAACCTAACATTGCCCCCCAACTTTTCCTGGACCACACAGTCTGTACAACTTAATTTGATTAGGTTTGGGACCGGTCTTATGCACATGCAAGTTCAAATAGGACTGTTTACATGAAGGAAAGGCAAAAATGAAACTTCTGCATATGCGCACCCTATATCTGTATGCATATAAATAAACACAGTGACACACACATGTATACAAGCTTTCAAGTCCAATATATGCCCGCGGGCAAGCTGTGAACAACATCTTCTCTACATAATGTATAAAATCTTATAGGCATGCAATTGCCTGGAAATTTTTTATAAAACTTCCCGGCAATATCAGGACATCCTAGGTACTTTCCGCTATATTAAATCCACTTTTCCTTTCATGCTAATATTTCACAACACAAGCGAAAGCCAACATTTGCATCTGGCAACATTGGTGTAGTGAAATCAGAGAAGCCTTTAGAGTGATGTTAATCCATCCCTCTTAGCTTCGTAAATGATATTCTAAACTTTTATAGCTAATTATTAACATAGTATAAGCATAAACAAGCCACTGGTGCAAGAATAAGCCATTCCAATTTTTTTCAAAAACTTTGCTAAAGTATGCATATTATTAAATCAAGTAAACTGGACCTGTGGAGTCCAGCAAATCAAGTTACCTTAATTTAATGCTACAGCTATCCATTACCTGGATGAATAAGAACCTTTACAGATAAAAGTTTGTAGGCTTTACAAAAAATAGTGCGGAAAATAGGATAATATCGCCTTTTACAGGAATCTAATAGGAGAAAAGATGTCATCAATGACTACATGCACGAGAAGCAACCCAAACATGGCTAAATAGGGCTAGAAAAGCCCTAGCCTAGCTAGCCATCCGAACATTAACTTACTGACTGAAAGTGCAAGTTATTAAAACCCTGTCAGAGGAGCAATGCCAAAGTCAGAGAAATGTTTGAAACTTGAGTCGAGGTGCAATTTTTGAACTTACCTACTATGAGGCAGAAAAGGTCCAGGAAAATAAGCATGATCCTCTTGCAGCTGCCCTTGCTGTTATTGTTGTTTAACGTTGTGTTACCCCCATTCCGGCTCTCAGGGGGCATCGCCTTGTCATACTTGTAGTTCTGCATGCTGGTGTTGCAGTTGGAGACAATTTTCTTTAGATCCAGGCTGCCCAGCTTTGCACAGTCAGTGACAGCAAAAGCAGGAGGCTGTGACTTTGTCCCCCGTCCTGAGGTACAAAGTCCTTTCCGAGTTTGACGAAAAGCGTTGGGCTGAGCAATGCCTTCTATTGGCTAACTGAGTAGATTAATACTGCAAGCTTGGGAGGCACTGAGGCAGTGCAAAACAAAGTCAAGTCCTTGGAAAGTTTGTAAACTTCTCAGCGTACAATCCTGGTGTGGGGGGATGAGGTGTTTTTGCAGTCCTGTTTGGGCTTCAGGCGGAAAGAGAGAGAGAGAGAAGGGATGGATTTCCCAGAGATCCCGGCTGTGACTTTCACAAAAGGCTCAGTCAGTTTTCTGATACATTTGCTGAGAGCTCTGCTCTGCTTGCTGTCCTCTTGCACTTTTATTCCAGCCTCTGCTTTCCACCCCCTATAAGATACTGCCTTCTCTTGGCTCTGAGGGGATTTGGCTAGCACTGCCCCCTTCCTGAAACTTACTTATACATATGATAATTAACTGCACATTTGTTTCCAGAGAGGGAGAAACCCAGGGAAAACTGACCCCAACAGAATAAGGGAGCCCCTAGTGTTCAAATACTGTCGCACAACTTTCTGTCTAAGTTGAAATACTTTTTTTTTTGTTTTGAAGAAGTTGCTAAAGTTTTATGATACTTTTTAACCAGATGACCGCGCGGCTAATGGCATTGACCCATTAATGTTTTATAAGCTTTAAGCTCTTAACTCCACTCAAACAGCCTGATAGCCTGAAGACTACAGGTCAATAGAAAAGAAATCTTGCAGAAATTAAGCAAACAAGTGAAACACCATCTGGTGTGAACAGTTAGGGATTTATTTTTAATATTCATTTAGTTTTTTTTCTAACTTGAGGAAGTATATAAAAAACGGAATATATATATATATATATATATATATATATATATATATATATATATAGCAAAACATTAAAATACACTTAAGTAGTAAATATTAATAATAACAAATAAAATGTAATCAAATTAATAATACAACATTTAAATGATTTTATAATGTATATGACAAATATAATAATTCATATTAATAATACATTGGCAGGTTACAGAATATAGGCATTTATAATACCATTATTTATGGGGGGGGGGCAGAGATATATACAAAAAATTATTACTATTAATAATGATCATACATTTTTTTAAAAGGGGAATAGTATTTAAAAAGAAAGGCAAAGATACTTTCACTTTGCTGTAAGAAATATTATTTTTAATAACCACACAATTATATATATATATATATATATATATATATATATATATATATATATATATATATATTTTTTTTTTTTTTTTTTTTTTTTTTTATTTATTTTTTTTTTTTCTGCCTTAAAGCAAAAAACAGAAACCACTCTTGCAAATGATTGTATGTTTCAAGTGAATACAGGTTCCCTTTGGTTCATTGCAGTTGCACTCAACCTCATTGTTTCTTGCCATCACTGGGTTACTTAAAGGAGCACTATCGCTTAAAAATGGCCCAAGAATAAAAATCCATATAAATATGCTGGATGGCGGGAGGACGGGTCACTTATACACCCAGTATCGAGAAATGTCCAGCCAGGCTTGTTTTTTTTATTTTAATGATAGGAAGAGGACATCTCGGGTGACAGACTCTGTCACCCCTCATAGACTACACCTTTAATCCCAGGATTTTATTCCTACTGGGAGAAGAAAACCACAAGCTTGGTGGGAGTTTTATTCAGTTCGGGTATATAAGTAACCCTCCCCTCATTAGCTAAAGTGTTTATCTGGATTTTTAATATTACACAATTTCGCGTTAGTTCTCCTTTAAGTGTATTTTGTATATGTTTGACCCTTGTCGGTGCCAGATACTTTGCAGCACTTTGGAAGAGGATGTGCCATATAGCCCATGCACCAACTGTAACATAAAATGTAACTATATATATATATATATATATATGCAGTAATGCAGCTGGCTTTACTCACGGGGTGGTCGCTGGTCCTGGGAGGGGTATTAAGCTGGAATAATTCTTACACAAGTTTGGAGATGCAGAAAGGCAAATCTGTTTGTGTCTGTTCATTCACATGATGCCATGCATGTAAAAACTTGTTGGAAAACTGTCATTGACTGTGTTGCCGGCATACCTGGGGTTGGGTCATGCAATCCTATTTTAACCCTTTCTTTTCACATTGTTCATTGAGACTTAAAATATTAGGCACTGAATTATACATTTTGTTCACACTATGGGAGCATAAACATTGCTCTTGCTCGTACCTGTACAGGTATGTTTATGAAATTGGAATGCAGCTAAATATTCATGCTGCACTTTAATAGGGTGAAAACTCCCAGTAGGCACCTGCTGGTCAGGAAGGAGTTACAGCCCACCCAGTGGCCCCCAGTGATTCCTGTATAACCATTAACTACCAGGTTACAATGGATCAGGTTTTGTCCTGAACGTACTTTATTGAGCTTCTGCAGCTCAGGGTCAGGTGACCCAGCAGGTAACTTCCACCCTTTTGAATGCCTCTTTCAGCATGGTCCTCATTTGTTTTCAATAGTCACATGATACCATGTCGCTTTCTTTCTTATGGAGTTCCCGATCCTCCAACAATCAGACAGAAGTGACCGCTTAAACACCACTGGAACAACACCCATTTTTCACAAAAGTGAAAAGGAAGAAATCGTACTTTTCTTCTCAGTCCCCAAGCGCTGTGATTAACCTTCGCGGTAATGTGGTTGCCAGCACTTGGCACATTTAACCCTTTACTGTTATTCCCCCACTATTTCTGCAATATTTTATAGTTTTTTTTTCCCTATGGAGGAATCACAGATCAGAGGATTGATTAAGGGGGCCCTTGGAAACTATGGATGTTATAAAAGGACCCTCCAATCGTATGGATGTCCCACCAATTTGTTTCAAAGAATCCTTGGACATTATAGGTTGGCTTGAGTATGAAACTGAGATCAGGCCTCGCCCCAGAAATTTCTTTAGACCCTAGAAATGTCTGGTACTAACTCTTTTATGAGGAACCCTTTGGACGGTATGCACCCATAGGTAGAATTGGAACACAAGGTTGTGTAAGTGAGCCCTTGGACAGTATGGGTTGTGTATGGGGATCTTTGAATGGTATGGGTGGTCCACTAGCTTGTTTTAAGGGTCTCTGGACATTAGAGGACATTTCTCTGTAAAGCTAACAACTTCACAGAGAGGAGGTATGTCTCTCCAGCTCCTCTCATTTGGTGCTTTTACAGCAGCTAGTGTGGGTGTCTTTATGATGAGCACTGGCTGGCACTTGGCAATAACCTGCTGGAACCACGGCAGGGGTCTGGTGCCAGGAGGACCTTGGCTATATGCTTTGCCAGAGAGTAGGTGTTGGGTGTTTCTATTGAGAAAGTTCTATTGAGTGCTCATTTTCAAACAATATCCCCGTCCCCATTAGTGTTCAGTATAAACAGCTCTTTTGTTAGCTCAGCCGGCACACCCATTAACAGATTTTGGGAAGTCAGTTAGCATACAATTTAACACCCATCACTCTGCTGAATGGTGAAGAGGATAAGAATCTGTTGTGTAAAATAGTCCTCAGGGGAACCGATGCCAGTGCCATGGCAGCACCAACGAGGCCTAATATTTGCAGTGGCCAACAACAGAGCTGACATATTCTTTATGCAACACTCAGTGGTCACCACTGGCTCTGGGGTTCAGCAATGGACACTTATGGAGTGGATCCCTTATTGGGTCTGTAGTCCCCAACCACTTTATGAGCTTTAAATGAAACTAAAGTCTAAAAGTTGGGGACCATGACCCATCCTCCTCCACTGCATGTGAGCCTTTTCCCCCAAGTAGCTCTCTATAACAGGTCACAGGAAACATCTGCACACTCCAGTGCTGATAGGTTAGGTTAGTTTAGTACGCCAGTGGGCAGGAACCTCCCTGGCACAGAACAGAATTATCACAAGATCCTGGAGAGGTAAGTATGCTGCTTGCACAGGGATGTTGGAGCAGTGATCCCCAGTGGGGGACATCCCTAAGTGCCCCAAGAATTAGGTTATGTGGATTAAAAGTCATTTTTTTTTAATTTTTGGTCCACTTTAAGAGGTTGAGTATAACTGTTGTGCAGTAAATCTCTCTGATGTGTAGAGGGTTTTCTAGTTTTCATAGATTAGGGAAATAACCACCCCTATGCTGGATTGCTGGGGGCCAACATCCATTTTGCCCTAAATGGGTGCTGACCCGCATATTGATAGTTGAAAGGGGCATCCAGATTTCAGGCTGGTTCTCTGCCTATCAGTACACATCAGTGGTGGAGACCCCAGATTGGAAGCCCCTTAGGCCCTTCATGGGGTGTTCACTAAAGTCTCTAAAGCTCCCTTGCTTGTGCCAAATTCATTGCATAACGTAATGAGCTCTCTCAAATTAGGTGGAAAACTCACCACATTTTAGGTAGCAAATGACTTACGTCAGATGCGATGTCTCATGTCTGTGAGGTCATTACTTGGTCTGGACATTGGCTAGGAGAGAAAGCACTTGGCTGCCAGCACTATAGTCCCTAGACAGGAGCAAGAATTCTCTCTAGGGCAGTGTAGACTTCAATGGTCGTTGATCAGTGCGTGAGTTCTGATAGAGATACAGGCAGGTACCTTCTCATGGGTGTCCTGGTGGCATTACCAACCAGTTTTTTACCACCATGGTGGTCTGTAAAAGACTAAGCAAGAAAAGAAACCACCTTACTTGATGTGAGCGCTGATAACTTCAGGATCTGCTGCAGGTAGGGGCAAGCTGAGTTTTCTAGCCAGAGGCAGCATGGAAGGTCAGCTCATCCCAGCTCCCTATTACTCCTCCATTTCAACTTTAAAAAAGTTCAAAGGCTGACAGTCTCAGAGCTTCCGACTCCATCATTCACAGGGTGATGGAAGATGCAAATTAGTAGATTAGTGGATTTTAAAATATCCTTCACTGGCTATAATTATAAGTAGCACTGATCTGAGAATCACAGAATAGGAAGGCTAGAGTGGGGAATCCAGTACTAGTAGCCAGAATAGTCTTATAGTCCCTAATCTATAATTCCCAGATACAGATTTCTCTGATTAAAACTACCAAGATCTGACCAGGGTTAGAGAAGCAGATATCTAAGCTTATTTATGCTTTTATGCTTGTGTCCCCGGGGGTGTGTCCAGGCTGCCAGGATCAATCAACCATAGCACCCCCTAATTGGGTGCTAGCATGGTTGGTTACAGCGCTGTTTGGCTTCTTTAGCTCAGCATCTTTGAATTGGGCTTTAGACTTAGGCCTAGTTCAGAGGTTCCCAACTGGTGGTACTCGAGATCCTCTCAGGTGGTTCTCAACAAGGCTGCAGATTGACCAGTATTCCAACCTGATCTGCAGCCATCTATACTGACTGCCCATTCTTTGTGTGATTCATGCACTTCAAATGGCTGTTAAGTATGTTTTGATTACGGTCTTAGGCGACTGACAATGCTCTTGCACCACCCAGGTGGTACTTGATATAATCAGAAAATAAAAAGGGGTACCTGATAAACAAAGGTGGGGATCCCCTGGCCTAGTTGAAAGGCCAGCTTGGTCCATGCACCAAGAACTTTTTGAACTTATTTATGCTCCTTCCTCTTATAATGGTCACATATTGGTAGTTGCCAGAAAGCATTTGAGTAAAATATACAATTAAGGTCTCATTGAACTGGGCAGGTGGTCAGCATAACAGTGGGTGCTGAATGGGACATGTAACAAGGCAGGATTTGCCATCTAGTAATGGGATTGGTGTAAAATTGAAGCCTGAACCAGTGGTTCTGACATTTAGGTTGTATGGTGCTGTTGTAAGTTTGTGCATGTACTTGAACACTTATTATTAAAGCGGACCTTCACTCTAAATAAGAGTCTATCTTATATGTTTCCCACACCCTGTACATACAGATTGCTCACATTAAAAATCATCCTACCTGCATCTACTGCATTTTATAAGCCTTTAAACATCCAAGATGGCGGCTTATGGAAGCTGCCATTTTTGCAGGCAGCCTGCAAACAGGAAGTGCCTGCAAACAGGAAGTGACTGTGCTGCTCTGCATTCTGGGACTGCTGACCTTTCCCTGACCCCAGCTCTGCTCTGTCTGAGCAAAGCACAGCTATAACCCGCCCCCCTGTACCTTATCCCACTCTCCTCTCCTCAGTAAGTGTGATGCTTCTGAGTCAAGATGGCGGCGCCCGTATCCTAAATTCCCGAACAGAGTTGCAGCCCAGTGGGGGAAAGTATAATAAATTAGTGACTAAACATGTAAAATATATTAATTTTAGATGCTGAGGAATTGTTTTTTAAGAGTTTGGGCTCTTGATTAAATCATGGTGAAGGTCCGGTTTAAGACAAGCCAAAGTCATTGCAAGGTGCATAGGCTTCTAAATGCTTAGACAACAAGAGGTAACTGCAAGATGCATAGATTTCTAAAAGCTTAGGCAAGCTGAGGTCAGTGCAGTTAAACCGGACCTTCACCATGATTTATTGAAAAGCTCAAACCCTTAAAAAACGATTCCACAGCATATAAAATGAATACATTTTAAGTTTTTAGTCACTTCCTTATTATTCTTTCCCCCACTGGGCTGCAACTCTATTCAGGACTTTAGGATACGGGTGCCGCCATTTTGACTCGCACTTACTGAGGAGGAGTGGGATAAAGTACAGGGGGGGTTATAGCTGTGCTTTGCTCAGACAGAGCAGAGCTGGGGTCATGAAAAGGTCAGCAGTCCCAGAATGCAAAGCAGCACAGTCAGAAGGCACTTCCTGTTTGCAGGCTGCCTGATGTTCCATCTTGGATTTTTAAAGGCTCATAACATGCAGTAGATGCAGGTAGGATGATTTTTAATGTGAGCAATCTGTATGTACAGGGTGTAGGAAACATATAAGATAGACTCTTATTCAGAGTGAAGGACCGCTTTAAAGAATTCTAAGTGCTAAGATAAGTCAAGGTAAGTGCAGACATTAATGGTTTCTAGGAGATAATGCAATCTGAGATCAGTGTATACTGCATAGGTGTCTATAAGTTTAAACAAGCTGAGGCCAATGCACACAGCATAGGTTTATAGGAGCTAAGACAAGCCAAGGTCAGTTCAGGTAACATAGGATTCTAAGTGCTAAGACAAGGTCAGAGCAGACAGTTTAGGTTTTTAAGAGCTCAGAAAAGCCAGTACAGGCAGCATAGATTTCTAAAAGCTAGGACAAGCCAACATCAGTGTGGCACCATAGGTTTCTAAAAGCTAGGACAAGCCAACATCAGTGTGGCACCATAGGTTTCTAAAAGCTCGGACAAGCCAACATCAGTGTGGCACCATAGGTTTCTAAAAGCTAGGACAAGCCAACATCAGTGTGGCACCATAGGTTTCTAAAAGCTAGGACAAGCCAACATCAGTGTGGCACCATAGGTTTCTAAAAGCTCGGACAAGCCAACATCAGTGTGGCACCATAGGTTTCTAAAAGCTAGGACAAGCCAACATCAGTGTGGCACCATAGGTTTCTAAAAGCTAGGACAAGCCAACATCAGTGTGGCACCATAGGTTTCTAAAAGCTAGGACAAGCCAACATCAGTGTGGCACCATAGGTTTCTAAAAGCTAGGACAAGCCAACATCAGTGTGGCACCATAGGTTTCTAAAAGCTAGGACAAGCCAACATCAGTGTGGCACCATAGGTTTCTAAAAGCTAGGACAAGCCAACATCAGTGTGGCACCATAGATTTCTAAAAGCTAAGACACGCTGTGGTCTGTGAAGATATGCCTGTCAGTTAGTAAGTAGTCAAGGCTAGGGCAAGCAACATAGGTTTCTCAGAGACAAGACAAGCTCAGTGAAGACAACATAGCTTCCTAAAAGCTAAGGCAACATGGGTTTCCAAGAGGTAGGACAAGCCAAGGTCAGTGAAGACAGTGGAGGTTTCTAAAGCCTAAGTCAAACCAGGGTCAGTATAGTCACTGTTACTCATAATCTTTAAAAAGTCAGGCCATACACTAAAGTTAGAAGCACAAAAAGGTAGCAGGTCAAGAGCTGATGAGAAATTCCAGCTTCTGCTACAACATTGGGCATGGACACATGACACATATCAATATAAACTTTTGGACAGTCGTTTGCAGGTTTATTCTCCCTTTTCTGTCTCCAGCACATGATGAGCTTGACACCATACAATTAATTTTCCACCTAAGTACTGCAACTGACAGCTAGGCAGCTAATGCCGGCACCACGCGTTTCGCCTATGGCAGGTCCTTTCCAGGGGCCAGAGTGTTTTACTTCATAAAACCGACAATGATTTAATAGTGCCTAAAATCTGTAGTTACTTCCAGTAAACATAAATGGTAAGCAGGAAGCTTCTTGTCCTAGAAATCTGGAGAGCGCGGGGTTGGCTTGCAGGAACGTGTCTGAAATGTCTGAGGAATTCCACGACATGCCGTGTATCCCCCCCCCCCCATCTCAGGCCGCCATCAATAACAATAAAACAATTTGATGTTGATGTTTTGCAAGAAAAATAAAAAGAGGAAATCTGGAGAAATCGTAATGGTGGGGCTGGATTCCTGTGGTCGGGACGCCCCCTCAGACGCAGCAATCATCACTTTCTCTCAGGCGTTGTATGCTGCATCATGCAAGATTAACCCTTTCATGCAAGCCACTATTTAACCTTAGCAATGGGTGGTGCTACGGTTGGGAATTGGGTTTAAGTTAAATTCTATCCAAATGTTTGACAATTCAGTTAGAACCAAACGTAGACAAACCTTGGGCAAAGATTCTGCCATCTCTAATATAATTTAGATAACAGCAGAGGCCCCCTTTGGCCTACTAATGCCTTTTTTGGAGGAAATGAATAAAACAGCTATATAATGCTAGAGTTTCCCTTTTTAGAGTGACAGAGGAATCCCCTTTTAACTAAAGTAAAACAGCTATATAAAATGCTAAATGTGTTCTGCCATGCTTTTACATACTGATGTTAAAAAGTCATTATTTTACTTAAAGCCCATTTGTAGGCAAAATAAAGACTCCTTACTTGTAGTATGTCCCTATAACTTTTTAGTCTGTGCTAGTAAGAAATTGTCATTTTGTTTCCCTAGCCTTGTTTTTCCTGATATCCTTGTTACTACTCCCCCTAGTTGCCAAAATCAGGCCACAGGTTACAGTGGATCGCCCCGGGCTGCTGTGACCAGGTGAGTTGCTGTGACCAGGTGAGTTGCTGTGACCAGGTGAGTTGCTGGGGTCCGGGAGATTGGGCCAGGAGAGCCAATCTTTTTTAACACTGTAGTGTCTCTTTAAAAGGACTATAAAAGGGTACTTCTAGTTGGTCCAGATTCCTAGGAAAGCACAGACACTCTTAAATTCCTTAGTTGCCTAACTCTTGCTATTTATAGTGGCTCCACCAGCTGCGTCAGTGACCGTGTCTGTGCATTCCAACTTCATTCACTGCAATGGGTGGGCATGCCACAGCAGTGTCCCTGAACCCACCTCTACTACAGTGAATGGAGTGGGCATGCACATTCATTGTGACTAAAGTGAGGGTTGCCGGTTGGTTTCTGAGCTCTGAACCAGCTGGAAGTGCGGGAGAAAAGACTAGTAACTTTTTTCTTTTTACTGAGGATTTACCGCCCCTTTAAAGAGGCTTTTTGTAACCCTGCAGCCATTATGAGCTCCCCCTGTGCTAAGCCCAATCTGGAGTGATAATTGGACCTGTAACTGGCAAGTCAAAATAAATATCAGCAGCTTACTTTTAACTAATTGGCTCGAACATTGTGCTTCCTCCTCTGTCTGTCTCCTTAGTAAGGAAAATCACTTCCTCATTTAGCTTTCAGTCACCACCCCACCGACCTGGTCCATCAATCAACCTTCAGTGGACCAAGAGCAGAAACACCCCCACTTCCTGCCCAGATGTCCTTATTGCCTGCCTCTCTCTGCAGCTCTGAAACCCCGCCCTCCGCACCCCTCTCGCACAGTGTGCTTACATCACTGTTGCCACACCCACTTTTTCTCCTCAGTATTTCTCTGCATCTCCAATGCTCTAATACTTTTACAAATAACCCAGGAACTACTGGGTCATTTTGAAAACAAAGTGAAGTTTAGGAAAGTGCAATGTGTAGCCCGAGACATTGGGATAACAGTCGGGATTGCCTTTAGTATAACTTTAAGTGAATGCCCAGTACAATGGCACCTCTGCATTGGATTGGGTGACAGACCTGACACTCTTTGCATTCTCTCCACTTTAAAGCGGTCCCTCACTCTGAATAACAGTCTATCTTATATGTTTCCCACACCCTGTACATACAGATTGCTCACATTAAAAATCATCCTACCTGCATCTACTGCATGTTATGAGCCTTTAAACACCCAAGATGGCGGCTCATGGAACATCAGGCAGCCTGCAAACAGGAAGTGCCTCCTGGCTGTGCTGCTCTGCATTCTGGGACTGCTGACCTTTACCTGACCCCAGCTTGGCTCTGTCTGAGCAAAGCACAGCTATAACCCGCCATAACTTTATCCCACTCTCCTCTCCTCAGTAAGTGTGATGCTTCTGAGTCAAGATGGCGGCACTCATATCCTAAAGTCTTTAACAGAGTTGCAGCCCAGTGGGGAAAAGAATAATAAGTAAGTGACTAAAAACGTAAAAAATTTATAAATTCTATGTGCTGGGGAATCATTTTTTTAAGGGTTTGGGCTTTTCAATTAATCATGGTGAAGATCCGGTTTAATTCGATTTTTTTTCTAATCTACAAGCGCCGAAACAGCAAAATAAATGGTTAAGTTAGGAAAAATACAAAAGCAGAATGTTCATTTTTCCTTACAGCTGTTCTCTCTCTAATTGTATTTTATGGTGTTCCAGTCAGAGGCCACATTCTGGTATCCAAACATGGCCACGGTTATGGCACAGTCTGTGGTTGCTGAGTTATGAGGATCTGCAAAATGGCATAGAGGTGGAAACTATGACAGCCATGTGTGGGCGCTGACATGGTATTGAGCTGTTGTAGTAGTTTGGTGGCCCAGGCTGGTATAGAGGATGACCTGGGTGGTATAGCCAGCAGATAGGGAAGTATAGGGCCTTTTATTAAACTGGACCAAAACCCATGGAGATCGGCCCAGGAATCTATAAGATTCCCGGGCTGATTGATTCCTTCCCCCCGGGGCATCCAGATTTGGGATGCTGCACTGTGTGAAACCCCCCAGGTCGCCCATAAACTCACCTTCTTTCCTGGTCCAACGGCGCTTGCGTGAGCAGCAGCCACATCCCCGTTATCCCTCTAGCAGGGAGCGTGCCCACACCAGCGTTTGTGAATGCCCTGCATGGGCACGCTCCATGTTACAGGGTAGCCCGCTCAGATCCACACGTATTAGACGAGCTCCTGGACGAAGAGACTTGAGCGGAACCAAGCACGCTGATTGGATGAGTATCTACGCATGAGTCATAGGACTGAGAAGAGGTGAGTATGGGCAACCTGGGGGGTTTCACACAGCGGGCACCCCTGATCTGGGTGCCCTGGGGGCAAGGACCAAAACCCAGGATAATCAAAATCCTGGGTTTTATTCTACTTTAAATGGATGGGCTACAGGTTAGGACAGTATAGATAAAACTCATAGGTGGTAGGTAGGCTCTTGGATGTATATGAGGGTATAGAAGGAGGTACAGACAGGACTTCAAATGGCGTTCATCAAGTCTGGATATAGGGGTACGTTTAAACCAGACCAACACCCCTTAATAGGAAACGGTGCTTATATACACCCCTCCCCAAGACAATTCAGATTGCTGCACATGAAAAATAATTTACCTTTCTATAACTCCTGCTGTAGTCAGTTTTAAAAACAATATGGCACCTCATATTCATATTCATCAACACACATCACATTCATCAATGCGGCCAGGTTACTACAGAGACTGAGGCGCTCTGTTACAGCGCCCGATACCCCCCACTAGTGGTCACTCTAAGCACCGCTATACAGATGCTCATCTGCCGATACCTGGCGTTAGTAATGAATCAGCCTCTGAGTGTATCAGTCTAGTGAATGGCCCCTCTATTGCTCCACTGTCATGATCTATATTAGGGCTGGCTTATGTGTGTGTTGGCTGGGATTAAAGTTGAAAGCTCAGTGATCTTGATCGTATTACCAGCAGGCTTTTTTTACGCAGGGCAGCAAAAACGGAGTTGTGCAGCTGGTCCCTTCCTTGGCAGCCACTAGCGATAAGCCAAACCTGCCTCTGTTCTGTTCTGGGGCAGCTTGGCTTCACCAGAATACAAATCCTATTAAAGTCTATGGGGGGGGGGCTTTTTTGAGTGTCTCCAAATGTCCCCCAGGCTGCATGATGGGAAGACCACAAATCCTGGGGTACATTATTCTAATTAAAACAAAAACCTCAAAAGTCATTATCCAGGCAAACATAAAAAAGCTTTATACTCACCATTTGTTCCCAGCAGATAATTGCTTCGAGTCTGACGCTGGGTACCTTGCCGATCCACAGTGCAATGGGGGGTTCCGCTACTGAAAAAGACATTTAGTTGGGCCAGCAGATTTCCATAAAACGTCACCTTTTTGGTAAGAATTAAAGCAGACCAACAGTCAAAAATGACTTAAGCCAGACCAACACAACAAACAGTGCTTATATTCATCCCTGCCCAGGGCAATTTAGATTGCTGCACATACACATTCATTTACCTTTTTCTAACTTTTGCTGGGGTCAATATTAAAAACAAAATGGCGGTTCATTCATTTGCAGGCCAACTGCAAACAGGAAGTGCTGCTGGGCTCCCTGTTAATGTGTATTGTCAGTTATGTCAGTTAAGAGAAGAAGCTCCAAAATGGCCGCTACCTTTCTTTTCCAACTGTGCCGAGCACTGATAAAACATTTGAAACCATCGATGTGTTTCAAGCCTATGCCTGCCAAGCCAGACTGGTGGTGGGGGGTGCTGTTGTGTTGAATACGTGGAAAGAAGAGACCGGGTGACACAGGACGTGCATCTGTTGCTTGGTTAAGACACCCAGTACCGCACTAGGGTCACTCATCTGCCGGGGACAAAAAGTTAGTATAAAACCTTTTCTTATGTTATCCTGGATACTGTATTGCTGGAGTAAAGAATTCCCCCTTAATCTGCTTAAAAGATCTGTATAAAGAAGATATTAGTTAGTAGGCGCTATAAGCAGGTATCGGGTGCTGTAACAGAGCGTCTCATTCGCTCTAGTAACCTGGCCGGCATTGATAAATGTGAAGTATGTTGGGCGATCTAACAACAGTACAGTGCCAGATGCTGTGTGATTAAAGTCTGTATTTGAACACATATCCACCAGTAACAAAGCGAAAACACATGGAATGACTTTGTTTTAACACTGGGACAATAACACTTTAGTGCCAGACCTGTAAATAGAATTCTGCATAAAAATATAAAAAGTCCAAAAAATGTATAAAAGTGTTTGTTTGCAGCCAAGAGAGGTCACACAATGATTTGAGCAAAAAAAAAAATGAAATTGCCAAACACGCTGTTTATACACAACTAATGAAGCCCCACTGAAATGTATGGGAGAGCAACACTAAGGCCCTTATTTAACAAGGGATAGCGCCAGGTAGCGAATGGTGAGCGAACGGTAATGACGATCACCGCCACGAGAACGCCGGCTCCCCTCCGCAATCACACATTTATGAAGCCGATCCTGCTTAGCGACTGACAGAGCGCCAGATAGCGAATCATTCATCATTATTCCAGCCTCACCCCACAGCGCCAGCGCCGTATGACCTCTCGCTACCTGGCGCTCTCCAATGCATTTCAATGGAGCAATCTTTAAATATTCTTAATTAATTGCTATTAATGTTTTTTTTTTTTTTAAATGTCAAAAATTCTGTGACCACTTCTGCAATGTTAGATATTTTTTTTAAGGTAAAAAAAAAAAAAAAAAAAATGTGTGCAGAATTGATATTACAGGTCTGATATTAATGTATTCATATTACAAAATGTCTTGAAAAACTTGTTTTTTTTTTCTTCCAAAAATATGGTTGTTTGGGGGTTAAAAACTACTTTTAACACATCTCCGCCAGCGCTCTGGGGTTTAAACAAGTATTTCACAGCGCGAGAATTTTTTGAGCGTGATTTGTTAATAAATATGCTGGGAGATGTTCGCTATGGCCATTCGCTGTCATGCGCTCCCATACAGCGCGGAACCTGTCAAACAGTGACTCCTAACCCCGTATTCAACATTACCGCACACCGACTGAGTCGCTGTCAACAGCTGAACAACGGCCAAGCACAGCGAATACTAGCGTGCGCTGTGAAAATACCGCTACTGTCGCTCATCTGTCGCTACCTGGCGCTATTAATGAATTGGCCTCCCCGCGATAGGTACTACATGGCGCTCCTGAGCCTAGAGCGCCGGCGCTATACACTGAGCTGCCTCCTGTAATACATGTGACGCTACATGGCGCTGTTAGAGGCACTCA
The DNA here is from genome assembly GCA_027917425.1 of Gastrophryne carolinensis. Lineage (NCBI taxonomy): Eukaryota > Metazoa > Chordata > Amphibia > Anura > Microhylidae > Gastrophryne > Gastrophryne carolinensis. Next base: position 399,745,348 of record CM051235.1, read on the forward strand.
CCAGATTCGCTTTGTTAAATGGGGTTTTGCGTACAGCGCCCGACATTCATCAGACGCTGCCTGCTGCTATGAGGCACTACCTGGCGCTATCCATTCTTAAATAACCCTCTTAATAGAATAATGTATTTTTACAGAGAAAGAATAATCCCTCTTCAATGCTAGAGGACCCCTTTAGCAGAAAAAGAATTGCATTGGCAAAAAAATATGTCAAATGTTATTGGCAGAGCAGAGAATATAAGCATGTCACGGGTGCATGAATATATGAAAGGGTGAGTATTTTGCCTGATTTCAGGCCACCTATTGTTTTTATCCCAACTTGGGGTGCCCCAGATTAAGCAGGCCTTCACTGATTGTATTTACTCAGGGTTTGTTATTGTTGGGTCACTGTTATTCCTCCCCTATTCCCTGGAGCATGCAGTCTGCTGGTGCCATTGAAATGAATGGGAGCTGAGGTGGACAGGTGAGTGCTAGGGAGGCAGTAAAGGATATGGAGACAGGAACATGTCAGCTAGGTAATAACTATTTCCAAAAAGAGGTCAGCAGTGTCAGGATCCCTATTTTCTTCCCATTACAGGTTCCCTTTACAGGCGAGGATATGACGGCTTAGAGGCCATTGTGGAACAGATGGTCCCCACTATCATTACATTCCAAGAAACAAGCTAATAACAACATTACAAGTGCTGTAAAAGGACCTAAAGTACTTATTGAAGTAATTATACTGAACTGGCCAATCAGGAGGGACAGGCCGTTTCCTGCACTGTAATGGGCACCTAGTAAATTACACCTGGTGCTCATAACACCCGGGAGAGGTGTCACCAAGCTGGAGCCTTCCAGGGCGACCTGTTCCATTGCCTGTGACTAGAAGCTGCCCTGATCGCAAGACATATATAAAGGGAGCGCGTCAGGCACAAATAGAAATGAAACGATAACAGGGAAAAAAAACTAAGAAGACATGTTGAAGGCAACTGGGAGGGTAAAAGGAGAGGAACATGGCAAATGAATTATGGAATTGGATGAATAGGAGGGTTATAAAAATACACTTGGGGACACAGATACAATAGAGCGACAGAATAAAAGCGAACATGAGAGAGGCAGGCACAAATAGAAAAAGAAAGAAAGAGAGAGAGAAAAAGAAAAAAAGAAAGAAAGAAAAGGGATGTGAAAGAAAGAAAGAAAAAAGAAAAAAAGAAAGAGGATGTGAATGGAAAGAAAGAAAGAAAGAAAGAAAGAAAGAGGGGCATGAAAGGAAAGAAAGAAAGAAAGAAAGAGGGGTGTGAAAGGACAGAAAGAAAGATAGTACAAAAAGAGAAAGTCAGAGGGGAGAAAACTTTAAGTTCCTCAAAGGAGGAATGAAGGATAGGGAAGAAAGATAAAGCCAATGAGACTCAAGGAGAAGAAAGCAAAAAAAGTAAGGACGAAATGAAAATAGATGAGAAAGAAAATGAAAGTAAGAAAGAGAGAGAGAGAAAGATCAAGAAAAAAGTCAGAGAGAAGGAGACCTAACAGGAAGGAAGATGTAATGTAGGGTGGAAGAAAAGAAAAAAGGGATGGACAGAGGGGGAAGAACAAAAGAAAGGAGTAAGAAAAATCTGAAAAGGAGAGGAAAAGGAGAGAGAGAGAGGGAAAGGTGAAAAGACGGAGAATGAAAAAATTGAGAGTGAAAGACACATGACAGGAAGGATGAAAGGACGAGACGTATAAAGAAAGGGAAGAAAGAAAGATAGAGGGGAAAGAGAGAGGCAGGAAGGAAAGAAGATGAAGAATTGGTGGACTGTATGTGAGGTTTCCCTTCAGCCCATTGGCTAACAATAACCCTGTCAATAGAAAAGTGATCATTGTATTATGATAATCAGGAGGTGAGATCTGATGCCTTATTGTCACGGTTAGTGATGTAATGATGGAGGGAGGTATAGGGAAAGGGCACAATGTAAAGGCAGCATAGTATTGACCCCTTTCAATCAGGATTCCGCCGTAACCACTGCACTGAAACTGCCCTCACCAAAGTCACCGATGATCTGCTCACTGCCAAAAGCAAAGGTCACTACTCCATCCTCATCCTTCTCAACCTCTCCTCAGCCTTTGACACTGTCAACCACTCTCTGCTTCTTGATATTCTCTCCTGTCTTAGGGTTCAAGGTCTTGCAGTCTCTTGGGTCACCTCTTACCTCTCTGACAGATCATTCAGTGTATACTACTCTAACACAGTCTCATCCTCACGTTCCCTTTCTGTTGGTGTGCCACAAGGTTCTGTCCTAGGCCCCCTACTTTTTTTTCAGTCTACACCTATGGCCTTGGCAAACTTATAACTTCACTAGGCTTTCAATACCACTTCTATGCGGATGACACTCAGATATATCTCTCAGGCCCCAACCTCTCCTCTCTCGCCTCCCGCAGCTATTTCTTCATTCATGTCATCTCGCTACCTGAAGCTAAACATGGACAAGACAGAACTGGTAATTTTCCCACCATCTAACTCCCTTCCCCTCTCTAACACGTCTATTTCTGTCAACAGTTATATAATAACAGCAACTCCCCAAGCTCGGTGCCTGGGAGTCATTCTGGACTCTGCACTCTCATTCAAACCACATATTCACTCCCTGGCCACCTCCTGTCGCCTCCAACTTAAAAACATCTCACGCATCCGTCCCTTCCTCTCACCTGACACCACTAAAATGCTAGTGCATGCCCTGGTCATATCCCGTCTGGATTACTGCAACATCCTTCTTTGTGGCTTACCAACTAACAGACTGGCACCCCTCCAATCTATCCTGAACTCTGCTGCTCGCCTCATCCATCTCTCCTCTCGCTCCTCCAGTTCTGCGCCTCTCTGCCAATCCCTACACTGGCTGCCAGTCCCACAGCGAATCCTGTTCAAAACTCTAACTCTCGCCTACAAAGCTCTCTCCAACCAGGCCCCTCCCTACATCTCATCTCTAATCCAACAATACCAACCTAGACGCAGCCTTCGCTCTGCTGCTGACCTTCTCCTGCCCTCCACCCTGGTCTCCTCCTCTCATGCCCACCTCCAGGACTTCTCACCTGCAACTCCAATCTTCTGGAATGCCCTCCCCCACTCAATCCACCACTCGACAACCCTCAAAACCTTCAAAGGCGCCCTTAAAACGCACTTATTCAGACAAGCATATAATCTGGCCTAACCAATCCTCTAAAGGGCACATGCCACAAAGCTCAATACTGACTGTTTGTGATCCTTCCCCCTCGTCTTCACCCCTCTTCCTTTAGACTGTAAGCTCGCAAGGGCAGGGCTCTCTCCCCTACTGTATCTTGTACTTAGAATATGCAATGTCAACTCTGTAAAACTGCATTTGAAATAGTATATGTACCGTATGTTTCTACCCTGTCTGTAATTACTACTTTGTAAAGCGCTACGGAAGATGATGGCGCTATATAAATAAACAACAATAATAATAATAATAATAATAATAATAGTATGAGGTTCCATGAACTGTTTTACATGAGCAGTGTGTGAGCTGAGCTGCAGAATGACAATAGAGGAGAGCGTTTTATACAAAGCCCAAAGCTGCCATCAGGTGGTCGAGCGGCAGACTGCACCCTGACAGCCACACATTGCAGGAAATTCCTCATTACCAGGTTTCCCAACATGACATTGACGTGCAAATTAGAAGTGTAATTATAGGGAAGCTTGGAAATGATTGCGAGCGGGTTCAGCAAACTTCACACAATGGCAGCAAATATAGCAACACATGTGACGGCTTATTGGGACGTAGTGTAAATCAGCACCTCTCTCTTACTAAACTCACCCTGGCTCCGGTGAGGCTTCTTATACCCCCCCATATGCCCCTTGGCATCCACATGCCTAGACACTGAATTTGGTCACTCTGTGGAAAATACAGCTCTGCTAATATACCAAGCTCTATACCAGATTTCTTTCTTACTCTCCCATAGCCACCGTTTGTGCCAATGTTTCCAGGGCCCTCTTAATCCTTATCCATTTACAGAGGCAATGGCAGGGCAGCAATGGCTTTTTTGACATTCTGCACCTACTATTCAAGGGTCTCGCACACCAACCAAGGGCCTCCTTAGCTCCCTGGGGTCCATCTATACTGCTTAAGGGTCCTGTTATTCAACCCTGTGACCCACCCATACAGGCTTAGCCATATGTCTATGGGCCCATTATATAGCCATATGGCACCTGGCCCGTTGGCAAAAGGCTCAAAGCAGTTGCCAGCAGTAGGCAGTATGACATGGAGAAGAACTTCCATCCTCAACCCAGCAGACCCATCAAGACACATGATAGTAATAGTCTACTCACTTTGTTTTCACTCGCTTTCGCGTTATCAGAGTGACCAGAGGGGATCATAGGTCTAACTGAATCTGTATTGGGTTCTGTCTTTGATTTTACCGGTCCCTCTAGACATAGTAGATGGACGAAGTAGCATCAAGTGATGCTGATGAACCTTTTATTATAATTCCCTCTAGGTATGATAGTGATGCTCCTGGTAATGTTTCTGGAAATGCCGATCCTGGTAACTCTTCTAGAGATGCTGATGATGCCTCTACTGGTGCTGCTGGTGATCCATTTAGTAATGTTGGTACACCCAGAGGTGTAGCTAGGCTTTCTGAAACCCGGGGCAAAGATTCAAAATGGCGCCCCCACCTGTTCTCAGGCCCCCCCTTGGCGCCCCCCTGACTTACGGCACCTGGGGCAAGTGCCCCCCTGCTTCCCCCTAGCTACGCCCCTGGGTACACCCACTAGTGATATGGGTGATCCATCAAGTAATACTGGTTAAACCTTTTAGTGATGATGGTGATCCATTTAGTATTGCTGGTACACCCTCTAGTGATGCAGCTGATCCATTTAGTAATGCTGGTACACCCTCTAGTGATGCAGCTGATCCATCTAGTAATGCTGGTACACCCTCTAGTGATGCAGCTGATCCATTTAGTAATGCTGGTACACCCTCTAGTGATGCAGCTGATCCATTTAGTAATGCTGGTACACCCTCTAGTGATGCAGCTGATCCATTTAGTAATGCTGGTACACCCTCTAGTGATGCAGCTGATCCATCTAGTAATGCTGGTACACCCTCTAGTGATGCAGCTGATCCATCTAGTAATGCTGGTACACCCTCTAGTGATGCAGCTGATCCATTTAGTAATGCTGGTACACCCTCTAGTGATGCAGCTGATCCATTTAGTAATGCTGGTACACCCTCTAGTGATGCAGCTGATCCATTTAGTAATGCTGATACACCCTCTAGTGATGCAGCTGATCCATTTAGTAATGCTGGTACACCCTCTAGTGATGCAGCTGATCCATCTAGTAATGCTGGTACACCCTCTAGTGATGCAGCTGATCCATCTAGTAATGCTGGTACACCCTCTAGTGATGCAGCTGATCCATCTAGTAATGCTGGTACACCCTCTAGTGATGCAGCTGATCCATTTAGTAATGCTGGTACACCCTCTAGTGATGCAGCTGATCCATTTAGTAATGCTGGTACACCCTCTAGTGATGCAGCTGATCCATCTAGTAATGCTGGTACACCCTCTAGTGATGCAGCTGATCCATCTAGTAATGCTGGTATACCCTCTAGTGATGCAGCTGATCCATTTAGTAATGCTGGTACACCCTCTAGTGATGCAGCTGATCCATTTAGTAATGCTGGTACACCCTCTAGTGATGCAGCTGATCGATTTAGTAATGCTGGTACACCCTCTAGTGATGCAGCTGATCCATTTAGTAATGCTGGTACACCCTCTAGTGATGCAGCTGATCCATTTAGTAATGCTGATACACCCTCTAGTGATGCAGCTGATCCATTTAGTAATGCTGGTACACCCTCTAGTGATGCAGCTGATCCATTTAGTAATGCTGGTACACCCTCTAGTGATGCAGCTGATCCATTTAGTAATGCTGGTACACCCTCTAGTGATGCAGCTGATCCATTTAGTAATGCTGGTACACCATCTAGTGATGCAGCTGATCCATTTAGTAATGCTGGTACACCCTCTAGTGATGATGGTAATCCCTAAAGTAATGCTGCGAAACTCTCTAGTGATGCTGGCGATGCCTATGTTAATACCAGTGATCCCTCTAGTGAGTTTATTGATTATAAAGATGTATCTAGTGATGTTGGTAATTTTTTGGTGATCCCTCTAGTGATGCTGGAGATTTTTTTATGATCCGTCTAGTGGTGTTCTTAGTAATGATATTGTTAGTCCTTCTAGTGAAGCAGGTAACACTTTCGGTAATGCTGATAAACCCTCTAGTGATGTCAGTGATGCCTCTGGTGATCCCTTTAGTAATATTTGTAAAGTCTCCAGTGATGCTGTTAGCTTGCGCTTGTCTACTAAAGCTGATGATCCCTTTAGTTATACCTGTAAACCCTGTAATGATGCTGGTGATTGCATCTCTGGAAGAACACTGTCTCTCTGCACCCTGGTTTACCAGCCCCCATGCATGGTGCCAGGGCTGGTTGGCTCAGGGATGTGGGGATTTTCTAAAATATATTTGAAATAATATATATATACATATGAAATTATATTTCTTTTATTAAACATAATATTAAAAAACAGCATGTGTCTTTAGCATCGAAAAAAAACATGGCCGCATTTGCGCCATGGATTTTTTTCAGTGGAAAAAAACATGCAAAGTTGTATTTCACGTTTTTTGACTTTTGCTCTTCCCAACAGTAAAACATTTTATAAAAAACACAAAAAAAATGTTAAAACACACTCTGAATCACCCAACATTTTATTCAGGTTTGTCAGGATAATTGTTTCTGAATTTTGCATATATTATTTGCATCTTTGGATCATTATTGTAGTTGGTGGGAGTGAGAGGGCAATACAAGCCGAAGCCAAAGCCGAAGCAGAAGGTTAGCCTGGAAAAAGAGAAACAGAGCAGACCACCCTAACTAAAGGCCACATGCAAGGCAAAATGTTCAGCCCTAGGTACAGCCCTAGGTAGGAGAAAGCTAAAGGCCTTCATATCTTGCAATGGGAACCAGGAAGTGCTATTGAATTCATATGGGGAACGAGTGCTAAACCAAGGGAGCTGCTGTGAAAGAATGGATTGTAACTGCATGAATACTGTTGACAATGGAGGTCCTACATAAAGTGCTTTTTCTAAAGACTGTTTCTTGGGAGTTACTATTTGTAACCCAACTTAAACCGGACCAACACCCGTTTTTACCTAAACGTGTGTTGGCCTGGCTGTGTGCTCATTGTAAGGAGTGAGCCCCCCTCGCAGCAAAACACATAAATAACTTTTTACTCATCTGCAAACCGAGCCATCGGCGAGAACGGAGTCCCGCGATTGGCCACCGGGCAGTCACGTGGGCCGGCACAGAGGATGCGACTGCACCCACGTGACCGCCCAGCGGCCAGTCGCGGGACTCCGTTCTCGCCGCTGGCTCGGTATTCAGGTGAGTAAAACAAGTTATTTATGTGTTTTGCTGCGAGGGGGGCTCCAGCATTCTGGATGCCCCCCCTCACTTCTTACAATCCCTACACAGCGGGACCAACCCCCGTTTAGGTAAAAACGAGTGTTGGTCCGGTTTAAGGCACAGCAATATAAAACCCACTCAGTGGGTTAAAATAATACAAAATCCCAGGTTTTGTTCCGTGCCTCGGGTGCTTCTGGAGCTGAGATGCCCTGTTGTGTGAAACATCCCAGACTTCTACTATGGTGCTCAACCCTGGATGTTTGCGAGTGGGACACCTAGACTCAAGTATGATTTAGTGTACTATAGAAAGACGCTCCTCCACTCCTGAAAGAGCAATGTGTGGTGTAGGGAGTGGAGGCGGAGCCGTAGCTGCTCAGACATCTGCTTCCAATTGTCTCATTACAGGTGCACCACTGCTGGGAATCACCCGTAAACTCATCTTTTCCACTTTACCATGCCGTATGCGCAGGCCACTCAGCCAATTAGATTTTTTTTTGATTTTTAGGAGTCTGGATTGCTAATTTTTCCATTAGCGGGGATGATCAAATTCAGATCTCCTTTGCCACCCTGAGCTCCTCCTTTCCTTACCATTTTAACATGACCACCTCCAAATATAGTCACAAGGCACCCCCTGTACCCTCGCATGAGCGAGCAAAGCATACTCAACCACAGTGGCTTGCTAGGCTAAAACATTCTGGCAGTGCTGAAGGACAGGGGGAGCTGTGCAACCACATTTGGAGGTGGTCCTGAAAAAAAGGAAAGGAAATGAAGGTGCAAGTTGTGGAGCCCTGCTACAGCATCTACAGCATGCTGCAGAAAATCCTGCTTATGAATCTCTGCTGCTTGTAAATTACTGACCAAGCTACACACCTGATTCAGCTCCCATCACTTAGATCAGAACAAAACCCAGGATTTTGACATTCCAAGATTGTATGCATTACCTCTCAAATTGGGATGCCCCGCTGTGTGAAACCCCCTAGATTACCCATACAAACTCACCTTTCTCCATTCCTATGGCGCATGTGTGGGCTCTTGTCCAGTTAGACTTGTTTGCTATGCATATTTGAAGCGTACAAAAGGAAATACATTGTTTTGTGAGTCCCCTAAGAGCTTATTTTGTAAGCTGGTATACAAGGCTGGACCCTACTATGTAACCAAAAACTGAAAAAGGACGAATTCCAAAGAAATCTACCAGTTACCTGCTTAGAATCCTCTCTCAAAGCATAACCATATTAAACATTTATATTCATTTATTTCATTACATTAAAAACCATTGTTAAAAACCAATAACGAAGCACCAGTTCTTCACAACCACCGTCATTCTTATTCTGGACACGCATCTTTCGCCTATTCCAGTTTCTTCAGCGCCCCCTGGTGGCTGTAATGATACATACGCGCCACTGTTAATGCTATCTGGTTGCTGTATAACTATATTTGTGCTAAAGCTTTGTCAACAATTCATAAAGGATAGAATATACTATCACACACCTCAGAAAGTATAGATTCACACTCCAAGATGTCTTTTTTATTCTTCCTCCTGGTCTCAAAAATAGACTCTCATCTGATTGTTCCCACAATAAGAATGAATGAACTATTAGCCCTTTACCATCATTATAGCTGTCATAATACATACCTAAAAAAAACATTTTGGAGTGTGAATCTATACTTTATGAGGTGCCTGATATTATATTCCACATGTGCTCAACCTGCGGCCGGGGGGGGGGGGCACATGTGGCCCCCAGAGCCATCTGATGTGGCCCCTGACCTGCTGTGAAGGTGTAAATAGATCAAATAGAAGTAAAGGTAGTTAAATAGGGGTACAGCAAGCATGGGCGATTGCACCAAGAGTGATATAGGAAGGGGAGATGTTGGCATACAGAGATTTGGAAGAATGCAGTGACATTGATTGTAAATCTTTGGCACAATAATTTGGTAAAATACATTTTCTGTATTAATTGCATGCTTAGCATTGGTGGGAGCATAGAAGGGTTAAGTATTGAGAAGATGCAGGACTGATGGCGGAGGGCTCTAAATAAGGGACTCATATATACAGAGAGGTAAGAGAGAGCCAATCGGCATATGTATTGTTGCCATGTGGGTATTCTTACATATGAATAAATGGGAGCTGTGGAAGGAAATATGAATGGAGTTTGTGGAGAAAGGGGTGTCCTGATTGTTGTAGAAATTCTTCATTATTCCAAATGATTCCAAATAAATCCTGAGCCTATTCATTGTGGCCCACAACCAGGTTCCAAATTATTTAAGTAGCCCACCCACATTAAGTTTGAGCACCCCTGTTATATTCCATCCTTAATGAATTGCTGACAAAATAGCTTTTGCACAAATATAGTTATTGTATATTTATTACAGCAACCATATAGCGATGACAGTGATGCTCATGTATCACTAGAGCCACCAGGCGCTAATGGAGCCGGAATAGGTGAAACATGTCTGCCCAGAACAAGAGTGACAGTGGTTATGACAAACAGGTGCTTTGTTATTGTCAAATGTGTAACTGTACAAGATTTATTTTTATGTTTACAACAATGTTTTTAATGTAATGAAATAAATGAATATAAACATTGAATATAGTTATGCTTTAAGTGAGGTTACTAAGCAGGGACCTGGTATATTTCTTGGGAATTTGTCCATTTCCAGTTTTTGGATGCATATTTAATGGAAATCTTCTTTTTTGTCAGGTTGTTGGTGTTCTGCCTCATTGTTTTGCTATTCTGGGATGTAAAATAAAGCTTTGGCCCTTATTTATGAAGGAATAGCGACAGGTAGCGACTGGTGAGTGACTGGTAATGACGGGCACCGCCACGAGAACGCCGGCTCCCCACCACAATCACACATTTATCAAGCCGATCCTGCTTAGCGACTGAGATAGCGCCAGATAGCGAATCATTCATCATTATTCCAGCCTCAGCCCACAGCGCCAGCGTCCGACCTTGAACAGCGACAGGTATGACCTCTTGCTACCTGGCGCTCTCCAATGCATTTCAATGGAACAATCTTTAAATATTAATAATTAATTGTTATTTTTTTTTTTTTTTTAATGTGAAAAATTCTGTGACCACTTCTGCCATGTTAGATAATTTTTTTAAGGGAAAAAAAAAAAAATTGTGCAGAATTGATATTACAGGTCTGATATTAATGTATTCATATTTCTAAATTCTTTAAAAAAAATTTTTTTTTTGGTTTCCAAAAATATGGTGGTTTGGGGGTTAAAAACCTACTTTTAACACATCGCCGCCAGCGCTCTGGGGTTTAAACAAGCATTTCACAGCGCGAGAATTTTTTGAGCGTGATTTTTTGATGAATGTGGTGGGAGCCGGTCGCTCTGACCAGTCGCTATCATGCGCACCCATACATCGCGGAACCTGTCAAATAGCGACTCGTCACCCTGTATTCAACATTACTGCACACCGACTCAGTCGCTATCAACAACCGCACAACGGCCAAGCACAGCAACTACTTGCGGGCGCTGTGAAAATACTGCTACAGTCGCTCAACTGTCGCTACCTGCCGCTATTAATGAATCGCCTCCCCGTGTTAGAATTGTGCCCCCAGACCTGTGTAGGAGTGTCTTTCTTGCCCTTTAGTAAAGCTGTTGGTATACATTCTTGCTACAACTCCCAGAATCCTGTAACAGGTGAGCAGCAGCTTTGACTAAACAAAACAGCATTCATTTACCTCCCCAGCTGGGAACACTTCAAGTTTATCTACTGGAACACAAGATTGTTTTCCTCCCATCTGAAGAGGTTGAATTAGCGCAGAAGCGGTTAATACTCTTATCTCTGTCTCAGCCAATCAGGTGATTAGCTGATAACATAATAACTTACCTTTCCCTGGTCCTCCGACGCATTGCACAGGCTCTTGTCTAATCAGAGCCATTGGTAGTGTATATGTAATATTCTTATACCATGCTGCATGCATTTATGATTACATATTTTGATCAAGAATGTAAATGTATATTTTAATATAATTGTTAAAATAATAAAATAAATAGTATCGCATTCCATATGAAATTCAACCAACACATGTTCACTGCAGCAATAGCGTACAAGCGATTAGTGATGCATAGATTGTCAGCCTCCCTGGCGAGTATTAGCATCACAATGGCCAGGCAAGGTGCCCCAGCATAATGCCAGTTTCAGGCCTCACAATCACCTATTATATCACAGAGGAGGAGGTGCTGACCGGACTATACATGCTCACAATTGCCAGTTTCACTGGGAAAAATGTTGTTTCTCCTTGGGTGCGCTGAAAGCAATTAGCGGATCCTTCAAAGAAGCGTGAAATGATGTTTTGTCCGGAGTGTAATCCTCAAAATCTGCTGGGAAAAAAAGAAGCCAAGTGCCCTATCGAGTGCAATTCACTGTTTGCACTTTCACTGGTTATGCAACACTTCACTGTATCAGTTTACATCCTTATCCATATATGTATATATATATATATATATATATATATATATATATATATATATAGTTTTATTTATTTTTGTTCATTTTGTAATATCTATTTATTTTAGATTTTACATATATATATATATATATATATATATATATATATATATATATATTTTACATTGTTTTGAATTATTAAATATGGGGGTTATTTAAGGAATATGTGAAAACCACATTTAAGAAAGCGAATCTGGTGAGCACCTCTAATAGTGTCATGTAGTATCACACGTATTAGTAGCGATGTCTCAACGTATAGTGCCGGCGCTCTAGTTTCAGGAGCGCCATGTAGTACCTTTCGCTTAGTAGCGCTCTCCGATACATTTCAATGGTGTTTCATTTGGTTGTGTTTAAATAGCTTTTTGTTATAGTAAACTTTATTTTTTTGGGCTCAAATCATTGTGGGTCCTCGCCTGTCCAGCAAACAAACACTTTTATTGTTTTTTTATTTTTTATTTATTTATTTATGCAGAATTGTATGTGCAGGTCTGCCATTGCAGTGTCATTGTAACAGTGTTAAAACAACGTCATTTCATATGTTTTCGCTCTGGTGCTGATGTATATGTGTTTAAAAACAGACTTTTATGACACAACGTCTGGCGCTCTATGCTTGAGCGCCCAGCTTTAGAGCGCCGGTGCGGCTTGTGTGTGTTTTTTACCTTGAATATGGGCTTCAGCTCCCAGTGCTGGACGCAGCTACCTATCATTCGCTGCAGGTTGTCCTGTTGTTAGATGTAGCGCAGTTTTGGCGCTTTGACCCCGGGACACCACCTAGCATTTTCGATTGGCTCTGCAGTGAATCAGGGAGTCTACAGCGCCCTCCAGACATCACATTCATCAAAGCTAGGTTATAGCGCCTGACACCCGCTTACAGCTTCTACTAATGGTCGCTCTAATCCCTGCTACACAGACGCTCACATGGCGATACGTGGCGCTAGTATTAAATCAGCCTCCACGTCTACATTTTATATTACCATAGTTATTCAACATTTGCTTATTTAATACCAATGTGACTTTTATTTCTAAGTGAATTTAGTTTTCATTGGTGTATATTTCTTATTTGTTTATTATGTTTTATTACTTGTTTATTTTGTATATTCTTGTTTTGTGGAGTGTGCCTTCATCCTTCTGTATCCTTCATTATACACTAATAGATTGTAAGCTCTTCCACTTCTGCATCCTTGTTTATGTCCCTATATACAGATAGGGGAGCCTTATTTAGGAAGTGTTAGCACCACACAGCACCACTTTATTGGCCTCAGCGACACTCAGCGTGGGATTCAAGAAAGAACAAAACAGCAGCGTCGATGAGGCTGCCAAGTAGTGTTTTATTTAACACAAGCGACGAAATGATGCCGCGCTGGGCGCTCTGGTGAAACCTGCCGCTGTAGCTCAAGATCCCATAGAGCACAATGAGCAGAACTGGATTGCTGTGTATAATGCTTATAAATAATATTAAGCACATTTTTTGTACAGAAATTGCATTGGGACTTGTCAATAATTGAAACGCAGGACCTAGTCGAGCAAAATGTTGCGGATTAATACAAATTATTTTAATTGCTTCTTTTGCTTAATGTTGGGGTTGATTCAGAGTGGTGAAAAAACTCACTTCTGTTTTAGGAGAAAAGATTACCATTCACTTTCATTGGGGTCGATTCAAAGAAACATGTAACAGCTGGTGCCGATCATCCTATTTTTCCCGTCCGCTCGTGCGTTCGTATGAACTTGCGAGTGATTCTATAAGCAAATACGTTTCTATCCTAAAATATACGTCCGTTCGTATGGCAGTTCGGGAATCAGACCTATGTCAGTTTCCATCCTGAATTTTCCGTTTCATTTCTCAGGTTGCAACATTGGTTTTGCCCTTTTTCCTTTTTTGTCTGGACGTAAATCCTTCTGATCTTGCGGCTGCGCACTACAAACTTACCTCATTAAAGTGCATTCTAAATATTTGGTCTTTTATTTTTCTTTATTTCATTCATTTTGTAGTAACCAACCATTAATGAATGCATTTGCATAAGTAAATCTTACTTTGTTTAATTTTTAGTTAACTTGCATTTTTTACTTGTGGATTTAATTTTAATATTTTGGCTTCAAATGGTACAACTTAAATTTTTTTGTGTGGTTACCCACACCCTCTACATACAGATTGCTCTCAAATATAAAAAAACACCCAGCAACTTCTGCATGTTATGAGTCTAGAAACAGCCAAGATGGCGGCTCAGGTATTCTCGGGCAGCCTGCAAACAGAAAGGGCCTTGTGACTGTGTTGCTCTGGATTCTTTGATTTCTGACCTTTCCGTGCCCCCAGCTCTGCTGTGTCTGTGCAAAATACAGCAGTAACCCACATCCTGCACTTTATCCCGCTCTCCTCTCCTCAGTAAGTGTGATGCATCTGACCAAAGATGTGCTTAAATAATTAAACAAAGCAAACAACTACATCAATAAATGCAATCTAAAAATATTATTCTAGTACATCAATTTAAAAATAAATAACAAAGGACATAAGTTTCTTTAATTAACGCAAATATATGGATGTATTGCAAAATAAAGGTTTACATGCAAAGGACTAATTAAGGTCCACATTAAAATGCTTTTATAAGGCATACATGAATCAGGTATGCATTGCCATACAATTTATGGCCTCGGCCATGCTGATACATGCAGTTCATTGGAGCTCAAGACGCGCAGACTCCTCCACATAGCCAAAAAACCTGTTCAAGAACAGCAATCCGACTGCTAAAAGGTGTCGGTAGTGGCTTTCTTTTAAAACGTATTTAGAGGTTTGAAAACTGTTTTCTGAATCACACCTAAACACATCCGATTATCCTACGTTTTACGTTTTGATCCTAAGTTTTAAGTTTTGATCCTAAGTTTTAGGTTTTGAACCTAAAATTTAGGAACGAACTTGCGATGATCGTAAGAGCATATACGCATTCGTACGTAGGCTCGTGCGAGTCGGAAATGGCCAAAAAAACAGGAAAAAATGACTAACACCCACCCAAACTTACGATTCTCGATCCAAAATCAATTAACTTTTGCTCTTTGAATCGAGGGGATTGTCTACCTTTGGGATGATCCAGAGCCAGATGATAATTTACACCCGGTAGACAATGAAAGTAAATGCCAGTTTTCTCTCGTAAAAAAGAAGTGAGTTTTCTCACCAGGCTCTGAATCAACCCCAAAGTGTAATTAGAAGTAAAACACAAGCTAAACGAACTGTAAAGTTTGTCCCCAGAATTGATTTTTTTGTAACTGTAATGAAAAAACGCTGACCAGCGTCGTAAAAGTAAAACGACAAAGATTTCAAGGAAGAAAAAAATCATAAATATGCTGGGGTGCACCAGAAAAATGGCAGTACAAAGCGGTGCTCACTGGCGCTGGGATAATCGGGTCCAATAGGCGCTGACAAAGGCGGGACAATATCTAAGTGCACCAATCAAAGCTAATGAGTTGCATCCTGCATAGCGTCTGCTAGCACCAATTTAGTGCACAGCACAGTGCCAGATAAGACAGGAATGCCGGCGCTCCGCAACTGACACTATAGCCACAAGAATGATGCTAAAATGTGCACATCATAAATAATGCCCTATATATTTATATATATGTGTTGAGTGACAGGTAAGTCACCCAATCCTGTGTAGCAGTGTGATTGTACTGGTCTGTCACTCAAGTTTACGGCTGCCAAGCAATGCCAGCCACCCATTCCTGCTATCAGGTGAGTTTTTTTATTATTTTAATGCCCAAATCAGGCTTACCACAGCATTATTATACCCTAAGATTGTAAGATTTTCATTTTTTGAATCCTGTATTGCACCCTAATAGATTGCTAGTTATACCCCATTATTTATTCTCCTTTATACACAAATAGATTGTAAGCTCTTCTTCCTTCTGTATCCTTCTATTTGTTGGTCAACTCTAGTGTCCATAGGATTGCTAATATGTGTTTTTACCTTGCCAGGAATAGAGTCAGGCCTGCACAGTACACAGAAGCACATAGCTGACCAGTATGTGTAATGGTGTCGGATCACACTTTGACCCAGGGGAGCCACTATGTCTGCGGGAATACTAGAAGCCCAGTAACCCAAGTTCTCAGCAGCCCCTGTGCAGCCTGTCCCTGTCCTCCACCAAGAGGAGATGCCAACATCCTGTCACCCGCCGCTGCCCTGCAGTCCATTCCCTTCAGCTGAGAAAATCCAGTCCCCCGCTCGGCCTGCGGGCTTTAGGAACTTGAACCCCCCCAGATAACCTTCTTTCCCTCTGCCAGGCTCAGCTTCTATTTGGAGCATGTAGGGAGGATTGGCCTGTTACAGGCTGAGACTGAAGGTGAAAGGAGAGCTCTCCTAACCTGCCTGGGATCTCCTCTATCTCTGCCAATACATGATGGACTTGACAGTTTGCTCCCAGAGAGATCAAGCTGTAAATCTACCTTCAAATACCCCCAGTGTGAGTAACCCCCCTAAACATGAATAAGCATGCAGCCCCTAGAACAATAAACATTAATATGAGAGAGCGAGTAACATTCAGCCCCCTGAACATTATTATGCAGAATGCATGCAGCCCCCAGAACCCTAAACACTGATATTAAAGTTAACGTAACCTTCAGACCCCTAAACATAAATATGCAGAGTGCATGCAGCCCCCAGAACCCTAAACACTGATATCAAAGTTAAAGTAACCTTCCGACCCCTAAACATTAATATGCAGAGTGCATGCAGCCCCAAACCCTAAACACTGATACCAAAGTGTGAGTAACCTTCAGAGCCCTAAACAATAATATGTAGAATGCAAGCAGCTCCCAGAACACTAAACAATAATATAAGTAAACTTCAGGCCCCTAAACATTAAAGTTGACCAACACCCATGTCTGACAAAATGGATGTTGGTCTAAACATTGGGCAAGTATCCTGATGCCAATGACCCTGTGTTCCTCCCACTTGCCTCAGGCTCCAGAATTGTCCATCAGTGGTCATGTGGTACAGGTTTTTATCCACCTTTCTGCTGGTGACCAAGGGCAGGACCAGATTTTGCTGAAGGAGAATGATGCAGGTAAGCAGATGGGATGATGTAAGTGCAGGAGGGCTTGTGCTGCAGGCCAGCCAGGAAAAGCCACAGGCCCAAGAACATAATAAGCCACATACACTGGAACATTATGAGCCACAGGGCTGAGAATATTATGAGCCAGAAGGCTAGGCATATTATGAGCCACAGGGCTGACAACATTATTGTCACGCTCAACTCACCCGGCCTTCGGTTCCGCGCTGTCTTCGGGCGGCCGGCCAGATGTCTTCCTGTACGGTTGGGCGCGCCGTGCGGCGGCTCGGGCTTCGTGAGCACATAGGCTTTATGCCCTCCAGCGGCGCTGCGCACAGGACGCCTGCCGGAGGTATTAATTAAAGGGCCAATGAGCCCAAGGGGTTTCTGGGTTATACAATCTATCTATCCAATCAGGACCAGAATTGTAAACACCACCAATCACCACACTCTTTCCCTGTAGTATCAGCCCTATTTAAGACTGACCCCTTCATTACACCAGTGCCCGTGATAGATTAAGCTGAGTGTGCCTAGGATTGCGTTTTGCCAGTTTGAGATTGTTGCCAACCTTCGTTCGTTTGACCATTCTTGCTTGCCGCCTGGACCGACCCTGCCTGTACCCCGACCACGCCTCTGTCTCTTCCTCTGTACCGCGAACCTGTGACCTCCTGGATTGATCTTTGGCCTGACCTTGACCCTTCTTCCGCCTACTCCTTTTGTACTGCATTATTATTGGAATGCCTTCCCGTGTATGACCAAGCCTGTCTACGTTGCCCTATCGGGTGCTTGGTTCATCTGCCTTCACTCTCCAGTAAGCCCACATCCTTTGTGCTATCAAGTCCTGGGGCAACCGTGTCCGGTGAGACGTTTAAAGCGTCCCGGCAAACGGGGGCTTGTCTAAAGGTGAAGCTAGCAGCGGAGATTGGGGGTTGTGGGCTTACTACGAAGGCGGGTGTCCCATGGGGCCTTACATTATCACAGGCCCGACAATAAATGGAAGAACTTGTGCAGCAAGTGCAGGCCATGGCCACCACCATCAACCAATTGGCTCAACGCCTGGTGGTTCAAGAAAACCGTCAACTGCCTGCTTCCACAGCATCCCCATCATCTGTTGAACCGAAGGTTCCCCTTTCCGAGAAGTTTGATGGGGTTCGCGCAAGATTCTCCAACTTCAGGAATTCTTGTGAGTTATGTTTTCGGTTACGACCGAACTCCTCTGTTCTGAATCCCAAAGAGTGGGCCTGGTCATTTCCCTATTACAAGGGGATCCGCAGACATGGGCTTTCGGGTTAGCTCCCACCGACAAGGCCCTGCAGACAGTCGCTGCTTTTTTTTCAGCCATGGAGGTTTTGTATGCAGACCCTGACAAGGCCTCGACCGCTGATGTCAAGCTGCGTAACCTCAGACAAGGAAAGCGTTCTGCCGAAGATTACAGTACGGAGTTTTGCTGTTGGGCGATCAATTCTCGGTGGAATGATCCGGCCCTTACTAGCCACTATAGGATCGGCTTATCTGAGAGTATCAAGGACGTCCTTGTAAACTTCCCTCAGCCCAAGAACCTAGATGAGTCCATGCAGATGGGAATCCGCATTGACAGACGACTTCGGGAGTGACAAATGGAGAAGGGCAAGACTCCCTCTTGGAACTCTCCCCGCTTAGAGTCTCCTTCTCTGGGTGCCACTTCTTCATTCTCTGCTGAAGAGCCCATGCAGATTGGGGCTACTCACCTTTCCCAGGCAGAAAAATCAAGACGCAGCACTCTAGGTCTCTGTCTATATTGATTGAGCACCGACAACATGTTAGAGCGGTGTTACAAAAACTGCGAGAAAACAATTTGTATGCCAAACTATCCAAGTGTCTCTTCGAGGTCTCCAGAGTCCCTTTCCTGGGTTATTTAGTGTCAAATCAGGGATTGGTTATGGATTACCTCCAAAAACCCTGAAAGCCTTACAGAGGTCCCTGGCTTCGCCAATTTTTACAGGCGATTCATCAAAGGTTTCTCCTCCATTGTGGCTCCTGTGGAATCCTGTGGGTTCTTATTCATCTGGATGTCAATCGGCCGTTCTTCGTTGAAGTAGACGCCTCCGAACTTGGAGTAGGAGGTGTTCTCTCTCAGTATTCTGGTTCCCCTGAGAGATTACACCCTTGTGCCTATTTTTCTCGAAAATTTAACTCTGCTGAGCAAAATTATGACGTGGGCAATCAGGAATTACTAGGTGTTAAGTTGGCCTTTGAAGAGTGGCGGCATTGGCTTGAAGGTTTCTTACATCCGATTACAGTATATACTGATCATAAAAATTTAGAATATATCGATTCCGCCAAGAGGCTAAATTCCCAACAGGCTCGGTGGGCGCTCTTTTTCTCCTGCTTTGAGTTTGTGATCACTTTCAAACCGGTCAAGAACACTAAGGCTGACACATTGTCTCGTAATTTTGGAGAATGTAAGAGCAGATTTGATGAAAACGAACCCATTTTACCACTGGGATGTGTTGTTGGAATTCTGCTCCCGGATTTATCAGAGTCTTTAGAATCCTTTCAGGCGGAGGCACCACCGGGTAAACCTTCAGGGTGTCGGTTTGTTCCACCACAATTACGTCCTTCATGATGCCAAGACGTCAGGGCATCTGGGGTATCGCAAAACCTTGGCCCTCGCCAAACGTCATGTGTGGTGGCCCACGATTAGACGCAATGTCACCGTTTTTGTTGAGTCCTGTCCCGTCTGTGCCCGCAGTAAGGGGTCTCATAAAACTCCAGCGGGGCTGTTAATGCCTCTGGAGATTCCTGAGGAACCTTGGACCCATGTGTCAATGGACTTCATTGTAGATTTACCACGGTCTCAGAATAATACGGTGATTTGGGTTGTTATTGACCGGTTTAGTAAAATGGCGCACTTCATCCCCTTGACTAAACTCCCGTTGGCACCTGAATTATCTCAATTGTTCATAAAACATATATTTTGCATCCATGGTATACCGCAGAATATTGTTTCGGACCGGGGGGTGCAATTTGTCTCGAGGTTCTGGAGGGAATTTTGTGCACACCTGGGAATTCAAATCTCGTTATCATCGGCGTATCACCCACAATCTAATGGTCAGACAGAAAGCGTTAACCAGGGTTTGGAGCAGTATTTGCGGTGTTTCATATCCGACAGTCAGGATCAGTGGTCAGAGTTTCTCGAGTTCACTGAGTTTGCTTATAACAATGCGCCCAGTGAATCAACTAAAATATCGCCATTTTTCTGTAATTATGGTAAGAACCCCAAAGCATCCTCTCTCTCTGGCCCTCCCTCCAATTTGCCGGCTCTGGAGGAATGGCTACAAAAGAGAATGACGATTTGGTCCAAGGTGCAGGAGAATCTTAAAGGAGCCGCTGCGAAACATAAGGCATCTGCGGACCGTCATAGGTCACAGGAACCTCCTTTTTAGGTGGGGGATTTGGCCTGGGTTTCGACCAAGAATATTGCACTTTGGCAACCCTTGTCGAAATTGGGCCCCAAATTCCAATCATGCAGAAGTTAAGTAACGTTACTTTTAAAGTCAAGCTTCCTCCATCTATGAGGATTCCCAATGCTTTCCACATTTCGCTGTTGAAACCGGCTAGAAATATCCAGGTAGAATCTCCTCCACCCATTATTGTAGAAGATGAACCCGAATATGAGGTCGATAAGATTTTGGACTCTCGAATATTACGTAACTCTTTGCAATATCTGATTGATTGGAAAGGTTTTGGTCTTGAAGAGAGGTGTTGGGTACCAGCCAGAGATGTACATGCTAATGCCCTAATTAGAAGATTTCATTGAGAGAATCCTGATAAACCTAGTAAGGGTCCTGAGGTCCCACGCCGTCTCCGGGTGGCCGGCCGGAGGTCTTCCTGTACGGCGGCCGCGCCGAGCACGGCCGCTCCCTCGCCGTCGGGGCGCGCCCCCGGCACTCATGAGTGTGCTCGCACGCGCGCGAGAGCACATAGGCTTTGTGCCCTCGCACAGCGCGCCTGCCGGAGGTAGTAATTAAGGGGCCAATGATCCCAAGGGGTTTTTGGGCTATACGCCCTCTGCTCAGGCCAGGTCCAATCAGGACCAGAATTGTAAACACCACCAATCACCACACTCTTTCCCTGTAGTATCAGCCCTATTTAAGACTGACCCCTTCATTACACCAGTGCCTGTGATAGCGTTAAGCTGAGTGTGCCTAGGATTGCGTTTCGCCAGTTTGAGATTGTTGCCAACCTTTGCTTCATTTGACCATTCTTGCTTGCCACCTGGACCGACTCTGCCTGTACCCTGACCACGCCTCTGTCTCTTCCTCTGTACCGCGAACCCGTGACCTCCTGGATTGACCTTTGGCCTGACCTCGACCCTTCTTCCGTCTACTCCTTTTGTACTGCGTTATTATTGGACTGCCTTCCCGTGTATGACCAAGCCTGTCTACGTTGCCCTGTCGGGTCCTTGGTTCATCTGCCTTCACTCTCCAGTAAAAAGCGTCCCGGCAAACGGGGGCTTGTCTAAAGGTGAAGCTAGCAGCGTAGGGGTTGTGGGCTTACTACGAAGGCGGGTGTCCCACGGGGCCTTACAATTGTAAGCCACAGGGATGAGAATATTATGAGCCACAAGGCTGAGAACATTATAAGCCACAGGGATGAGAATATTATGAGCCACAAGGCTGAGAACATTATAAGCCACGGAGATGAGAATATTATGAGCCACAAGGCTAGGCATATAATGAGCCACAGGGCTGAGAACATTATAAGCCACAGAGATGAGAATATTATGAGCCACAAGGCTAGGCATATAATGAGCCACAGGGCTGAGGACATTATAAGCCACAGGGATGAGAATATTATGAGCCACAAGACTAGGCATATAATGAGCCACGGAGCAGAGAACATTATAAGCCACAGGGATGAGAATATTATGAGCCACAAGGCTAGGCATATAATGAGCCACATGGCTGAGAACATTATAAGCCACAGGGATGAGAATATTATGAGCCACAAGGCTAGGCATATAATGAGCCACAGGGCTGAGAACATTATAAGCCACAGGGATGAGAATATTATGAGCCACAAGGCTAGGCATATTAAGAGCCACAGGGCTGAGAACATTATGAGCCACAAGGCTAGGCATATTATGAGCCACAGGGTTGGGAATATTATGAGCGACAGCACTGGGAACATTACATGCTACATGACTGGGAACAATATGGGCTGCAAGGTCAAGAGCATTATGTGCTGCAAGGCCGGTGACATTATGGGCCACAGGGTCGGGAATATAATGAGCAGCAGGGTAAGACACATTACAGGCTACAAGGTCAGGAACATTATGAGCCAGAAGGCCAGAAAGATTATGAGCTGCAGGGCCAGACACATTACAGAATGCAGAGCTGGGAACATTATGAGATGCAAAACTGGAAAAAGTATGAGGCACAGGGCCAAGAACATTATGTGCCACAGATGCAGATCTGCATTTTGAACATCAAAGGTGGGGTAAAGGAGAACAACAAGGGGCAGGGGGTTGGACAGTCCCTCCAAATCAGCGATACCTGGGAGGTTTAGACCGTCTATTATGGGCAGCACTGCCAAGGACAATAAGGGAAGCTGGGTCAGGTCTATTATGTGTGATAAGAGTGCACTTGTTATGTCCAATCCTTAGGAACTCCCAAGTGTCATAAACTCAATTCAGCTCCACATAAATCTTAATCACTACTTGATTCACCTGTGTTCCAGGCCCACAGCCAGAATCACTGGCAGTGTTCAGGCCTTTCCCCATCTCACCACATCTCTTCCCGCTATGCTGTGAAGGTTTGTAATAGGCATGGAGTAACTACACCTCATGCACCAGTGTAAAAATAAAATCCTGTACTGTGCACAGGGATCACCCAGCACACTCCTCGTATGACACGTGTTTTGTGTATATTTACAAAGAAATATATATTTAGGGGTTTATTCATGAAGCGCCAGGTAGCGTCTGCTGAACGCTGGGCGCTGCACGCAATATCACATGTATGAAAGCGATTCCGTTTAGCGTCTGGAACAGCGCCATGTAGCATACGATTCATCATTACAGACGCTCTAGCTTCTAGTGCAACAGGTAAGACCTGTCGCTACCTTTCGTTCTCCCATACATTTCAATGGACGTTCCTTGTAATCCCTTTCCTGATCCCATTTTTAATTTTTTTTTTCTCTCAAAAAATTATTAGATCTCTCCTGGCCTGGAATTTTGATTTTTTTTTTCAATTTTATTACAGGTCTGGCACTAAAGTGTTAATGTCACAGTGTTACAACAATGTAATTCCATGTGTTTTCGCTTTGTTACTGGTGGAAATGTGTCCAAAAAATCACTTTAATCACACAGCGCCTGCCGCTCTATGCAACAGCGAATCAAATTTGAGTGCCAATGCTGTGTGAGTCTGATTTTTTGTTGAATGTGTGAGTCGCTTAGAGTTGGTCGCAATGAGCTGGCGCTACCTTTCCCTGCAACGCGGTACTGGTGTTAGAACACCCAACATACATCTCATTCATCAATGCCGGCCAGGTTACTAGAATGACTGAGGCGTTCTGTTACAGCGCCCGATAGCCTCATCTGCCTATAGCTGGCGCTAGTAATGAATCAGCCTGCCCGTGTATATAGCCGATCACTATCAAGTCTAATATGGGCCGCAGTGCCAAGAACAATATGGGCCACAGGGCCGGACACATTATGAGCTGGACGCATTACGGCTGCAGGTAAAATCCCAGGGAGTTTTTTTGTCCCCGACCCCCCTTAGCCCCATATTAAATATGAATGTGTGTATGTAGATCAATGCTGTGGCCCCTTGGCCACTAATCCAAGTCGTGTTTGATGCAGTGTGTGTGCGGTCTCCTCTTCCTTGCTGAGCAGGACACATCTAGTGACATGTAAGGGGCTTTATGAGGTGATGCCTGGGCTTTCCTATAAATCTCCATACCGCTATTTAAGACAAGTGAGGGATTTATGTCCCCTTCCAGAGGGATTTGGAAAGAGGAGGGGCTGCTTGCCCCTCAATAAAGACCTCATAGTGCCCACGGCAGCCTTTCCAAGCCGATAACGTAACCCCCTGACTGCCTGAATACTGTGTTGTCACACCTGCACAGTGGACCTTGGCACGACCAGCCCCGGCTGTGAAAATACCATTTTCCCATTGAAAATGAGAGTGTCAGGCAGCCAATGTTTACTTACCGCCACATTATTTTTAATCCTCGTTGAAAAATGTAGTCGTTTAGGACATAAAATGATTTAGCGACACACACACCGGGCGTTCTCCGGGACACATTTACCTCAAGACTAAACTGTACTTCACCAGCTGGATTTTTCCATTTTATTATTTTATTATATTTATAGCATTTAAACCATTAGCAGGGCAGCCAGTCAGGCTTTCTACAGTGAGGTGCCCAGAAGGCAGTCCCAACTCCAGCCTTCCTTTCTCCATATAGGGATCTGATGGGAAAGCCATGCATGTCATATTGACCAAGGAGGTGGTCAATGGCTTGGGGACACCAGATTATTTACTGGTCCTGACTCCTAACCATTCAGTCTCTAAAATAGTAACATTTCCATGAATATATAAACACCCCCTCTCTTCAACCCAACCTTAAAGATTAATTCTGCCCATTATAAATAAATGCTGCATGGTGTAAGCCTAGTCCCTAGTAAATAGGATTCAGTTTTTATCAGCTGCTGGCTGCCACTTAAACTTAAACTTAGACGAAGGGACATCAACGGATCCGAGCGTGCTGATTGGACGAGCGGTCGCACGTGCACCGTAGGACCGGGAAGAGACGAGTTTGTTTCGGCGACCTGGGAGGTTTCACACAGCATGGCATTCCCAATCGGGGTGCCCCGGCGGCAAGAACCAAAACCCAGGATAGGCAAAATCCTGGGTTTTGGTCCACTTTAATGTGTATTATTAAAATGGGCATTCTGGACACGGTCCACTAGATGGCACCTGTTACAAGTTATCTCAAGTGTTTGATAAGACTTTAGGTCTGTTATCCCTGGGGCATCCCATTTAAATCTGACCTCCAGTGAAAAATTATTTAAGGTCAGTTTTAACAATCACCACCCCCTCGCCCAGGTAGATCCTAGTTTGGAATGCATTTACATTTAAAGTCATCCAGCAGCTAAATAAAAAACAAATAGGTACTTACCTTTAGGCCCACACAGCTGATAGTCCGGCTTGGATCCAGAGATCAGGTGGCACCGATCAACTATAAGGGAAAAAGGTAAGTATACTTTTGTTTTTTATTTAGCTGCCACATTAAGGATTCCTGGGAAGACAGAATTAGGCTTGAAACAGTGTATGATGGAGGACAGCAAGCAGCTGGGCACTGCAATGTACAATGTCTCCTATTTGGAAGAGATGCAGCTGCTGCGTGGATGTGCAGCTGTTTCCCGTTCCCAATCAGATGAAGCCCCATAGCAAAAATGGTGGAAGTAGGTGAGGTTAGTTTAGTATTCCAGTGAACTAGGACTCTCCGGGGTACAGAGTTGCAATTGAGAGCAGAGGTCCACTTTAAAGTGACATGTGGGTTCTTGGTTCACAGGGACACTAAACTAACCTAACCTACCATGAGTGAGGCCTGCTCTTTATATATTGTGAATTCCCTGGTTCTCTCTCTCAACCTCCACCGCTTTGCTGTTCTTTTTGTGTCTTTTTTTCTCTTTTCTGCCTTACCTCTTTTGCTTTAGGCATTACTGCTTTATTCTTCCCTCTCTTTTTTATTGAACAATCCATCTCTCTGTTTTCCACATCCCCGCTTATTTTCTAGCTGATTTCTACATTTCCTCGATCTTCTTCCTTTTGAGTAAATGTGTGTGTCTTTGGAGCACCATCCTGAAATTAGGGTATTAGGGTAAGGGTGACACTTACCCTTATACTAGTGCTTTCTCCATGCATTTTAAATAATTGTTCTCTGCATTTCTAACTCAGTTTTAGGTGAGGTACATACTATAAAGACTGCCCAGGTGGTATTTGAAATAATTAGATAATGGAAAGTACTGTAGTACTTGGTGAGGGAAGGTTGGGAACCCCTGCTGTATAGCAGGTAGTTGGTCAGTAGGCTGCTGCTTTTCCTCATTTGGTTACTGTCTGCCATAATCTAGCTGTATAATGTATTCTGAATACACTCCACTAGATGGTGTTGTCTCTGATTTTTAATGTTTTGTATTTGGTCCTGATTTTCTATAGCTGCTCTGGTCTGGTATAGGTCAGCATCAAGGGCGTAACTTGAGGGGGTTTGACCACACCCGGGGCCCAGAAGGTCAGGGGCCCCATCACTGTTGCACATCCACTTTTTTTGTATCTTATTTGCTCTCACTTGGCATTATTTAGATGAAATAACCACCATTTGTCTTTGCTGTTTCAGCTTTAAGTTGTCTAGTTGCCTCCAAATTAATTAAAAGACAGAAAAAGGTTTACTGTATGAGCCTTGAAAGGGCCCCATTTAATGTTTGCACAGAGGCCAGAAGTACGCAGTGGGGATTTTCACTGGGCATTCCTAGGAGCCCAGGGCACAACCAGGGACTATCTGCACCTGGGCAGGGCTGAATCCTTGTAGAACAATGAAAACCAGGGCACTTCCAGGACATAGGGCCTGATGCAGAGCCTCCCCCGATCTGAGCTAAAAACCCTCCGATTGTCCGGGGCTCCCGTTTGAATCGTGGCTCAAATGTGATGCAGAGCCTCCATCGGAATGGCTCCCTAACTGATCCGTCAATTTGTCTTCACTCGGGAAGTTTTTTTGCTCTCTCGGGTGCCTTCAATTTGATCGGGGCTTCCGTTCCCGTTCACACGGGCGGCCCGTTTTTCCCTGCTTTTTCCTTGGTTTTTGAACGTACCTGCTTGGTTTCCGTCGTTTTTGACCTTCCATTTTGGTGATTTTTCCAAGTATACTTACATCTCCATGGCTCTTCAGTTGCCAATCTGGCTACACGCAAGCACACATCCCTAAACCTCCATTGGAATATGCATATGACAACAACTGCCAATTTGACACATATATATATTGTCAAATTTATTTTTGGGTGTTCCTTCTTTCTTGCCATTAATGCATACCTTAATCTCTTTGGTGTTCCTTCTTCCTTGCCTTTAATGTTTACCGTAATTGGTTGTGAGTTTTTCTGATTTTTTGTCCCATATCTAAACCTTTTGTGTCATGTAAATGTGTGCTGATGTTGTGTGATTGTACATTTGCAGGAAAGACAACTCACAATATTTTTTTGATAAAACAAAAGTAAAAAACAATTTAAATTTGAATTAAACATGTTAAAAATTAGGCCTCGGGATCTTGTGGCTGTGTTTTTCTTTGATCTGTGAATGAAAAACAACCTTGGGCCCTTATTTAACAAGGGATAGCGCCAGGTAGCGACTGGTGAGCGACCGGTAATGACGGGCACCGCCACGAGAACGCCGGCTCCCCACCACAATCACACATTTATCAAGCCAATCCTGCTTAGCGACTGAGATAGCGCCATATAGCGACTCATTCATCATTATTCCAGCCTCAGCCCACAGCGCCAGCGTCCGACCTTGAACAGCGACAGGTATGACCTCTCGCTACCTGGCGCTCTCCAATGCATTTCAATGGAACAATCTTTAACCCTTTAAATGCCAAGCACGTAGTTTCTACGTGGTTGCTTCTCCTACCGTTAAGTGCCAAGCACGTAGAAACTACGTGCCTGGCATTTCCCCCAAACAGTTAAAAAATAGAAAAAAAAAATCACTTACCTCCGGTATCCCTGTGAAGCCTGGGGTCCCCTCTTCCTTGGGGGGGCATCCGATCGCCCCCCCGTCGTCCTCCGTCTTCAGGGGGGGGCCCGAAACCAGCCCCCCCCCCGTTTCCAGCGCTGATCGCCGCTGTAAAAAAAAATACAAATAAAACTGTCATTTACTCACCTCCGCGCCGAGCCTTCTGTCCGGGTCTCCTCTTCACCAGGGGGGGGTCCGATCCCCCCCCTGGGCTGCGCAGTCTTCAGGTGAGGACCCTCTTCCGGGTCCTCACCTCTTGTAATGGCGGCGATGGCCGCCGCCGCTTGGCCCCGCCCCGCCCCCGCCCCGCCTATACCCCCTCCGAGCTCCGGCATCTGTCAGATGCCGGTGGTGATCGGAGCAGGGCGGATGTCAGGTGAGGAGGCTCCGATCGTAGTTTCTACGTGGTTGCTTCTCCTACCGTTAAGTGCCAAGCACGTAGAAACTACGTGCCTGGCATTTCCCCCAAACAGTTAAAAAATAGAAAAAAAAAATCACTTACCTCCGGTATCCCTGTGAAGCCTGGGGTCCCCTCTTCCTTGGGGGGGCATCCGATCGCCCCCCCGTCGTCCTCCGTCTTCAGGGGGGGGCCCGAAACCAGCCCCCCCCCCCCGTTTCCAGCGCTGATCGCCGCTGTAAAAAAAAATAAAAATAAAACTGTCATTTACTCACCTCCGCGCCGAGCCTTCTGTCCGGGTCTCCTCTTCACCAGGGGGGGGTCCGATCCCCCCCCTGGGCTGCGCAGTCTTCAGGTGAGGACCCTCTTCCGGGTCCTCACCTCTTGTAATGGCGGCGATGGCCGCCGCCGCTTGGCCCCGCCCCGCCCCCGCCCCGCCTATACCCCCTCCGAGCTCCGGCATCTGTCAGATGCCGGTGGTGATCGGAGCAGGGCGGATGTCAGGTGAGGAGGCTCCGATCGGAGCCCCCTCGCCTGTCACCCGCCCTGCGCCGATCACCACCGGCATCTGTCAGTGAGGTGATCGGCGCGGGACAGCGGCGAGGGACGTCGGATCGGAGGTGAGTATGGTGTAAAAAAAGAAAAATAAAGATTTTTTTTTCTCTGTGTGTGTGTCATTTTTTTTACTATTAACCCCTTGTGAACTGGTAAGGGGTCCATGACACCTATACCAGTTCACAAGGCTGGGGAGATGGCAAGCCACCTGCGCTAGCGGGTGGCTTGCCATTAACCCCTGGCACCCCCATTACCTGCCTCCCCAAAGGCCAGGGGGGGGCAGAAGAGCCCGGGCCCACATGGGCTATGTGGGCTCGTAGGCTGCAGGGTGGGGGGGCCACATAAGCTGGCCCCCCCACTCTGTGCCTACAAGCCCCCATAGCTGGTCCCGGGCTGGTTACTGTGGGTAAGGGGGACCCCACGTCAATTTTTTTTTTTATTTTTAAGGGTTTTTAACCCTTAAAAATAAAAAAAAAATGGGGTCCGCCCCCCCTGGGAGGGGGGACCCTATGTCATTTTTTTTTTTGATTAACCCTTTGTAATCTGTCATCCAGCAGCTATAAAAGGCTTATAGCAAGTGAGCAGAAGCCAGTGATCGCCGAGGGACAGAGTGCTCCAGGATGGATGGGAGGTGAGTACAGTGTAAAAAAAAAAAAAAAATTAATAAAATATTTTTTTCTTTATGTGTGTCTGTGTCATTATTTACTTTTAACCCCTTGTGAACTGGTAAGGGGTCCATGACCCCTATACCAGTTCACAAGGCTGGGGGGATGGCAAGCCACCTGCGCTAGCGGGTGGCTTGCCATTAACCCCCGGCACCCCCATTACCTGCCTCCCCAAAGGCCAGGGGGGGGCAGAAGAGCCCGGGCCCACATGGGCTATGTGGGCTCGTAGGCTGCAGGGTGGGGGGGCCACAAAAGCTGGCCCCCCCACTCTGTGCCTACAAGCCCCCATAGCTGGTCCCGGGCTGGTTACTTTGGGTAAGGGGGACCCCACGTCAATTTTTTTTTTGATTTTTAAGGGTTTTTAACCCTTAAAAATAAAAAAAAAAATGGGGTCTCCCTCCCCTGGGAGGGGGGACCCTATGTCATTTTTTTTCTCGATTTAACCCTTTGTAGTGTGGATGGTATTTGTATTTTTTTTGTGAATGTTATAAAATACTTGTTTCAGTTAGGGGGGTCTCCTGGGCAGGAACGGGGGGCTACCGATAAGTATGTGGTACCGTTCTAATCGGTAGAAATGGGGCTTTCACATGCAATATGATTTTCCTTAATAAAATACATTTTTTATTTAAAATAAAGGAGTCAATTTTCTAAAAAAATTTTTTTATTTATTTATTTTTTTTTTCACTTAATAATATTGTAAAAAAAAAAAAAAAAATTACAAACAAGACATTTCATGTTAAAGTCTAAACTCTGCTGCAAAAAATATATATATAATTTTTCTGAAAGTTACCGCAAAACATGACGCAAAATGGGGAAAATGGCCTGTCAACAGAGGGTGACAAAATCTCAAGTAGGCTGGCAATTAAAAGGGTTAATAGTACCTATGCATGTTGGGTATATATAGTTTGTTGGGGGTATTTCAAATGTAAATGGTTGTTTTTCTGGAAAAACCGCAAGGTGCGCATATTGCATAGCATAGTTGTATTTTATCTGAAAATCTCCTAAAGCGCTGTTTCAGTTTGGGGGAGTCTCCTGGGCAGGAAAGGGTGTCTACCTATACATATGTGGTACCGCTGTAACCGGGAGAAATTGGGATTTCACACGCAATAAGATTTTATTGACAAACTTACATTTTTAATTCCAAAAAAACAACTACAATATGCAGCATGGGAGTGGAGCAGAGAGCCTCGCCCACCATGAGCCTCACATTCAGAAGATACCTTTCTTTTCCCTGCAGAGCTTTGCCCAGTTAGGGATGCAGAGCGGCACAGTCAGAAGACACTTCCTGTTTGCAGGCTGCCTGATATTTCATGAGCCGCCATCTTGGATGTTTAAAGGCTCAGAAAATGCATTCGATGCAGGTAGGATGATTTTTAATGTGGGCAATCTGTATGTACAGGGTGGGGGAAATATATAAGATAGGCTCTTATTCAGGGTGAAGTCAAGCTTGAGGTTTTGGTTCTATTACTTACACTTAGTGATGAACCTGATCAGGGTGATCTTGGGATGTATGCTGTTTGGCATCATTTTCTTAACAAACCGCTGATGGAAATACTTTGCGAGTACACCTTTTGATTTCTGGGAGTCACTGTATGACAGTTGGGTTGGAAGGAGAAATGTTTCTCCCTGCCTTGTGTGCCATTTGGGCTAGAAACTGCCCATCCTGGCATTGGGAACCATATGCAGGCACCTGGAAACAGATAGCAGGTACTTTCCAGCCAGGAGCAGAATCTAGTGGCCACTTTCTATCCATGGTCAAGCACCAAGCAAACAGAAATTGTCACCTGACACAATTTCTGGTTGCTTGGCCACCCTCCACCAACATCTTTTTCCCCCTCTGGGTGCCAATCTCTGCCCTAGGCTGCACCCTCATCTCTGCCCTGCTATTACGCTGCACCTCCATTTCTGCTATGATACCTGCTGCATCCCCATTTCGGCCCCCCTCCACCCGCAGAACCTCCATCTTTTTCCCCTGTTGCGTCCCAATCTCTGTTCCAATCCCGGGCTGCATCCCTATTTCTGGCCTCATCCCTGCTGCACCTCCATCTCTGTCTTGCTCCCATGCTGCACTCCACACTGCACCATTTTTGCCCCATTCACAATCACACATTGCGCCCCTATCTCTGCCTGGCTCCTAAACTTCCCTCCCATTCCTGAACTGCTGGGACCGGGGAGCCCTCCTGTAGGTCCGCTACTAGCCAGAATCACTGTAAATGATGCATTCCATAAATCCCACAGAGCATGTGCAGTGCCCCCTAACTCTGCCCCACTCCCACACAGCACTGTATTTCTGCCCTGCTGCTAAGCTGCACCCCCGGTATGGGCGCCACCCAAATCTGTACCCCCTCGCAGCACCAACTCTGCCCTATACCCACGTGGCACCATCTCTGCCCAAAGCCCACACTGAACCCCATCTCTGCCCCATGCCCATGCTGCACCCCCATCTCTGTCCTGCTGTACACTGCACCCCATCTATTCCCCATGCCCATGCTGCACCCCCATCTCTGTCCTGCTGTACACTGCACCCCATCTATTCCCCATGCCCATGCTGCACCCCCATCTCTGTCCTGCTGTACACTGCACCTCATCTCTTCCCCATGCTGCACCCCATCTCTGTCATGCTGTACACTGCACCCCATCTCCTCTTCATGCCCATGCTGCACCCCCACCTCTGTCCTGCTGTACACTGCACCCCATCTCCTCCCCATGCCCATGCTGCACCCCCACCTCTGTCCTGCTGTACACTGCACCCCATCTCCTCCCCATGCCCATGCTGCACCCCCATCTTTGCCATTATATCTGCTACACCCCATCTAGGCCCCACCACCCAGAATGGAGCAGCCATCAGAAGGCGCCTGGCAATCCATCCAGTCACAAAAGGCAGTCCAATCACAAACAGGTCCTTAAACTTGGCAATTCTGATTTATTAGTGATTTCAGATGCTGGACACTTTTTCGTTCAGCTCTATGGCGCCCCCTACAGCACAGTGTCAGAGAAACGATGGCAGGTGGCCGGCGCTGGTGGTTGGCAGCAGCCCCGTGTTTGTTTCCATTCAGGCCACGCTCGCCCCCTTTAAGCTCCCCCCTCCCGGCAGCAGCTGCTCAGCCTGTCAGCTCAGTGTGGTGACAAATGCCAGCCGGGCATTCCCGCTCCTCCCAGCTGCATTGTGGGTACGAGCTGGATGCGAAGATGGCTGAACGGCAGCGGCACGATGGCCGGGTGAAGATCGGCCACTACATCCTGGGGGACACGCTGGGGGTCGGCACCTTCGGCAAAGTGAAGAGCTGAGTGACATTCTCCTAACCGGGGGAGGGGAGGGCAGTCTTTATAGCGGGCACCCCAGCGGCCTCAGGGAATAGTGGCCACATTGTCACCCCGGGTTTTGATGTGAGGTGACTAATAGTGATGGCGCCGTGATTAGAGGACGAGGCCTGTGCTGTTATTATGTACAGGGTGACCTGCATATGGCGCGTACCCGCGCCTGTGCGCGCTCCCGCCATACTCAGCCGCCTCCCTGTAATAGAGCAGCCTGGGGGCCTTCTCCTGACAGGCGAGCTGTCCCTGGGGGCGGGGCTTATACTAACTGTATATTAGCCCGCAATGTATTCTGCTGCATGCTGTGTATACTGATCCCAAAAGCTAGCAATCTATTCTGCTGCCTGCTGTGTATACTGATCCCAAAAGCTAGCAATCTATTCTGCTGCCTGATCTGTATACTGACACCAAAAGCTAGCAATCTATTCTGCTGCCTGATCTGTATACTGTTCCCAAAAGCTAGCAATCTATTCTGCTGCCTGATCTGTATACTGACACCAAAAGCTAGCAATCTATTCTGCTGCCTGATCTGTATACTGATCCTAAAAGCTAGCAATCTATTCTGCTGCCTGATCTGTATACTGATCCTAAAAGCTAGCAATCTATTCTGCTGCCTGATCTGTATACTGATCCTAAAAGCTAGCAATCTATTCTGCTGCCTGATCTGTATACTGACACCAAAAGCTAGCAATCTATTCTGCTGCCTGATCTGTATACTGTTCCCAAAAGCTAGCAATCTATTCTGCTGCCTGATCTGTATACTGATCCCAAAAGCTAGCAATCTATTCTGCTGCCTGATCTGTATACTGATCCTAAAAGCTAGCAATCTATTCTGCTGCCTGCTGTGTATACTGACCCCAAGAGCGAGCAATCTATTCTGCTGCCTGCTCTGTATACTGACACCAAAAGCTAGCAATCTATTCTGCTGCCTGATCTGTATACTAATCTCAAAAGCTAGCAATCTATTCTGCTGCCTGATCTGTATACTGTTCCCAAAAGCTAGCAATCTATTCTGCTGCTTGATCTGTATACTGTTCCCAAAAGCTAGCAATCTATTCTGCTGCCTGATCTGTATACTGTTCCCAAAAGCTAGCAATCTATTCTGCTGCCTGCTCTGTATACTGTTCCCAAAAGCTAGCAATCTATTCTGCTGCCTGATCTGTATACTGTTCCCAAAAGCTAGCAATCTATTCTGCTGCCTGATCTGTATACTGATCCTAAAAGCTAGCAATCTATTCTGCCTGATCTGTATACTGATCCTAAAAGCTAGCAATCTATTCTGCTGCCTGCTCTGTATACTGTTCCCAAAAGCTAGCAATCTATTCTGCTGCCTGCTCTGTATACTGACACCAAAAGCTAGCAATCTATTCTGCTGCCTGCTCTGTATACTGATCCTAAAAGCTAGCAATCTATTCTGCTGCCTGCTCTGTATACTGACACCAAAAGCTAGCAATCTATTCTGCTGCCTGCTCTGTATACTGACACCAAAAGCTAGCAATCTATTCTGCCTGATCTGTATACTGATCCTAAAAGCTAGCAATCTATGCTGCGGTGTGCTCTTTATACTGTTCCCAAAAGCTAACAATATATTCTGTTGCCTGATCTGTATACTGGCCCCCAAATCTAGCAATCTATTCTGCTGCCTGCTCTGTATACTGATCACAAAAGCTAGCAATCTATTCTCCTGCCTGCTCTGTATACTGATCCCAAAAGCTAGCAATCTATTCTGTTGCCTGCTCTGTATACTGATCCTAAAAGCTAGCAATCTATTCTGTTGCCTGCTCTGTATACTGATCCCAAAAGCTAGCAATCTATTCTGTTGCCTGCTCTGTATACTGATCCTAAAAGCTAGCAATCTATTCTGCCTGATCTATATACTGAACCTAAAAGCTAGCAATCTATGCTGCGGTCTGCTCTGTATATTGTTCCTAAAAGCTAGCAAGCTATTCTGCTATAAATGTTTTGGTATAATGTGTCAGTAGTCTCTTGTACTTGGAAGGGGAAATACTTAGTTCTGGTGTTATATGTTGGCAGCCTGTAATAACCTAATATTCTGGTATAATTTGTCAGCAGCAGGTGGGAAAGGGTCTCTGAAACCCATAGGAGAGACATTCAAAAACACAATTCTAGCTAGCCCACAGTTCAGTTTACTCATCACAATAAAAGCAGGGTGTCTGTGTGCTGCAGGTTTCTTAATGCGGTACCCATACCCCATGGGCTATGCAGGGATGGAGGGAGGTTTGGAGTTCCACCAACAGCAGGGGTCTTATGCGTTTGGTATATTATTTTCATGGCAACCCATTATTCCTTCTTGATTTAAAAGTGCTATGAGGCCAGTGGCCTACTTATTTCAGTAACTGAACTTGGGGGTACTCTGTTGGAACTTCTTGTCTCTAGGGGGCACTTGGCGTAAAACGATTGAGAACCACTGTGCTAAAGCAGTGGTTCTCAACAGTTTTATGCCAAGTACCCCTTAGCCAAACGAAATTCCAACCAAGTACCCCCCTAGCCACAATAAATTTTAACCAAGTACCCCCTAGCCACATTAAATTCCAACCAAGTACCCTCAAGCCACATTAAATTTAAACCAAGTACCCTCAAGCCACAGGAAATTCTAACCATGTACCCTCAAGCCACAGGAAATTCTAACCATGTACCCTCAAGCCACAGGAAATTCTAACCATGTACCCTCAAGCCACAAGAAATTCTACCGAATTACCCCCTAGCCACAAGAAATTCCAACCAAGTACCCCATACCAACGAGAAATTCCAACCAAGTACCCTCAACCAAGTTGAGGCATTGATGGATGGGTTGTTGTTTGAATAGATGGAGGGATATATAGATTGGAGGATCTTTGGGCGGATGGATGGACTAATGGATGGATTGGTGGACATGTGAGTAGGTACATATATGGAAAGATTAATGAATTGATGTATACATGGCCTGTTGGATGAATGCATAGATGGGTAGATAGAAGGATGAATGATTGGATGAAATAGATGGACATACATACAGGTGGATGAAAGGGTAGAAGCATGGGCTAGATCTGAGGTGCTCAACCTCATGACAAGTGTGGGACATGTATTTATAGGTTCAGAATTTTTTCATTTGGAAACAATCCCCATATGCTAGCAATACACATGCTGATAGGCTTACCTCTCTCAGTATAGGTACACTCTCTCAGATAGGCTTACCTCTCCCAGTATAGGTACACTCTCTCAGATAGGCTTACCTCTCTCAGTATAGGCACACTCTCTCAGTATAGGCACACTCTCTCAGTATAGGCACACTCTCTCAGATAGGCTTACCTCTCTCAGTATAGGTATACTCTCTCAGTATAGGCACACTCTCTCAGATAGGCTTACCTCTCTCAGTATAGGCACACTCTCTCAGATAGGCTTACCTCTCTCAGTATAGGTACACTCTCTCAGATAGGCTTACCTCTCCCAGTATAGGTACACTCTCTCAGATAGGCTTACCTCTCTCAGTATAGGTACACTCTCTCAGATAGGCTTACCTCTCTCAGTATAGGCACACTCTCTCAGATAGGCTTACCTCTCTCAGTATAGGTACACTCTCTCAGATAGGCTTACCTCTCCCAGTATAGGTACACTCTCTCAGATAGGCTTACCTCTCTCAGTATAGGCACACTCTCTCAGTATAGGCACACTCTCTCAGATAGGCTTACCTCTCTCAGTATAGGTATACTCTCTCAGTATAGGCACACTCTCTCAGATAGGCTTACCTCTCTCAGTATAGGTATACTCTCTCAGTATAGGCACACTCTCTCAGATAGGCTTACCTCTCTCAGTATAGGCACACTCTCTCAGATAGGCTTACCTCTCTCAGTATAGGTACACTCTCTCAGATAGGCTTACCTCTCTCAGTATAGGTACACTCTCTCAGATAGGCTTACCTCTCTCAGTATAGGCACACTCTCTCAGATAGGCTTACCTCTCTCAGTCCCATATGTTAACCTTGTTCCTTATACTCAACCCATCTAAGCTTCCAACAATGCTGTGCATACAAATAATGTAGAATAACAATTTGACCACGTTATTCTATCAGCGATTTCACCCAGAGGTGGTGTTGTACAATTAATGTCACTACGTTCCTCCAAGCCACCACTGTCAGCAATATTTGCAGATGCATCCCTATATCACTATATGACTTTCCATGCTATTGCTATCTTTACTGTACCCCTATTTACCTTAACATGTCAGTTCAGTTTACCACCACCACTTTCCCCACAG
This sequence comes from Gastrophryne carolinensis, assembly GCA_027917425.1. NCBI lineage: Eukaryota > Metazoa > Chordata > Amphibia > Anura > Microhylidae > Gastrophryne > Gastrophryne carolinensis. The sequence goes on from CM051235.1 coordinate 399,782,227, forward strand.
CAGGGGCAGGGGCCACAATAAATGGCTCTGAGGGCCACAGGTTGAGTATATGTGGACTAGATGGATGTACAGGTGGATGGATGGGTTGATGGATGGATGTTTGGATGGAGGGATATATAGATTGGTGGTCAGTTGAAGCGGATGAATATATATTGATGAATTGATGTGTGACTGGATGGCTGGTTAGCTAGAAGGAAGGATGCTTGAATGCAACAGACGGACAAACAAATTGGTCTAGAGGGGATAGATAGATAGATACAGGTGGATGAATAAACACATAGAGAGTATAACACACATCTAGATCCTCCTAACAGTCATGTGCTGCTTGTCTTGCAGTGGGGGAACACCAGCTGACTGGACACAAGGTCGCAGTGAAGATCCTGAACAGACAGAAGATTCGGAGTTTGGACGTTGTCGGCAAAATTAAACGGGAAATCCAAAACCTTAAACTGTTCCGTCACCCTCACATAATCAAACTGTAAGTGTCCCCCAAACTGCATGACCTGGGACATTTACATGCTGAGCACTTCATTTATTACAGCCTGTCTCCATCTATAACCTTAAGGAGTGATGAGTTTTAATAGATTTAAAGCAGACCTCTACCCCATAGATTTAAGCATAAAGCCTAAATGTTTCTAAATGTTTTCCAGAAGGCCTCTCACATAGTAGCACTCTCTTTACTTCCCTTCATAGGTACCAAGTGATCAGTACACCAACAGATTTCTTCATGGTGATGGAATATGTGGCTGGCGGGGAGCTGTTCGACTACATATGCAAAAATGGCCGGGTGAGTCCATGTTTGGCAGAGCAGAGCATGCTGGGAAATCTCTGCACCAACACTGAGGGCTTGTGGCGCATTATTCTGTAATTGCTGTCTGCCTCTTGTTTGATTCACAATAGGGGGGTTGTTATCCTGAAGAGTTTATACTCTACAGTACACTATTAGGCTATGAGAGTAGGTAGAGAAGGGGCAGCAGCTTATGAAGGAGGATACAGGAGGTGAAGGAGCTTACAATCTATTAGCGTATAAGGGAGAATACAGAAGGAGAAGAGATTACCATCTATTAGGGTATAAGGGAGGATACAGAGGAGAAAAGAGCTTACAATCTATTACGGTGTAAGGGAGGATACAGAAGTAGAAGAGCTTACAATTTATTAGGGTATATGGGAGGATACAGAAGGAAGTCTATTAGAGGGTATAAGGGAGGATACAGAAGGAGAAGAGCTTACAATCTATTAGGGTATAAGGGAGGATACAGAAAGAGAAGAACGTACAATCTATTACGGTATAAGGGAGGATACAGAAAGAGAAGAACTTACAATCTATTATGGTATAAGGGAGGATACAGAAGGAGAAGAGCTTACAATCTATTAGCGTGTAAGGGGGGATACAGAAGGAAGAGCCTACAGTCTATTAGGGTATAAGGGAGGATACAGAAGGGGAAGAGCTTACTCCCATAATAAAGCTAAATAATCACATGGGAAAAGTGTGTGTGTCTGTGTGTGTTTTTAGTGTGTTTTAGCACTGTTCAACAGGACAAGTTTCGCAGGAAGCTCAGCTTGTGGCAAGTCTTTGCTTTTAAAATAAATGGTGAAATGTAAGTAGTTAGGAGCTGGATTGAGCAATAGAAACAGTTAAAATCATCTAATTCGGCCATTGTTGATTTTCAGCTGGCTTAGGCTGCTGCTACTCAGCTGTGGTTAAGGAGAGGGCAGGGCCGGGAGCTCAGCAATATTGGCTTCACTGGTGTTTTTTTCTGGCCAGCCCCTCTCCTTCCTGTCTCTCCCTCCTGTCTTTCCTTGCTTCTATGTGGGTTGTTGTTCAAGACACGTGAGTTTTTGCCACTTGTGTTATATATTCTTATGTATATATTTACTCTGTGATTCATAAAATGGTATTTTTCAGTAGCTAGCTCCAGCTCTGTCTAGAGAGACAACACTTGGATTAGCACAGGCTGGTGTTTCTTTGTAAACACTCCCCTGTGCTGAGCTGCCTCACCAACGCTTGTGTGCTAGCCTAATTGCTGCTAAGCCATTACTTGTGGCTGGAGCAGCTGGCCTGTTGTCCAGCCTTCATTGGAGCCTTGACTCTGGATATGCTGGGTTTTGACTACTGAAGAAAATTTGTCTTATAGATACACAGATACATGTATTGTTTTGAGTGATGTGTATGTTTGGCTTATGTCCTCCTGCCCTTATGTTCAGGTTTTGTGTTCCACTTTAAGGTGGACCTGGATTCATGTTACCTGGCTCTATGTGTTAAAGACCAACAACATAGAAACATAGAAGGTTGACGGCAGAAGGAGACCTTATGCTCCATCTAGTCTGCCCTTAAGTAGTCCTAAAGGATTAAAAAAAAAAAAAAAATCCTCCCACTTGGGACTTGAAGGGGCATCCCAGGTGGGACAGGTGCGACTACCTTAAAGATCACCATATGGAGGCTTCCCAGGATACCGAGCTTAGGCTCCCATCGGGGCAGTCCCGGCAGTGTGTGGATTGGGGGGTATCCCTTGTGGGGGATAAAGTACTTGTTTGCCTACCTTGTGCTCAGCAGGCCATAATGCAGCAGTTGGGGGCCCAGGCCTCTGGGTCTGTGGCCCTTGCCTTTTCTCCTACCCCACCCAGCCTTATCCGTACCCCAGATGATGTTGTTGTCACAGTTGGGGAGTCGCAATCTGATATGTGTGCCAGATGCCTAATATTCAGAAAGTTATTTCTAGCTCTGTGGCCAGAGAGGCCTCGGCTAAAAGAAAAAAAAAAAAAAAAAATTGAAAAAACTTTTGCCTCCAGCCGCACCGGCTTTTGAGTTTGATGTTTATGGTTTACTCAATTGGTCTGGTTATACCCGCCAGTAGAGGGGGAATTATTTGAGGAATCTGATGGTTCCGATGATCAGCAATTTATTGGTGCTGATATTGGGCGATTTCTCCCCCAGAGGAGGCTCCTCCGCAGATGGGGAAGTTCTTTGGGACTCATAAGCCGCGCTTGCAATTCCCAAATCAAAAGCATTTTAGTTTGTATTATTCTTTAGGAATGGGGAGGCCTACTCGGCTTCCAGACACACAATGATTTGACCCAAAAATGTTTCAGTTTACTTTAGCATCACGCTATTTAAACACAACCAAATGAAACACAATTGAAATATATGGGAGAGCGCTACTGAGCGACACATGCTACATGAGGCTACTGAACCTAGTGTGCCAGCGCTATACACTGAGCCACCCTTGATAATACATGTGGCTCTACATGACGCTATTAGAGGCGCTCACCAGCCTGACTTTCTTCCCCTTCCGGGGTTGATGCCCTGGTGCTTGGGTTATTTTATTCTTCCATTGCATTCTCCTGACTCTACCACTCTTATGGATGGTGAGGACAAACGCATTGATCAGATGGCTTGCCGCGCTTTTACTAGTGTTGGTTCAGCCTTACGGCCTGTTTGTGCTTCGGCGCTTACAGCGGTGGCTACCAGGTCTGTTGTTAGGGACCTGTCGAGTACTTCTAGGCTTGACCCCGCCAGTGATGAGTTCGCCGCTCTTTAGCGGTGTGAATTATTCATGTCTTTTGTGCTAGCCACCCTGGATGAGAGCTACGCTAGCTCAATATGTATTGCTTGATGCCCTTATTCTCCGGGTCATGGGTTCAAGGCCCTGTTGGTCTGTGTCCTTGAAATAAAAACGCAATGGTTATGCGTAACCTCGGCCTTGCTTGTGGCTTTTTGGCGGTTTGGTTGTGCCAGTGGGCGACTGATTTCGAGTCACGAAAGCAGGGAAGTTAACTCTGCGTAAGAAGCAATGTAGTCTCGCTCCAGATTCTTCAGGTCTCGGGTGCCTTTGGGTTCCTCTAGCCGCACAGGGGCTCCAGGCGGCAGTGGGAAATCTACTGGTCATGGCTGTCATTTGCCCAGTGCCTCCTGCGGAAAGAGGCCTGGGCTTCTATTCCAATCTATTCACGGTGCCCAATAAAGATGGCTCCGTTCGCCCCATTTTGGATCTGAAGCCCCTCAGTCGGTTTATCCTTCAGGAAGTTTCGCATGGAATCCTTGTGTTCAGCCGTCGATTCACTTCGTCAGATGTCCATAGACATCAAGGGTGATTATCTGCATGTACCAATCTTCCTGGCACACCAGAGATTTCTCAGATTCTCGATAGAAGACCAGCATTATCAATTTGTGGCCCTGCCATTCGGCCTTACCTCGGCCCCAAGAGTCTTTACCAAGATGCTGGCAGGAGTGATGGCTATATTCAGGGTCCAGGGCATCCGCATTGTGTCTTTTCTGGACGATCTTCTTATCGCGGCCTCCTCCCTCGAACAATCAGAGTTAGACACCAGGACGGTGGTCTCTACACTAGAGAGGTTCGGATGGGTAATAAGTTACCCCAAATCCTCTCTCTGTCCGTCCAGGGAAATTCCCTTCCTGGGCCTGATTCTGGATACATTTCAGGCCAAGGTTTTTCTTCCTCAGTCCAAAATGGTTCTGATTCAGGACTTGATTCGTCTATTCTTGTCCAACCCTCGTCAGTCTATCCGTCTAGGGATGAGACTAGTGGGATTGATGGTAGCTGCATTTGAGGCAGTCCCGTTTGCCCAGTTTCACATAAGGACGCTTCAGCTCTTCCTCTTGGCAAAGTGGGACAGGTGCCCACTATCATTAAATCAGACTTGTCTATTGTCTCCCCACGTTTTGTAGTCCCTTCAGTGATGGTTAATATCGCACAACCTCCAGAAGGGCAAGTCATTTCTGAACTGGTTACCACGGATGCCAGCCTGGTGGGCTGGGGGGGCTTCTGGAAGAAGCATCAGTTCCAGGGATTGTGGGGGCCTCAGGAGGCTCATTCTCCAATCAATGTATTAGAGCTTCGGGCCATACGTCTTGTTCTACTTCGACTGACCCATTTCTTACAGGGTCTGCCAGTTCAGATTCGGTCAGACAACCGAACAGCTGATGCATACATCAATCACCAGGGAGGGACTCGCAGTTGGGGTGCCCTCCGGGAAGTGTCTCTGATCCTTCAGTGGGCAGAGATCAATGTTCCCTGCATATCAGCAGTTTACATTCTGGGGATAGAGAATGTGGAGGTAGACTCCCTGAGCAGGGGATGTTCTCGCCAGGGAGAATGGTCTCTCAATCCAAGGGTCTTTCAGTTCCTCTGTCACAAGTGGGGGACTCCACGGTTGGACCTGTTTGCTTCTCGTCACAATCACAAGCTGCCTGCTTTTGTGTCTCTATCCCAGGATCCTCTGGCAGTGGCAGCGGATGCCATGTCTCTGGCCTGGAAGGATCTGGGGTTCCTGTATCTGTTTCCCCCATTCTCCATGATCAGCAAGGTGGTGCGCAAGTTAGCACTAGAGGAGGCACCAGCAATCCTGGTGGCGCCAAGGTGGCCAAGACGTCTGTGGTACGCAGACGTTGTAAGGCTGGCAGTGGATCGGTTCCATCTGCCTCTTCTTCCAGATCTCATCACTCAGGGTCAACTTTGTTACCCCAATTTACAAACGCTGGCTTTGACGGCATGGCTACTGAAGTCTCCATCTTGAAAGAAGAAGGCCTTTCTGATGCGGTTATTCAGACTCTTATTAGAGCTAGGAAGAAGTCTTCCTCTGTCATTTATTATAGGACTTGGAGGTCCTATATTGATTGGTGTGAATCCAGGGCTTTGCCCTGTAGAGTATTTTCTATTCCTAGAATTCTGGAATATCTGCAATGAGGTCTGGATATGGGATTCCAGATTAGTACTTTAAAAGGGCAAGTCTCTGCCTTGGCTATTTTCTTTCAAAGGTCGTTTGCTCTTCATCCTTTGGTTAAGATTTTTTTCCAAGGAGTCGCGCATGTGCGGCCTCCCAGAAAGCCTATACTTCCTGTTTGGGACCTTAACCTGGTTCTTTCAGCTATGCAGGTCGCTCCCTTTGAGCCTTTGCAGGGTATTCCTCTTCCTATTCTTACTCAGAAGGTTGCCTTTTTGGTTGCTATTACTTCTGTCCGCCGAGTTTCTGAACTGTCAGCTTTTTTTATTCTAGCCCCTTATTTTGAGAGGCATCAAGATAAGGTTGTTTTCCGTTTTAAACCAGATTTCCTTCCTAAGGTGGTGTCTGCTTTCCACCTAAATCAGGATATAGTTCTTCCTTCCTTGTGTCCTAAACCTAGTAACGACAAGGAAAGGGTCTTACATTCTTTGGATGTAGTTCGCTGTGTTAAGTATTATTTGGTTACTACCTTTGCCTTCCGCAAGATGGATGCCTTTTTTGTTGTGCTTTCTGGGCCCAAGAAGGGTTTTGCTCCTGCCAAATCTTCCCTTAGTAAGTGGATACGTCAGGCCATCATTGGGGCCTATATGGCTAAGGGGAAGGTTCCCCCTTTTCGTGTCACCGCTCATTCTACTCGTGCTATTGGAGCTTCTTGGGCTTTTCAGCTCCAGGCTTCTGTTGAACAAGTTTGCAGGGCTGTGACTTGGTCTTCTGTGCATACTTTTTCTAAGTTTTACAAAGTTGATGTGCGGTCCTCAGCGGATGCTGCTTTTGGCCGCAAAATTCTGCAAGCTGCAGTAATTTAAGTTATGCATTATTCCTTGTGGATCCCCACCCATTATACACACTGCTATTGGATGTCCCAAGTGTCATGGCTCTTTGGAAGTGGGGTGTGTGACATACTAGGAATAATACCATTTTGTGAATACTCACCTGTAAAATGGTTATTACGAGTATGTCACACACCCCACTTCCCCCGCCCTTTTTTTGTTCTAGGGATCCGTTATATGGTGATTATTATTTTTCATTTATTGAATATAATTGGCTCTTCCTGGTTCTCACTGCTTTCTAAAAAGACTGGGGAATAGTGGGAGGAACCGGTACTTATGGACCAGGAGGGGCTCCTTTTTCCATGTCATCTCTGCAAGATCGCCCTCTACAGGCCGGTTTCCCAAGTGTCATGGATCTTTGGAAGTGGGGTGTGTGACATACTCGTAATAACCATTTTACAGGTGAGTATTCACAAAATGGTATTATTGTCCATTCGCCTCAGATCTGACAATAAGGCTGAAGTGGTACAATGATGTGCTTACTCACCTGAAGAAGATCCAGGACAATTGCGATATCTGGATTGGGGCTGGTCATTCACCCTGAGACTGTGCAGGAATGGCAACCTAGTTGCTCACCAGCCTTGTTCTGCTTATGTTGGCTATGTTCATCTGACCATCTTTTATACAGGTTAGCCCAATGGTTTGCCACTAAACTGGGGCAAAGGGTCAGTTTCGCTCTTCCTGTTTTCTTGTTAAGTGCTTGATGTGCCAGGGCTTGAGGCACTTTTCCAAGAACTGGGACAGCATGCATTATTAGCCTTGTAACTAGCTTGAACAACTGTACACTCAGTATCCTGAGGCCTGGCACAATCTGGACAGGGAGGTGGTTGAGGAAAGGCTGCTGCTGGATGAGGAGGAGCATCCCCAATGCTCCCCCTTCTGTGGTCCCTCTGTTCTCTCAGCTTGGGGTTTCTAAGGCCCCTGTGCCAGTTCCTGTACCTTCAACAAGTTTTCTTAGGTCTGCCCCCCCCCCAGGTCATCAGTGACTTATAATATTAAGAAATAAAATATATTAGCCGAGGCAGCTAGGGGGGCAGGTGTTGCCAGTGGGGAGGGGTCCCAGTCATAGAGGTCATAGATTGGTTCTTTCCCTGGGAGCACCCCAATCAGGGTGCTCTGCTGTGTGAAACCCCCCAGGACACTGAGACGAGCTCACCTCTTCCCAGTCTCACGGCATGTGTAAGAGCAGCGGCTCAGACGGCTGCATCCTACTCCTCCCGTCTAATCCGGACCTGGGCGTGTCACCGCCAGCAACTCACAAATGCCTGACGCGGGCATGTGCCCTGCTAGAGGGATAGCGGGATGCAGCCGGTGCTCTTAGACGAGCTAAGGGACCGGGAAACGAGGTAAGTGAATGGGGCGACCTGGGGGGTTTCACACAGCAGGGCATCCCGATTTTGGATGCCCCAGGGGGAGGAAATCGATCTACCCAGGAATGCTTTTGGTCCATTTTGATTTTGATCCCCGCTGCAGTGTGAGCTGCCCAGATCTCCGGAACCAGACGATGGAGAGCTAGACTGCAGACTGCAAATAATGTACTAGTCTCCAGGATAGCAACAACCTTGAGACACTTGCTGAGGAGTCAGGCAGCAGTTTAAAAAGGGTATATTACCCTTAAACCAGGCCAACACCCTTAACTGAAGTTTTGCCCATCTTATTAAAGTAGATGCAGTGTGGCGGGATAGATTTGGGGGTGAAACTTCTATGGGCGTTGTTCCAGTTTAAATGTGAGTTACTGCATCCTCTGCTTTAAAGGCAAGCTGGGCTGCGATAGTATCTTTTTTTTGATTTGTATGGTTAGAGAGGCAGGTCTGGAGGATGTGCACATTAAGCACTGCCCAAACCTCACAGGCTTCACTTTTCAGAGTGGCAACAACCATAGTAGGATAGACTGATTTTTTTTAAGGAGGGCTCTGCTTCCCAGCCTGGAGGTCGAGTTCTTTGATCACATTTAACCCTTTTAGTGCCAAGCACGTAGATTCTACGTGCTCGCTTCCACTCCACTTAAGTGCCAAGCATGTAGAATCTACGTGCCTGAATTACCCCCCTGCTGCAGTAACAGAAAAGTAAAAAAAAACACTCACCTGACCCCTCGTTCGATCCAGCCGCGTCTCCTCTTCATCCAGGGGGGCTTCAGTCCCCCACCCAGGCCCCCCTGGGTGCAGGGGAGGGCCCCGAATAGCCACCCCCCGCCAGAATTACCTGTAAAAAAATAAATAAATAAAAATTACATTTACTCACCTCAGTGTTCGATCGCTCCCGCCAGGTCTCCTCTTCACACCAGGGGGGCCTCCAATCTCCCCCCCGCTCTTCAGCTTCAGGGGAGAGCATGACAGGCCTCTCCCCCTCCTCTCCCGACAGCCGCCGCCATCTTGTCACTAAGCCCCGCCCCTTTGGGGTGGGCTTATGACGTCATTCACCGGGTGTCGTCCTGGTTCCCGGCTGTTATTTCTTTAAGATGCGATCATGCTGGCCACAGGAGCAGAGGGGCAGGCGATCATCACCTGCCCCTCTGCTCCTGCAGCCAGCATGATCGCATCTGTCATCACATCGAGGGACACAGGAGCTGACGATTGGAGGTAAGTAAAGTAAAAAAAAAAGTTTTTATTTTTTAATAAAAGTCATTTTTAATTGTGTGTGTGTGTGTGTGTGTGTGTGTGTGTGTGTGTGTGTGTGTGTGTGTTTTTACTGTTAACCCTTTGTGAACTGGTAAGGGATCCATGAGATCCCTATACCAGTTCACAAGGCTGGGGGCTGGCAAGTCACCTGCAGCTAGTGGGTGACTTGCCATTAATCCCCGCACCCCCAATTACCTGCCTCCCCAAAGCCCGGGGGGGGGGGGCAGAAGAGCCCGGGCCCACACAGGGTATGTAGGTATGTAGGGTGCAGGGTGGGGGGCCACAAAAGCTGGCCCCTGCACTCTGTTCCTACAAGCCCCCATAGCTGGTCCCGGGCTGGTTATGACGGGTAGGGGGGACCCTATGTCATTTTTTTTTTATTTTTAAGGGTTAGGGTTAGCCTAACCCTAACCCTTAAAATTCCAAAAAAACGGGTTCCCCCCCCGGGTGGGGGACCCTATGTAGTTTTTTTTTATTAACCCCTTATGCTCTGTCGCCCAGCAGCTATAAAAGGCTTCCAGCAGCAGCAGGAGAGCAGAAGCCAGATTGATCAGCGTGGGACACAGTGCCCAGGGATCGATGGGAGGTAAGTATAAAAGTAAGTAAAAAAAAAAAAAAAAAAAAATTTTTTCTCTTTGTCTCTCTTTGTGTGTTTTTTTTTTACATTTAACCACTTGTGAACTGGTAAGGGATCCATGAGAACCCTATACCAGTTCACAAGGCTGGGGGCTGGCAAGTCACCTGCGGCTAGCATGGGGTCCCCCCAGGAGGGGGGACCCTATGTCATTTTTTTTAATCAGCCCCTTATGTTTATAGTGTGGATAGTAGTATTTTATTTGTAAATGTTATAAAGTGCTCTTTTCAGTTTTGGGGTCTCCTGGGCAAGGATGGGGGGGCTACCGATACATATGTGGTACCGTTGTTATCGGGAGAAATGGGGCTTTCACATGCAATATGGTTTTCATTAATAAAACAAATGTTTTATTTAAAATAAAGGAGACAATTGTCTAAAAAATATTATTTTATTTATTTTTTTGTTTTTTTACGGAAGAATATATAAAAAAAACAGTACAAAAATTACAAACAAGACATTTCATGTTAAAGCCTAAACTCTGCCGCAATATATATATATATATATATATATATATATATATATATATATTTTCCTGGAAATTCCGGCAAAAATCACGGTTAAACAACGCACAAAATGGGGAAAAATGACCTGTCAACAGAGGGTGATAACATTTCAAGTAGGCTGGCAATTAAAAGGTTGAAAGTAGCTATGCATGTTGGGTATTGTTCTGTTCAGGGGATCTTGAGTTTTCGGACTTGTTTGCATATTGATATTTTAGGGAAAGGTGTTTTTTCTTCTGCTTTTTTATACATTTTTTAGGGAAACCCTGTGCAACCATAGAATTCTTTGGCGGATTACTTCCAGAAAGTTGAGTCCACTACAACAAGCTGGGTACGCTTAGAAAGATTAACATGTGTACTTTCAGGGAATATATGGTTTGTGGGGGGCATTCCAAATATAAAGGGTTGTTCTGGTAGAAAAAGCGCAAGGTGCGCACTTTGTCAGCAGAGCTGAATTTTTCAAGTAAAATTACCGTTACGCACATGCTTTACTTTGGGGTGTTTGGCAACTCTTCTCTTGACAATAGCTATGCATGTTGGGTATTGTTCTGTTCGGGGGATGTTGCTGTTCCAGAATATTCCTTACACATGGGTTATACATCCACAAGATGGCGCTGGACTGCATAAAAAACGTGTGGCCACTCCCGGACCCTTAAAGTGGGCCAACACCCAGGGGTGATCGGCCCGGGAATCTATAAGATTCCCGGGCCGATCACCTCACACACCGCGGGACATCCGAGATCGGGATGTCCCGCGGGATGTAACCCCCCCAAACACCCCGAAAAACCTTACCTCTCCAGACGCTGCTTCCGCCGCCGCCGCCTCACTCGCGCTCCTCCAGACGTGCGCGCGCCCGCGCCGGCCGTCTCTGATTGGCCGGCGCGGGCGCGCACACGTCAAGAGTGACGCGCGGGAGGCGGCGGCGGGTGCGATCCCATGTCCGCCGACGGACGTCACTTGTCCGTCGGCGGGCATTGGACAGCGCAGTCACGTGGGATCGTGGAGAGGTGAGTTTTCGGGGTGTTTGGGGGGGTTTCAGGCAGCGGGGCACCCCGATCGGAAGTGGACCAATACCCAGGATAGTCAAAATCCTGGGTGTTGGTCCACTTTAAATAGCCAGGAACCTCCCACAAATTCCCAGTTCTTATCTGCAGTCTGGACTGCGAAGATAGAAGATGGCTCTCTATTCTGCGCGGGTGAGCGGGGCTTATCAGCCTGCGGCCCTGCAGGACTATTCCCACCCGTTTCCGGACCCACTGCCTCCCAGCCTTGGCTGGTTCGGTGAAGGTAGGATAGCACCAGGGTCAGGTGCTGAGGAGCGCTGCTCCTACCGCAATCCCTGCACTGACATGGGTAGACGGTATAGGTTTATGGTGAGCCTTGTGAGATGCCCCTTCCTGCACTCTGGGTCCCCCAGCCTCCCCCCCCCACTTCACTTTATTTGTGTAGTGGCGTTTTTTACTTCATATGATCGCCGCTGCGCCGCTTGTACAGCGCTCCGCGGACAGCGGCGACATTGCCGCAGCTGCTGCTGCGCCGTCATGGGACGGCGAGATCACGTGGGGCGTGTTTCGCGCTCTTCGTGGGGGCGGGTTTCTGCGGATGAAGCTTTTGGCATCACATCTCCACGGCCCGCCCCTCGAGGTCTGTGTGGGCGCCGTTTTACTTCTCTTCCTCCTTCCTCGCTCGTGCGGCGTGCGCTGCTGCTCGTTACCGGTGCGGTCCGTGAGTGTCCCTGCGGGGTGTTTTTTATTCTGTATCTCACTTGTACTTGCTTATGGGGATGTCTTTTTATGTCTTTCAGACGGGGTAAACGTAACTGTGGTTTCTCCCGGACCCCCTTCCTTTAGTAATCTCCCACTTCCCTAGCGGGTTCTTGGGGCATCCTGGGTGACTATTACTAGCCTTAACCCTATACTGGCCTGTTGTGCCGCTCAAATCACCATATGGAGGCTTCTGGCGATAATGTGCCTGGGGTTCCTTCGGGACAGGCCTGGCTGTGTGTTGCGTGTGGTGTCCCCCTTGTGAGTGACGATGTCAGGGTATGTGTAAACTGCGCCCAGCGGGCACTTGCACTGCAGTCCGGGCCGGCTGTTGCGGGCCCCGGTGCTGTGCCCCCTTTGGCTTCGCCAACCCCCCCACGCTTACATCTGACCCCCAGTGAGGGGCACACTAGTGGGGACTCTCAATCTGATTTGGCTGCACGGGTGGCCAGCATTGAAAAACATCTTGCTGGGTCAGCCCCGCATAAGGCTTCTGCTAAGAAGCGGCATTTATCTCCCGCTGCTTCCCTCTTTCCTGTAGAGGATGAGGGACTCACTTTCTGGCCCTTACCCCCTCGAGGAGGGGGAGTTGTTTTCTGATTCAGAATCCTCTGAGGAACAACCTAAGATCTATGGTGGTACCGGGCCTCCCTTTGGGGAAGACCCATGGTCTTCAGATGATACTGACAGGTTGTTGAGTCACAAATTCGAAGTGCTTTGTATTTCTCCTCCTGCAGTGGCTCCGCAGTGTCAGGTTGAGCTTTTTGATACGGTTAAGCTACGCTTGGAGTTCCCTGAGCAGTGCTCAAGATATGGGAATGGCCTAGTACGCTACCTGGGGTGCCCAAGAGTTGGGACAAAAGGTATCCCTTTCCTGCTGATGTGATTAAACGTTGGTCTTGCCCTCCCGAGGTGGACGCGCCTGTTCTAGGGTTGTCAAATACTTCTGTCATGCATTCTCCTGACACTAATACCCTGCGGGATGGTGAGGACCGGCGCATGGACCAGCTGTCCTGTCATGCTTTTGCCTGTGTGGGGTCTGCGCTGCGCCCGACTTGTGCCTCGGCCATAACGGCTATTGCTATTAAAGGGCTGCTAAAGTGTCTCATAGATGGGGCATCTGATGATGCGGAAGGTGAAGACTATAGATCCCTCCTGCTTTGCTATTAAATTGTTGCATATATCTCTCTCTTGACCATGGATGATGTCATTAGAATGTGTGGAAGGACATCTGCCCTTTTGGTGGCTATACGCCGCTCTGTCTGGCTGCGTCAGTGGGTAGCTGATAATGCTGTTAAGAAGGCTCTCACTGGGTTCCCCTTTAAGGGGTTGCGCCTCTTTGGTGAACGCTTGGATTTGTTTGCTAGGCGCGTTAGGTTACCTCAACGCAGGAGGCCTTCTCGGCCCTTTCGGGGTCTATACACGCGGAGACTATTTGGGCAGGGGGCGAGGACGCACCCTCATCTCCTGGGGTCCCAAGCCCAAATCTTCCCTCAAGTCCCCTCAGGCATGAGGAGGCGCCCTCACCCATCCGGGTAGGGGGACGGCTTCGGCTCTTTGCTCACGTCTGGAGGCGACGTGTAGCAGACAGGTGGATCCAGGAGGTGGTTTCCTCTAGTTACAAGATAGAGTTTGCAGTCTGGCCGCCCCCAAGATTCATCAGATCCCGGATGGCTCAAAACCCTCTGTCAGCTCAGAGTTTGTGCCTTGCTGTCCAAAACCTTCTGGAGTTGGGGGTCCTCTGCCCGGTGCCCTTCTGGGAAAGGGGCAGAGGCTTCTATTCCAATCTCTTCATGGTCCCCAAGAAGGACGGGTCCCTCAGGCCCATCCTGGATTTAAAGTGCCTCAACAAGTTTGTCACATTCAAGCATTTTCGCATGGAAACCCTGCGCTCAGCAGTCAATTCACTGCGCCCGGTCGATTTCATGACTTCTGTAGACATCAAGGACGCTTACCTTCACGTACCTATCTTTCCAGGTCACCAGAAATTCCTCAGGTTTGCTCTGGAGGATCAGCACTACCAATTTGTGGCCTTGCCTTTCGGTATCACCTCGGCTCCCAGGGTATTCACCAAGGTGCTGGTGGGCGTGATGGCTCTGCTGAGATCTCAGGGGATTCGCATCTTTCCTTATCTGGACGACATTCTCATCACGTCTCAGTCCTTTCATCAGGCCGAGCTGGATACTCAGATGGTGGTGTCCACGCTAGAGTCCCTGTCCCCGTCACTGGTGAGGTCCTTTCTGGGCATGACTCTGGGTACATCTCAGGTCAAGGTTTTTCTCCCTCAGCAAAAGGTGGAGAGTCTTCAAGCTCAGGCCCAGTTTCTGCTGTCTTGTCCTCCTCCCTCCATCAGGCAAGGGATGCAGCTGGTGGGACTGATGGTGTCTTGCTTTGAGGCAATACCCTATGCTCAGTTTCACATGAGACCTCTTCAGTTACACCTTTTGTCAGTGTGGGATCGGGACCCTGGGTCCCTGGACCAGGTGTTTGTTCTGTCCCCCCTGGTCAGGCGGTCTCTCTCGTGGTGGCTGGACTCAAGAAACCTCTTGGTGGGCAGGACCTTTCTGTCCCCTTGTTGGGAGACTGTCACCACGGATGCCAGTCTGACAGGCTGGGGGGGCTTCTGGAAGTCCTTGAAGTTCCAGGGTCAGTGGGGCCCTCAGAAGGCTCATACCCCTATCAATATACTGGAACTGAGGGCGATAAGGTTGGTTCTCGCCCAATTGACTCCACACCTTCGGGGTCAGGCTGTTCAGATCCGGCGATTGCCTACATCAATCATCAGGGAGGGACCCGGAGCAAGAGGGCCCTCAAGGAAGTGTCCCTGATACTGTCCTGGGCGGAGGAGAGTGTTCCCTGCATCTCAGCTGTGTACATCCCGGGGGTGGAGAATCTGGAGGCAGATTCTCTGAGCAGGGGAACTTCTCGTCTGGGAGAATGGTCCCTCAGCAGCAGGGTGTTTCGCTCCCTGTGCCACCGCTGTGGTCAGCCGGATGTGGATCTGTTTGCGTCCCATCACAATCACAAGCTTCCAGTCTTTGTCTCTCTGTCACAGGACCCTCTGGCCTTGGCCATGGATGCATTAGCAATGTCTTGGAGTTTTCAGCTCCTCTATGTATTCCCTCAGTTTCCTCTACTGGGCAGGGTGCTGCGCAAGATAGTCCAGGAAGGGGTGCCAACCATTCTGGTGTGGTTCGCAGATGTGCAGTTGGCAGTAGATCAGTTTGCCCTGCCCAAAGATCCAGACCTGCTCACTCAGGGGCAGCTACGCTATCCCAATTTACAAATGCTGGCTTTAACGGCCTGGCTGCAGAAACCTCCATCTTGATGGAGAAGGGGCTACCTGCTTCTGTGGTTGATACCATGATTAGGGCTAGGAAGAAGTCCTCATCCTTTATCTACTATAGGGTATGGTATGCTTACATTGCCTGGTGTGAGTCTAAGTCTCTTCCCTGTAGGGTGTTTTCTGTTCCCAGGATCCTGGAGTTCATGCAACATGGTTTGGACTTGGGTCTTCAACTTAGTACCCTCAAAGTTCATGTTTCAGCCTTGGCTGTTTTCTTCCAAAGATCCTTTGCCAACCATCCGTTGGTTAAGACCTTCTTCCAGGGGGTTACTCACGTGCGCCTTCCACGTAAGCCTATGTTACCAGTCTGGGATTTGAATTTGGTCTTATCTGCTATGCAGGGTCCTCCTTTTGAGCCTATGCGTGAGGCCCCTTTGTCTATCTTGACGCTTAAGGTAGCATTTTTGGTGGCTATCACTTCTGTTAGGCATGTTTCTGAGTTGGCGGCGCTTTCCATCAAACCTCCTTATCTTGAGAGACACCAGGACAAGGTGGTGTTTCGGTTTAAGCCAGATTTTCTGCCTAAGGTTGTGTCTGCTTTTCACCTTAATCAGGACATTGTCTTGCTTTCTCTGTGTCCTAATCCTAGTAACCCTAAGGAGAGGGTCTTACATTCTCTGAATGTGGTTAGGAAAGTTTTATTTGGTAGCTACTGAATCCTTCAGGAAGACTGATGCTCTTTTTGTTCTTCCTTCTGGACCTAGGAAGGGTTTGCCTCCGGCTAAGTCCACTATCAGCAAGTGGATCTGTCAGGCGGTGGTGCAAGCCTACTCTGCTAAGGGGAAGGAGCCTCCCTTCCGCCTTACTGCTCATTCTACTCGTGCTATTGGTGCCTCTTGGGCCTTTCAGCACCAAGCTTCTGTTGAACAAGTTTGCAAGGCCGCTACTTGGTCTTCTGTTCATACCATTTCTAAGTTTTACAAGGTTGATGTTAGGGCCTCAGCTGACGCTGCTTTTGGCCACAAAGTTCTGCAGGTGGCAGTGGTTTAAACTGCCCGCTGTTACTTTTGGGGATCCCACCCTACCTTACGGACACTGCGATTGGATGTCCCATGTGTAAGGAATATTCTGGAACAGGACGTGCTGTATACTTGGAATAATACAATTCTGTGAGTACTCACCTGTAGAATTGGTATTATAAGTATACAGCACGTCCTGTTTCACCCTGCCCATGTTAGCATTATTTTTGGTTGCCTCTGTATGGTGATTGTTCTTTTTGTGTCTAACTGCTTTTCAATACTGGGAATTTGTGGGAGGTCCCTGGCTATTTAAGGGGCCACAAGTTTTTTCTGCAGTCCAGCGCCATCTTCTGGATGTATAACCCATGTGTAAGGAATATTCTGGAACAGGACGTGCTGTATACTTATAATACCAATTCTACAGGTGAGTACTCACAGAATTGTATTTTTCAGAGTCCTAGGAAAAGGAAAACAGCTTGATAAATACATAGCCTACCAGTGCTTGCGGAGGAAGCTGGACCTCCTTGTCTCAAATGGTGGAGATCAGAGGGCAATCTCTGAAGTATGACCGGCATGCTTCTCTTGTTCTGTACAGGAATTATGGGAAATACCACTCCCTATCGCTACCAGAATTGCGGAGAGGCTGTAACACTCCAATCCCTGTATTAAATATTAAAATACCCCCCGCCCTGCCCCCCTATGCTCTAAAGCACATGTAATAAAGCAAACAAAATAAAATAAAGATACTAGCCTGCACCTGGAATCTTGTTGCGAAGTTGGCGATCGCCCGCCACCATTTTCTTGAAGTCCTTGCTGGCAGCCGAGCGCCGGCGCTCTCCGCATCGTGTGCGCTCCTGTTTTCCATTCACTTGAATGGGCGGGCGGGAGCGTGTGCAATGTGAAGTACGCCAAGCAGCTGGCAAGGACTTCAAGAAATTGCCGCGGCACTGATGACTTTGCCGCAGAATTCCAGGTGAAGGTGAGTGTCTTTTTTATTGCATAGGGTTTTTGCATAGTGTAAAAGCTGTAACAAGGCTCCATAATTTGCAATTATTTCAATTTCATTTCTCCTGGGCCACACAAAAAAGTGGTCCTACAGCTACTGTCCCTTGGAGCTCTCGGCTTAAGAAAGCACAGCAAGTCACAATGCTCCCGCATCTGTCTCAGACCACAGCAGAGCATGCTCAATACTCATGCCTTTTCCAGCTCCCAGCCAGGACCCAGAAATTGAAGCAAAAAAATACATTTTGCTAGAACACAGTCAATTTGACGCTCTAAGGGTTATAAGGTTGGAGAAAGTTAGTGTGTGCCAGGGACTTTAGGCTGTCCCTGCCCTGAAGAATAGCACAGGTTCCCTGGTTCCAAGTCCTTGGTGAGAAAGATTCTTGAGCAGGCAAGGGTGGAAAGCATTCTGGGCTCTACTCTAGGACTGGGAGGTGATATATATATATATAAGGATGAAAACTACTATGCATAGTAATAAATATACACTTCTACCACTACCCCAAGTGATTCTTTGTTGCGCAAGTCACATTTGGTGAAGAATTTAACTGCTTACAATCTATAAGGGTATAATGGAGGATACAGAAGGAGAAGAGCTTACACTCTATTAGGGTATAAGGAAGGATACAGAAGGAGAAGAGCTTACAATCTATTAGGGTATAAAGGATGATACAGAAGGGGAAGAGCTTAGAATTTATTAGGGTAAAATGGAGGATACAGAAGGAGAAGAGCTTACAAACTATTAGGGTATAAGGGAGGATACAGAAGGCGAAGAGCTTACAATCTATTAGGGTATAAGGGAGGATACAGAAGGAGAAGAGCTTACAGTCTATTAGGGCATAAGGGAGGATACAGAATAGAAAAGAGCTTACAATCTATTAGGGTATAAGGGAGGATACAGAAGAGAAAAGAGCTTACAATCTATTAGGGTATAAGGGAGGATACAGAAGGAGAAGAGCTTACAATCTATTAGGGTATAAGGGAGGATACAGAAGAAGAAGAGCTAACAATCTATTAGAGTATAAGGGAGGATACAGCAGGAGAAGAGCTTACAATCTATTAGGGAGGATACAGAAGGAGAAGAGCTTACAGTCTATTAGGGCATAAGGGAGGATACAGAATAGAAAAGAGCTTACAATCTATTAGGGTATAAGGGAGGATACAGAAGAGAAAAGAGCTTACAATCTATTAGGGTATAAGGGAGGATACAGAAGGAGAAGAGCTTACAATCTATTAGGGTATAAGGGAGGATACAGAAGGAGAAGAGCTTACAATCTATTAGGGTATAAGGGAGGATACAGAAGTAGAAGAGCTTACAATCTATTAGGGTATAAGGGAGGATACAGAAGGAGTAGAGCTTACAATCTATTAGGGTATAAGGGAGGATACAGAAGAGAAAGGAGCTTACAATCTATTAGGGTGTAAGGGAGGATTTAGAAGGGGGAAGATCTTATGGGAGATGAATTTGGTCTGTGCAGTGCTACTTCATATAAATATCCACTAGAAATGAATGCCCCTTCTATTCCGGTTGCAGGTGGAGGAGCCCGAGGCCCGGCGTCTCTTCCAGCAGATCCTGTCGGCAGTGGATTACTGTCACAGACACATGGTGGTTCACCGGGACCTGAAACCCGAGAACGTGCTGCTGGATGCACACATGAATGCCAAGATTGCTGACTTTGGTATGTGACTCCGCAGGTGGCCTGGGAATGTGGCCAAGCAAGCAGGTCATTTACTGAAGGTTGTCAGTGCCATTTCCCAGAATGCTGAGCTCTGCCCTCTCCACACTGACCTTCACAATCCTGCCCAGTGGAACCAGGATTCCCAAATGTCCCTGACAAATGTTTTGTCACCCACAATAGCCAATCAGGATTCACATTTCCTGGATCAGGCTGAACTTTAGGGTGCTGTGTGAAAGCCCCTAAAATCTTACCTTATCGGCGACGGACAAGCGCCGGATAAGCCGCCGCCGCCGCCTCTCGGGCGTCACTCGCGGGTGCGCGTCCTGTTAGAGGGACGTGCGGGAGGCGGCGGTGGTGGCTTATCCGTCGCAGATAAGGTACGTTTATTGGGGCTTTCTGGGGGGTTTCACACAGCGGGGCATCCCGATTTCGGATGCCCCGCGGGGATTCCCGGGCCGATTAGGGGTGGGTGTTGGTCCACTTTAAACTGGACCAAGAAACAGTGCTCATATGTACCCCTCCCCAGGCAATTCAGATTGCTACATATAAAAACACATTTCGCTTTTGCTTGTTGTGGTCAATTTTAAAAATATGATGGCATCTCATGGAGCTTCAGGCTTTAGCTTTGAGTAGATGTAGGAGCAAATGTAAGTGCTGACAGTGATTTAGTATCGTGCATGCAGATGGGGCAAGGGAGTTTTGGGGAGTTTTCTTTTTCAGCTGTGCCAGGCTGTTGGTCTGGTATAATGGTAACACTTATTGATACATTTGTATCCTTAGGTGAGGAAAAGAAGCATTTGATACAGTGTAGGTAAGGGGAGCTCTAGCGTTATTTACAGATGCCATACTCTAATATAAAGGGAAATTCTTCCACTGGAAAATTAAATGATTAAGGGGGCCTTAAGCTTTACATACAATTGTTTTAAATGTATTTATTCCAAGTATGTCACACACCCCGCTTCCACTATTGACATATGGGTTATGGTCCAGTAGAGGGCGAACTTCTGCAGAGATGAAAGCAAAAAAGAAGCCCCTCCCAGTCCATAAATACCTGGGACCTCCCACACATTCCCCAGTTCCTTCTCTGCAGGACGGCGAGCAAGTCAGAAGATGTCTGCTTCTCTTCCTTGCAGGTAAGCCGGGCTTACGCCTGGCCATTTTTTGCCCTATTTCTGCCGGACCTTTATACATTAAGCCTAATATTAGCCTCCCAGCCTTGGCAGCAGGTCCGGGCGAGGGTAGGAATCACCTTAATAGGTGTTTAGGGAGCCATGCTCCCCCGTGAGACCCCATATAAAGGGGTAGGCGGAATGCGGGTTGGTGATCCCGGTTTGGGATGCCCTGTCCCTAATTATATATATATATATATATATATATATATATATATATATATATATATATATATATTGTGGTAAGTGTCCGGGATCGCCCTCTTCTGATGTCGAGGGACACGTATTTTGTCTGTATCCAATCAGGCAAACAGCAGAAAGTTTGTTCAATCTGACTCTTGGTCAGCTTTATTGGTAAAGGTTGCAAAAGCAAAATAAAGATAACACAGCAACAAAAGAAAATCCTTGCCTGTCCGGCACTAACTAGACAAGTGAAAACCCTCACTACTAGCTGGAGAGCTTCTCTCTGCCAGCTACAAAAACACTTCCAGCAACCTTTACTCACATGAATCTCTCCACAGACCTGGGCTGTGTCCTCAGCCAGAGAGAGAGATCTGCCCCCTGACTTCCTCCTTTTGTCAGCCTCTCATTCCCCCTAATTAATTACCTGACAGGTGAGAGGCTCAGCTATTACCTCACATAGGAACGGAACCTGGGAGAAATATACCTGTCTTCTACTATCAAACCTGCATGAATGTCACATATCCCCCCCCCCTCTGCTCAGGCCACCGGGAATGAGCATTTGTAACCAGAAGGCAGTGCACACGTGACAGTGCATCTGCATTTCCCTGCAGACGCCCAGCCCTGTGCTCTACTGTAAAGTTGTAGGCCTGCAGAGCTAGAAACCACCTTGTTACTCTGCTATTTTTCTCTTTATTAAGGTACATCCATTTCAGAGGGGCGTGGTCAGTGACTAGCCGGAACTTTCTTCCCAAAAAATAATATTTGAGGGACTCGAGGGCCCATTTAATAGCTAAACATTCCCTTTCTACAATTGCATAATTTCTTTCGTGTTTATTCAGCTTCCTGCTTAAATAAAGCACAGGATGTTCTTCTCCATCCCGGATTTGTGACAAGACAGCCCCTATTCCTGTCTCGGAAGCGTCTGTCTGGACCACAAATTCTTTCTTGAAATCTGGTGTGATCAATATTGGCAGGGAACAAAGGGCCAATTTTAAGGTTTGAAACGCTTTTTCAGCCTGAGGGTTCCACCTTATCATCACTGAGTCTTTTCCTTTAGTGAGATCAGTCAGGGGATTTGCTATGGAAGCAAAATTGGGTATAAATCGCATATAATACCCTGTAATTCCGAGGAATGCCCTCACCTGTTTTTTATTTAACGGTTGAGGCCACTTCTGGATTGCTTCAACTTTATCTACCTGGGGTTTAATTACGCCTCTTCCAATAATATAACCCAAATATTTGGCTTCTTCTAACCCAATACAACACTTTTTGGGGTTAGCTGTCAAACCTGCAGCCTGTAAACTGTCAATGACTGCCTGCACGTCAGAAAGGTGTGTCTCCCAGCCAGGACTATGTATCACTATGTCGTCAAGATAGGCCGAAGTATATTTCCTATGTGGTTTTAACACTCTATCCATTAACCGTTGGAAGGTTGCAGGAGCCCCATGTAAGCCGAAGGGCATATTTACATAATGAAATAAACCGTCAGGTGTGGAAAATGCTGTCTTTTCTTTGGCAGATTCAGTCAGCAGAATCTGCCAATAACCTTTCGTCAGATCTAGTGTGGTGATGTAGCGAGCTGTACCTAGCCGCTCAATCAGCTCATCCACCCTTGGCATAGGATAGGCATCAAATTTAGACACAGAGTTTAACTTCCTAAAGTCATTACAAAACCTTATAGTACCGTCTGGTTTTGGAATTAACACAATTGGGCTGGACCACTCACTATGGGATTCCTCAATCACTCCCAATTCCAGCATGTCTTTCACTTCTTTAGACACTGCCTCACGCCTAGCCTCAGGGATTCTATAGGGCCTAACATGTACCTTTACCCCAGGTTCGGTCACAACATCGTGTTTTACCAGTGGAGTCCGCCCTGGTTTGTCAGAAAAGAAATTTTTGTTATGAATTATCAGTTGTCTAGCCTCTTTCTTTTGTGTGTCAGACAAGGACTCAGCGATAATAACGTTAGGTATTAGAGAACCATCACAGGCTGGCCACGCAACCTTCGCAGCTAGAGTTTGCCTGTCTTTCCAAGGTTTAATCAGATTCACATGGTAAATCTGCTCAGGCTTTCTTTTATCTGGTTGGTGAATTTTATAATTTACCTCACCTACTCTTTCTATAACGGAGTAGGGACCCTGCCATTTGGCCAAGAACTTACTCTCTATAGTAGGAACTAGTACTAACACCCGATCTCCTGGTGCAAATGTACGTACCTTAGCACCCCTATCATATATTATTTTTTGCACACCTTGAGCCTGTTCCATGTGGGTTTTTACAATTGGCATCACAGCTGAAATTCTGTCCTGCATTTGTGAAACATGTTCTATTACACTTCTGTAGGGAGTGACCTGCCCTTCCCAGCTTTCCTTTGCCACATCTAACAACCCCCGGGGATGTCTACCATATACCAACTCAAATGGAGAAAACCCGGTGGACGATTGAGGCACCTCCCTTATGGCAAACAACAGATATGGAAGCAACAAATCCCAATTTTTTCCGTCCTTGTCCACTACTTTCTTTAACATCTGCTTTAGAGTCTTGTTAAATCTTTCAACTAAGCCATCGGTCTGAGGGTGATAGACGGACGTGCGTAGTTGATTCACCTTAAACAATTTACAAAGTTGCTTCATCACATTAGACATAAAGGGTGTGCCTTGATCGGTAAGTATTTCTTTTGGGATGCCCACCCTACTAAACACCTGCACTAACTCCTTTGCGATAGTCTTAGATGATGTGTTTCGCAAAGGTATGGCCTCCGGATAACGTGTAGCATAGTCCATTATAACTAGAATATGTTGGTGACCACGCGCTGACTTTATCAGGGGACCAACCAAATCCATCCCAATCCGATCAAATGGGACCTCAATGATTGGTAAGGGAACTAGAGGGCTGCGGAAACGAGGCCTAGGTGCAGACATCTGACAGTCTGGGCAGGATTCACAATACTCTTTAACATCATGATGTACCCCAGGCCAGAAGAATCTGAGCAAAATTCTCTCTGTAGTTTTCTGGACTCCCAGATGTCCCCCCAATATGTGCCCGTGTGCCAGATCTAAAACTGTTCTCCTGAAGGCTTTGGGAACCACTAGCTGCTGTATGTTATCCTCGCCCTTTTTGTCAACCTGGTACAGTAAATCATTCTCTAGAACCATATATGGGAAAGCAAGCCTAGCCCCGGGCTCCACAGGTTCCCCATTGATTATTTTTACATTTTCTCTGGCTCGGGTAAGGGTAGGGTCTTTTAACTGCTCACTTTGAACATCATCTTTTCTGACCTCTAAGTCAGGTATACACTGCTGAGAAGTCCCCGGAATTTCTGTCTCTGTTAATGGTTCTCCTGAATCCCCCGCCATAACAGAAAAGGGAAAAGTTTAAGGCTTTTCTACCCCAACTACATCTTCCATTGGGGAACTATCAAATGGATCAGGGCTTAGGTTGGAGGTTGTGGGCCTATCAGGTGTATCATCTTTAATCGCGAGATTGTCTTCCCACAACTTCCAAAAATATGGAAAGTCTCTACCAAGAATGACATCATGCATTAAGGCGGGGACTATCCCCACCTTGTGACATACTGAACCATAAGGAGTTGAAATACAAGCAATGGCAATTTGATATTCACGTGTATCCCCATGCACGCAAGATACCGTGTAAGTGTCTGGATACCTGTTAGCAGTACTTATAAGGTTGGCGTTTACCAGACTTATCACACTCCCTGAGTCTAGTAAAGCCACCACCTTTTTATCCTCTACTGTTAGCTCATACAGGTGGTTTTTAGAACTGTCTGAACTGACAGCAGTACACATTACTTGGGCAAACATAGACATACGTTTTTTCAAAAAGGCCGCGTCACATTGCATAGTTTCAATAGTCAAAGGACAGTTCATTGCAATATGGCCCAACTCATGGCAACGAAAACATCTTATGTTTTCTCTACCTAGCCCAAAGTCTCGCATTTTAGGCCTCCCTGAGCCCACAGTCTCATCTTTTCCATATAAAGTCTTTACATTTTTCCCAACTCCCATAAACCCCAGAACAGTCTTACCGGGACCTTTGGCTGTCCGGTTGGTTGAGGCCTGGGGCTGGGTGTTACTTAAGAGCTCTTCTGCTGTAGAGTACCGTTCAACAAGATCCACAAGCTGATCTGCAGATTTTGGGTCTCCGTGGCTCACCCACTTCCTTAACGCTGGAGGTAGTGCCCTTAGATATCGATCCATAACCACGCGTTGAACCACGTCTGGTGCGGATAGAACCTCTGGTTGTAGCCACTTCCTGGTCAGATGGACGAGGTCAAACATTTGGGAACGTGGCGGCTTACCCATGTTATATGTCCACTGGTGTACTCTCTGGGCTCTGACTGCTATGGTTACACCCAAGCGTGCCAGAATCTCTGCCTTGAGTTTGTTAAAGTCCTGGGCCGCAGCCGGTTCCAGATCATAGTAAGCCTTTTGTGCTTCTCCTATGAGGAATGGGGCCACCAAGCCTGCCCAACTTTCTCTCGGCCAGGCCTCCCGTGTAGCTGTTCTCTCAAAGGTTGCAAGGAAGGCCTCCACATCATCTGCCGGCGTCATCTTTTGCAGATATTGGTTTGCACGGATATCTCTCTGCGGAGTCGGCAGCTGCCCGCTTGGCAGATTGGCCACACTTTGCATCAGCTCCTGCAGCGTCTGGCGGTCTTTATTTGCGGCCTCAGCTAGAGCCGTCAACTGTGCTGCCAGCAGGTGATTGGTGTGTTGTTGCTCTCTGAAAGACTCCTGCTGAGCTCTGGTAGCCTCTTGCTGCGCAGCGACCGACTGCACCAAGGCCTTTACCACGTCATCCATTTTGACACTGGGCTGTTGCCCCTAGCAACGTGTTGCCCGCATCCGACACCACATGTGGTAAGTGTCCGGGATCGCCCTCTTCTGATGTCGAGGGACACGTATTTTGTCTGTATCCAATCAGGCAAACAGCAGAAAGTTCGTTCAATCTGACTCTTGGTCAGCTTTATTGGTAAAGGTTGCAAAAGCAAAATAAAGATAACACAGCAACAAAAGAAAATCCTTGCCTGTCCGGCACTAACTAGACAAGTGAAAACCCTCACTACTAGCTGGAGAGCTTCTCTCTGCCAGCTACAAAAACACTTCCAGCAACCTTTACTCACATGAATCTCTCCACAGACCTGGGCTGTGTCCTCAGACAGAGAGAGAGAGATCTGACCCCTGACTTCCTCCTTTTGTCAGCCTCTCATTCCCCCTAATTAATTACCTGACAGGTGAGAGGCTCAGCTATTACCTCACATAGGAACGGAACCTGGGAGAAATATACCTGTCTTCTACTATCAAACCTGCATGAATGTCACAATATATATATATATATATATATATATATATATATATATATATATATCCCTTACACCATACTTGGTACGGGATTATCCCCCTTCCGGGTCCCTCTGTTAACCCTCCAGTGGGGGGGGGGGGGTCGGACTTTTCCTTTTTTCTTTCAAGTGTGAATGTGTGTGTGTATGTGTGCTTGGTGCTTCACATTACTGGCTGGTCACCATTTTTTGCTTCTGCTGAGGGGAGCTTCTTCCCCTCAGGCTGCGGTGTTAAGGGGGCGGGGCCAGGCGCTCACGCGTTGTCACGGCCCGTCCCCCTTCTGTTGTGGAGCCAATTGCGGAGCCCAGCCCACGGCTGGGAACCGTGCTGCTGTTTGTGTGAGTAGGGGGGCGGGGCCAGGCACGGCACGCGATCCGCGCTGACCCGCCCCTTCTTCTTCCGTTTCTCACTCTCCTTCTCTGAGCTGAGAGCGGTGGCAGCCATTGTACAAAGCACGTGAGTGCCCTCCCAGGCTCCTCCCTTTTTATGTACCTGACTTAGCCATGTGCCCCATTCTGTCAGGGGACAGCGCTAGTCCTTTGTCACTTTTTCCTTGATTTATTATGGTATATATAATATATATGTATATATATATATATATATATATATATATATATATATGTATATATATAGGTGTGTGTGCATGTGCTTATGGCCACTCCTTTGTGTCTTTCAGGAGGACTCCCTATGCCTTGCTAAAAAGGGGGTTCTCCCGGTCCTAGGGTCCCTAGCAGAAATTTGGGGCACTTATAAATCCTCCCACTTGGGACTTAAGGGGCATCCCGGGTTGCTTACCAGCGTAATTCCCTCGGGTCATTGCGACTACCTTAAAATCACCATATGGAGGCTCCACAGGATACCGGGCTCGGGCTCCCCTTGGGACAATCCCGGCTATGTGTGGGTTGTGGGGTATCCCTTACGGGGGAGAATGTACTTATTTGCATACCATGTGCGCAACAGGCCATAACGCGGAAGTTGAGACCCCAGGCGTCTGGGTCAGTGCCGCCCGCCTCTTCTACCCCACCCCGCATCATCCGTACCCCAAGTGACACTGTCATAAGTGGGGAGTCGCACTCGGATGTATGTGCCAGGCTGGCCAACCTCGAGAAAATTATTTCTAGCTCAGTGGGCAGAAAGGCCACTGCTAAGAAAAGGCATCTGTCACCGGCTACGCCGATAATTGATTTTGATGATTATGACTCCCCTGATTGGGCTGATTATTCCCCGCTTGAGGAGGGGGAATTGTTTGAGGAATCTGAGACTGAGGAATTGCAGTTCTTTGATTCTGATGCCGGGCAGGCGCTGGGGGATGCTGTTGATACCCCAAGGGGCCCTGACCCATCTGTTGGAGGTTCTGGATATTTCCCCACCAGCGGAGGCCCCTCCGAAGAAGGGGGGATTCTTTGGGTTCTCTAAGCCCCGCTTGGAGTTTCCAAATCAGGATCATTTTGACAGCATGATTCTTAGAGAATGGGAGAAGCCGAGTCACCTTCACGGTGTTCCTCAGGGATGGGATAGGAAGTATCCCTTACCGGTGGACGCAGTCTTCCCCTCCCGAGGTTGACGCGCCCATTTTAGGATTGTCCAACACCTCCGTTGTACATACTCCTGACGCCACTACCCTTAAGGATGGCGAGGACAAGCGCATTGATCAGATGGCATGTCATGCCTTTGCCAGCGTGGGTTCTGCCTTGCGGCCTGTCTGTGCATCGGCACTCGTGGCTATGGCTACCAGGTCGGAGATCAGGGACATGTTAAATGGGTCCCAGCTCAGCCCGGACAGCGTTGAATTCACAGCCCTTAAGAGGTGTGAATTGTTCATGAATTTTGTTTTGTCGGCTATGGACGACACTATTGCCATGTGTAGTAGAACTTCGGCCCTCGTTGGTGGCCATGCGCCGATCGGTCTGGCTGCGCCAGTGGGCGGCTGACATTGCGGCCAAGAAGTCACTTACAGCTTTGCTCTTTTTGGGAACGCGGCTGTTTGGAGACAAATTGGATTCTGTGGCGAAGGGTGGGAAGTTACCTCAGCGTAAGAAGCTGCGTCGCTCCTTTCAGGGGGCAAGCTCCTTTAATCCTTCCTTTCGCGGTGCCAGAGGGGGCAGAGGTCTTGCCTACTCTTGCTTTAGAGGTGATTCCTGGAACAGAGGTAGAGGACGTGCCCGTCCAGCCTCTACCTGGGGTTCCAGGCCCAAGCCCGCTGCCAAGCCAGCTCAACAATGAGGAGGCTCCCTCACCCTTGCGGGTGGGGTGATGGCTGCGGCTCTTCTTCCACGTCTGGGCCCAGGAGGTCACAGACAAGTGGATATTGGAAGTGGTCTCGTCTGGGTACAAACTGGAGTTCAGGTCCCGGCCTCCTCCCAGATTCCTAAGGTCTCGGGTGCCATCGGATCCTCGGGCGGCGCAGGGGCTCCTGTTGGCTGTAAAGAATCTCCTGGACATGGCGGTCATATGCCCGGTTCCCAAAAAGGATGACTCCATAAGACTCATCCTGGATTTGAAGCTTCTCAACAGGTTCATCAGAACCAAGAAGTTCCGCATGGAGACTCTGCATTCAGCCATCGGTTCCCTTCGTCAGGGGGATTTCATGACGTCCATAGACATCAAGGATGCTTACCTTCATGTACCAATTTTCCCAGCACACCAGAGATTTCTCAGGTTCGTGGTTGGAGATCAGCATTTTCAGTTTGTGGCCCTCCCGTTCGGGCTGACCTCGGCACCGAGGGTGTTTACCAAGGTTCTGGCGGGCATAATGGCCCTGCTCAGAGCCCAGGGCATTCGCATTGTGCTGTATTTGGACGACCTACTCATTACAGCTTCTTCCCTCTGCCAGGCGGAGTTGGACACCAGGACGGTGGTGGCGACACTGGAAAGGTTCGGATGGGTGATCAACCACCCCAAGTCTTCTCTCTACCCATCAAGGGAGATCTCCTTCCTGGGCATGAATCTGGATACCAGTCAGGCCAGAGTGTTCCTACCCCAGCCAAAGGTGCAGAGGGTTCAGGATCTGATACGTGTTCTCCTGACCAATCCTTGCCCTTCTATCAGGCTTGGGATGACTCTGGTAGGTTTGAATGGTGGCCTCCTTCGAGGCAGTCCCCTTTGCTCAGTTCCACATGAGGTCGCTTCAACTTCATCTATTGCTGAAATGGGACAGATGTCCACAGTTCTTAGATCAGTCTTTTCTGATGTCTCCCAGGGTTCGGCAGTCCCTTCAGTGGTGGCTGGAATCAAGCAATCTGATGAGGGGCAGATCCTTTCTGGCCTCTTGTTGGGAGATGGTTACCACAGATGCCAGCCTGGCGGGCTGGGGAGGTTTCTGGAAGGATCATCAGTTCCAGGGGTTGTGGGGTCCTCATAAGGCTCACAACCCCATCAATGTCTTGGAGCTCAGAGCTATCCGTTTGGTTCTGTCACGTCTGACATTCCACCTACAGGGCTTACCGGTTCAGGTTTGATCAGACAATCGAACTGCGGTAGCTTACATCAATCACCAAGGTGGGACTCGCAGCAGGAGTGCCCTCAGGTAAGTCTCTCTGATTCTGACATGGGCGGAGAGCAATGTTCCTTGCATCTCAGCAGTGTACATGTCAGGATTGTACCTAACACCCGTCTGTCTTAAGCCAGTATCCCCCAATCTCCACCGCCACTTCTGCCTATAGACAAGCCCCCGCTTGTAGGAGACGCGAGTAATGCCTCTCCCAGTCGGTTGCCCCCAGGACTTAACAGGCGCAAGGGATAGTAGCTTAAGGTGCAGTTTGGTGTTAAGCAGGGAATCCCGAGTGAGGATGCCGGGTGCGGAAAGTCCGTAATTCAAGCCGAGGTCAAACCAGGTAGTCTCAGGCGAGGTATCCAGGGGAGAAGACAGAGGATGGTCGAGGGTAGCCGGGGTCAATTCCAGGGGGTCACAGGCGAAGTACAGGAGGGTCAGGCAATAGAATGGTCAGGCAAAGCAGAAGGTCGGGGCAGGCAGCTAGCAAGAATAGTCAGGGTCCAAATCCAAATCCAATCCAATATCTTCACAAACACAGCAGCACACATCCAGAACCCAGAAGCTATAACGGGCACTGGGAACCTGGAACAGTACCAATATATAGGGAAGTCTGGCCAATGGGAAACAGGGAAAAAGGAGGGAAGGAAGGTGCTTGGTGCAAACAATGAAGTGGGATCGGTCCCAGGAGCTGGACGGCCCAGGCCAGACAGGCCGACCAGTCCCTGGGTCCGATCCAAAGAACCGGCCACTGACTGGGTAATTCAAACTCGCCCCCGGCGGGCGCGCTGGGGGAAGCGCCGCCGGGAGGCATAAAGCAGACGTGCTCGCGCGCGCGCGCGAGCACGTTGACGATCGGGCGCGCCCCCGCCAGGAAGGGGAAGCGCAGAGCTGGAGGGGAGAGCCGCAAGGCCGCGCAGCCGCGCGGAGCGGGCTGCGACGCGGCCACCCATGGCGTCCTGCGCCGCCCGCCCCAGATCCCCACGACGGCGCCGAGGAGCCGGCAGACCCGGGGACCGCCGGGCCGCGGCTTGGTGGGAGGCAGCCGGCAACGCGCCGCGGGACCCGGAACGGCGGTGAGGTAAGTGCCTAACATTACCCCCCCCCTGAGGAGGGGCCACTGGACCCTCCAAGCTGGGTTTTAACGGATTTTCTCTATGGAACTTCCTTACTAAACTCTGTGCATGAACTTCTCTGGCAGGAACCCAAGATCTTTCTTCCAGACCGTACCCCTTCCAGTCAATAAGATATTGAAGAGAGTTCCGAAAGAAACGAGAATCAAGGACCCGGGCAACCTCAAACTCCTGATGCCCCTCAACTACCACAGGACTAGGGGGACTATTAAGTTCATGGTTTCTTGCGGACTTAAGAAGTGAAACATGAAAAGATTTACAGATTTTCATGGAAGAGGGGAGGGCCAACCGGTACGTCACCTGGTTGACTTTGTGTGTTATGGGGAATGGGCCAATAAACTTGGGTCCTAATTTAGCGGAGGGTTGGCGTAACGCCAAGTTCTTGGTTGAGAGCCAAACCCAGTCACCCACTTTAAAGTTAGAATTAGACGATCGCTTGCGATCAGAAAATCTTTTCTGTAAACGAGCGGCCCTAGTTAGGTGTTGTTGAATTTTATTCCACTCTCCTGGCCATTTAGAAACCCATTCATCCACAGAGGGAACTCTAGAGGGTTGGTCCGAAAGAGCAGAAAACTTCAGATCCTTGCCATAAACACAGTGGAAAGGAGAAACCCCTGTGGACGAATGCGTGGCGTTGTTAAAAGCAAACTCAGCAAAAGGTAAGAAGAAGGCCCAATCAGTCTGAGAACCCGCCGTAAAACAGCGCAAGTATTGTTCCAGGGACTGGTTCGTCCTCTCGGTTTGACCATTCGATTGCGGATGAAAGGCCGAGGAAAGGGAGACTGAGAACCCCAACTTGGCACAGAAGGCCCTCCAAAACCGGGAGACAAACTGGACCCCTCTATCCGAAACAACATCCATGGGAATACCATGAATCCTAAAGACATGAGTAATGAAAAGTTGAGCAAGAGTTTGAGCTGAGGGGAGTTTCTTTAAGGGGACGAAATGGGCCATCTTGCTAAAACGGTCCACAATTACCCAGATAACCGTATGACCCTGAGACGGAGGGAGGTCAGTAACAAAATCCATGGCCAAATGTGTCCACGGGGAGGCAGGAATGGATAACGGAAGGAGTGGGCCTTCCGGTGAGCTCCTCAAGGACTTACTTTGGGCACAGACTTTGCAAGCGGAGACAAACTTTTGAGCGTCCTTCCTGAGAGAAGGCCACCAAACTTGGCGTAACAATAAAGCTATGGTTTTTTTAATCCCTGGATGCCCGGTTGTTTTAGTATCATGAAAATGGGACAAAAACTCAGACCGGTAAGCAGAAGGCACAAACAGGGCTGACGTGGGTTTCCCAGGAGGAGCTTGGGCCTGGAATTGAGTAAGATCAGGAAGTTGGGGTTGAATGGCGGCCACCACTAGGGAGTGAGGTACGATGGGAGAAACCACCCTCTCCGGTAAGTCAGGGGGAGAGAAACTCCGAGACAGGGCGTCCGCCTTTACATTCTTAGACCCGGGCTTATATGTTATAGAAAAGTTAAACCGAGAAAAGAATAAGGACCAGCGAGCCTGTCTAGGAGTTAACCTCTTGGCGGACTGAATGTATTCCAGATTTTTATGGTCAGTAAAGACCGTTACTGGATATTGAGCCCCCTCCAGCCAGTGCCTCCATTCCTGGAAGGCAAGTTTAATGGCCAGTAATTCTCTGTTACCGATATCATAATTCTTTTCGGCTGCTGAGAATTTCTTGGAAAAGAAGGCACATGGATGGAGGCGAGCAGGTGAGCCGTAGTATTGGAACAAGACCGCTCCGACCGCTATCTCTGAGGCATCCACCTCTACAAGGAAGGGTCGTTGTTCATCGGGATGGACTAGGACGGGAGCTCTGCTAAATACCCTCTTAAGATTCTCGAAGGCCTGGACAGCTTGAGCCGGCCAAACCGGGGGATACCCGCTTTTCTTTGTCAAATTGGTTAGTGGTGTAACCAGGGCCGAAAAATTCTTAATGAACCTTCTGTAAAAATTGGCAAAACCCAAAAACCTCTGCAGGCCCTTCAAATCTCTGGGTTGCTCCCATTCCAAAACAGCCCTCACCTTAGATTGGTCCATAGACAGACCAGACTTAGAGATAATGTAACCGAGGAACGGAACCTCAGAAACCTCAAATTGGCATTTCTTTAATTTGACATATAAACAATTCTCTCTAAGTTTCTGTAAAACTAGGCGCACATGCTTTCGATGCTCATCAAGGGAAGAAGAAAAAATTAAAATGTCATCTAAGTAGACAACCATAAATCGGCCCAGATAATCTCGGAAAATTTCATTAACAAAACTTTGAAAAACCGCAGGGGCATTACACAGGCCGAAGGGCATAACCAAATATTCATAATGCCCCTCAAGGGTATTAAAGGCCGTTTTCCACTCATCCCCATGCCTAATTCTTATGAGGTTATAGGCCCCTCTGAGATCTAGTTTGGAGAAGACCTGCGCCCCGACCACCTGTGTAAAGAGCCCCTCTATAAGCGGTAGGGGATACTTGTTTTTCACCGTGATATTATTTAAGCCCCGGTAATCGATACAGGGGCGAAGTCCCCCATCCTTTTTCTCCACAAAAAAAAACCCTGCCCCTGCTGGGGAAGATGAAGGCCGAATAAACCCTTTCTCTAAGTTCTCAGCGATGTATTCCCGCATGGCAAGGGTTTCTGTTCGGGTCAAATTAAATATTCTCCCTCTGGGAGGCATCGCACCAGGGAGCAGTTCTATTGGGCAGTCCCAAGGTCTATGGGGAGGAAGTTTGTCTGCTGCCTTTTCTGAAAAAACATCAGCAAACTCCAAATATGGAGTAGGAATCCCACTAGGGAGTAAGTGTGTGACCCTGAGGGGAAATTCAAGGCAGCTCTGGAAACACTGGTGTCCCCACTTGGTAATTTGCCCTGAAACCCAATCAATTTGAGGATTATGCGTCTGCAGCCATGGCAACCCCAGAATCAAGGGGGTCCCAGGCATGCTCAAAATCAGGAACCTGATAACCTCAGAATGACTGGCTCCAACTTTGATTTGCATGGGAGGTGATTGAAACTGAACTAACCCCCCGGCCACTGGAGTGCCATCAATGGCTGACACCCGGATAGGAGTTGTCAGGGTTTGTGCCATGATTCCTAGAGTCTGAGCTAGATCAGAGTCTAGGAAGTTCCCAGCTGCTCCAGAATCGAGAAGAGCCTTTAAGTTAATATATTTGGCACCAAACATAACCTGAACTGGGACAAAAACTGGAGACGATACTTGAGGAGATACCTTACAGCCTAGGAGGGCCCCCTCGATACCCCCTAGGCTCTGAAGTTTCCCGACGGTTTCTTTGGGCAAAGTCTAACCATGTGGCCGGTCCCACCACAGTATAGACAGAGCCCCTCGGATAGACGTCGTCGTCGCTCGCCTTCGGTGAGCCTGGTGGCACCTAGCTGCATAGGCTCTTCAGAAGGTTGAGCGACGGGAACCTCAGATTTTGCCGCGGGTTCAAAATGTGATCCTTTCTCCAGGCGCCGTTCCCGGAGTCTGCGGTCAACGCGGATGGCCAAGTGCATTAAGTCATCCAGTGTTTGGGGTTCCGGATAGTTCACCAGGGTATCTTTGATAGCGTCAGCCAGACCTAACCGGAATTGACCACAGAGGGCAGGATTGTTCCAGCGTGAGTCAACTGCCCAACGCCGGAATTCGGAACAATAGTCCTCGGCTGGACGGCGTCCCTGGCGGAGGGTGCGTAACTTTGCGTCAGCTGAGGCTCCCTTGTCAGGATCGTCATAAAGGACCTCCATAGCAGTGAAGAAACTGTCCACTGACTGGCGGATGGGGTCCTGAGTAGATAGACTAAAAGCCCAGGACTGAGGGTCTCCATGTAATAGGGATATAATCAAGCCCACTTTTTGTTCCTGTGAGCCCGAGGACACCGGGCGAAGCTGAAAGTAAAGTTTACAAGAGTCCCGGAAATTGGCAAACTTTGCCCTGTCACCAAAAAATTTTTCAGGGAGCGGGATCTTGGGTTCCACCGTCATTGCGGCCGGAGCCCCCTGGGAAGTGGGGACCATGGGAGTAGGACGGTTCTCCTGGGCCGCAACTCGATGAGCCAGGTGCTCCACCGCCGCCGTCAGGGCCTGCACCTGCTCCAGAATTTGGTCCATTCTTGTTCTGGCCCGTTATAATGTCAGGATTGTACCTAACACCCGTCTGTCTTAAGCCAGTATCCCCCAATCTCCACCGCCACTTCTGCCTATAGACAAGCCCCCGCTTGTAGGAGACGCGAGTAATGCCTCTCCCAGTCGGTTGCCCCCAGGACTTAACAGGCGCAAGGGATAGTAGCTTAAGGTGCAGTTTGGTGTTAAGCAGGGAATCCCGAGTGAGGATGCCGGGTGCGGAAAGTCCGTAATTCAAGCCGAGGTCAAACCAGGTAGTCTCAGGCGAGGTATCCAGGGGAGAAGACAGAGGATGGTCGAGGGTAGCCGGGGTCAATTCCAGGGGGTCACAGGCGAAGTACAGGAGGGTCAGGCAATAGAATGGTCAGGCAAAGCAGAAGGTCGGGGCAGGCAGCTAGCAAGAATAGTCAGGGTCCAAATCCAAATCCAATCCAATATCTTCACAAACACAGCAGCACACATCCAGAACCCAGAAGCTATAACGGGCACTGGGAACCTGGAACAGTACCAATATATAGGGAAGTCTGGCCAATGGGAAACAGGGAAAAAGGAGGGAAGGAAGGTGCTTGGTGCAAACAATGAAGTGGGATCGGTCCCAGGAGCTGGACGGCCCAGGCCAGACAGGCCGACCAGTCCCTGGGTCCGATCCAAAGAACCGGCCACTGACTGGGTAATTCAAACTCGCCCCCGGCGGGCGCGCTGGGGGAAGCGCCGCCGGGAGGCATAAAGCAGACGTGCTCGCGCGCGCGCGCGAGCACGTTGACGATCGGGCGCGCCCCCGCCAGGAAGGGGAAGCGCAGAGCTGGAGGGGAGAGCCGCAAGGCCGCGCAGCCGCGCGGAGCGGGCTGCGACGCGGCCACCCATGGCGTCCTGCGCCGCCCGCCCCAGATCCCCACGACGGCGCCGAGGAGCCGGCAGACCCGGGGACCGCCGGGCCGCGGCTTGGTGGGAGGCAGCCGGCAACGCGCCGCGGGACCCGGAACGGCGGTGAGGTAAGTGCCTAACAGTACATTCCGGGAGTGGAGAACACGGAGGCGGACTCCCTGAGCAGGGGATTCTCTCGCCGAGGGGAATGGTCTCTCAACCGCAGGGTATTTCGGGTCCTGTGTCACAAGTGGGGGACTCCGGAGGTGGATCTCTTTGCCTCTCGGCACAATCACAAGCTCCCAACCTTTGTATCTCTGTCTCAGGATCCTCTGTCCCTGGCAGTGGATGCCTTGTCCCTTGCCTGGAGGGATCTGGGGGGGGATCTGTACCTGTTTCCCCCCTTCTCCATGGTAAGCAAGGTAGTGCGCAAGCTGGCTCTGGAGGGGGCACCAGCAATTCTGGTGGCCTCAAGGTGGCCAAGACAGGTCTGGTTCGCAGACGTCGTAAGATTGGCGGTAGATCAGTACAGGCTGCCACTGTTTCCAGATCTGATCTCTCAGGGTCAACTACGTTACCCCAATTTACAAATGCTTGCTTTGACGGCGTGGCTGCTGAAACCTTCCTCCTGAGGGAGGAAGGTTTGTCTGAGGCGGTTATTCAAACCTTGATTAGAGCTAGGAAGAGGTCTTCCTCTATAATTTACTATAGGACTTGGCGGTCCTATATTGACTGGTGTGAGGCTGGGGCCTTGCCTTGCAGGGTGCTTTCGATTCCTAGGATTTTGGAGTTTCTACAACAGGGTCTGGATCTGGGGTTCCAGCTCAGTACTTTGAAGGGTCAGGTTTCTGCCCTGGCTGTCTTTTTTCAAAGGTCTTTTGCTCTGCATCATCTGGTCAAGACTTTTTTCCAAGGGGTCACTCATGTTCGGCCCCCTAGAAAGCCTTTGGTTCCCGTTTGGGATCTAAATTTGGTTCTCTCGGCCCTCCAGGGGCCTCTTTTTGAGCCGATGCAGGATGTGGCACTTTCTGTGCTCACTCAAATGGTGACCTTTTTGGTGGCTATTACTTCTGTTCGGCGTGTCTCTGAGTTGACGGCTCTGTCTATTCAGGCCCCTTACTTTGAGAGACACCAGGACAAGGTGGTTTTTCGATTTAAACCAGATTTCCTTCCTAAGGTGGTTTCTGCTTTCCATCTCAATCAGGATGTAGTTCTCCCTTCCTTGTGTCCTAAGCCTAGCAATGACAAGGAGAGGGTTTTGCACTCTTTGGATGTGGTTTGTTGTGTGAAGTACTATTTGGTCGCTACTTCTCCTTTTAGTAAGACGGACGCCTTGTTCGTGGTGCCCTCCGGGCCCAGGAAAGGTTTGGCGCCAGCCTAGTCTACCATTAGTAAATGGATACGTCAGGCCATTGTTGGGGCCTATTCCGCTAAGGGGAGGGTTCCTCCTTTTAAGATCACTGCTCATTCTACTCGTGCTGTTGGGGCTTCCTGGGCCTTTCAGCACCAGGCTTCTGTTCAACAAGTTTGTAATGCTGCTACTTATTCTTCCGTTCATACTTTTTCAAAGTTTTATAAGGTTGATGTGCGGGCCTCAGCGGATGCTGGTTTTGGCCGCAAGGTTCTGCAAGCTGCAGTGGTTTAAATTGGTGCATTTTTTGCTGTATTTGGATCCCACCCATGACGGACACTGCTATTGGATGTCCCGTATGTCAAGAATAGTGGAAGCGGAGTGTGTGACATACTTGGAATAATACCATTTTGTGATTACTCACCTTTAAAATGGGTATTATAAGTATGTCACACACCCCGCTTCATCCCGTCCTTTATATGGTGAACCTTTTATTGTTAAGAATGTTTTATTCTTCCTGGTCCCCTTACTGCTGTCATATACTGGGGAATGTGTGGGAGGTCCCAGGTATTTATGGACTGGGAGGGGCTTCTTTTTTGCTTTCATCTCTGCAGAAGTTCGCCCTCTACTGGACCATAACCCATATGTCAAGAATAGTGGAAGCGGGGTGTGTGACATACTTTTTACCCATTTTAAAGGTGAGTAATCACAAAATGGTATTATTTCTCTATACAAGTACATTATTTTCATAAAGAGGACCCTAGATTTAAATCAAAAGTTTTATTATAGGTAAAGTGGACCAGAAGCCACATCTGCTGCTTTGGGCGCTCTCCCACGCACAGTCTTTTAGGAAGGATGCTGCTGGGGATGTGGCCGCTTCCTCTGTGATTGCCGAGACCTGGCATGTAAACAGCCGTTTTCCAAATTTTTAATACGCAAATGACTCTGATTGGACAAAAGCCCGCGCATGCACCATAGGACTGGGGAAAGGTGAGTTTGTCTGGGTGTTCTGGGGGGTTTCACACAGCAGGGCACCTCAATTTGGCATGCCGCCAGGTCACAGAAAAAAACCCGGGTTAGTCAAAATCCCTGGTCACAGAAAAAAACCCGGGATAGTCAAAATCTCTGGTCACTGGAAAAAATCCTGCGATAGTCAAAATCACAGGTTTTCTTTCACTTTAAAGCAGAACAAAACACAGGATTTTCACTATCCTGGTTTTTGTACCATGTTCCATCCTGATTTGGGATAAACCACTATGCTAAACCCCCTGGATCACCCATAAAAATGCACTTTTCCCTATCCTAAGATGCACGGGCTCTCGTCCAATCAGCCTTGTATGCCGTACATATTAATGATCAGCAATACTGATTCTACTGTTTTGATGCAGAACTTGGCAACAGTGAGCAGGAGCAGCTGCATCCCCAGTTTCTCTGTAGCGTGCGCATGCTATCTGAATGGATGGCAGTGGGAGCGCGCCTCAGCCCAGAGATGCTGGGGATGCGGATGCTGATGTTTACGCCACGTTAGCCATCAGGAAAGGTGAGTTTGTTGATGGCCTATGGGGGTTTCACAAAGCGGGCCATCCCGATTTGGGATGCCTCAGGTGAAGGCCAGGGTTTTCTTCCACTTCTTGTATCTTCTTTCACTTTAGTAGGTTAAAGGTGACCTCTACCAATATTTACTGGCAAATTACTGGTGTTTGAAGACTTTTTTTTGCAACAAAGAAATGGAGATGGTTGAATTTGACAAATTTCGCCAACACTCTGTTTTGGCTGAACCCAACTGAATGGAAATTTCAGGCTGAATTTTAAGCATGGCATCCAGCAAGTCATTGGGGAGGAGGTTAGGTGCCTCGCTCAAGAGCACTTCAGTCATGTCCCAGCTGTGAATCGAATTTGCAACCCTCCAGTCGCAAGGCCGCTTTATTAGGTCACAACTGCCTGTTATCTCCTACATGTATCTCCTACATTAGGGGCAGAACGAGCAGGTGTTAGGAATCCCTGTAGACCTTGATCCTACCTTGCACTGTCACTTTTTTTACCTTGAGTTGGTTGAGGTGAAGAGTTCTCAAAACTTTGGAACTTGGATAACATTGACCCAGCAAGTCTGCTCAATGGGAAGGACCACATGATGCATCAGAGCAGGAAGTGAGAATTAGCCATGCACAATGCACATATTATTTGTATCCCTTTAATAAGTTAGCATGTCTTTTTCCAGGTCTGTCTAACATGATGTCAGATGGGGAGTTTCTGCGCACCAGCTGTGGGTCACCAAATTATGCCGCCCCAGAGGTGATATCAGGAAGGTGGGTTATCACAATGCCAATAGCTCACCAGAGACAGTTCTGTCTCACACAAGGCATTTCCCAACTCACATAAAAGATTCCCCAATTCCAAACTCACAGAAGACATTTTCCAACTCAGAGGAGATATTTCCTGACACATAGGAGACCTTTCGCAACACACAGGGGGCATTTCGCAACTCACAGGAGACCTTTCCCAACTCACAGGAGGCATTTCCCAACTCACAGGAGATATTTCCCAACTCACAGGAGATATTTCCCAACTCACAGGAGACCTTTCCTAACTCACAGGAGATCTTTCCCAACTCACAGGAGGCATTTCCCAACTCACAGGAGACCTTTCCGAACTCACAGGAGGCATTTCCCAACTCACAGGAGACCTTTCCCAACTCACAAGAGACATATCACAACTCACAGGAGGCATTTCCCAACACTCATAGGAGACATTTCACAACTCGCAGGAGACCTTTCCCAACTCACTGGAGGCATTTCCTAACTCACAGAAAACAGTTTCCAGCTCACAGAAGACATTTCCCAACTCAGAGGAGATATTTCTTTACTCGCAGCAAACATTTCCCAACTCACAGGAGACAGTTTCCAGCTCACAGGAGATATTTTTCAACTCACAGGAGACATTTCCCAACTCACAGGAGATATTTTTTAACTCATGGGAGATATTTCCTAACTCACAGGAGATTTTTTCCAAACTCACAGGAGATATTTCTCAACTCACAGGAGACCTTTCCCAGCTCACAGGAGATTTTTTTTTTTTTTAACTCATAGGAGATATTTCCCAACTCACAGGAGACCTTTCCCAGCTCACAGGAGATTTTTTTAACTCATAGGAGATATTTCCCAACTCAGGAGACTCTTCCTAACTCACAGAAAATATCTCCTGGTAGGAGGCTTTTCCCAAGTGACACAAGGTATTCTTTGACTCACAGGTGACATTTCACTCACAAGGAGTTGTCTGAGGATATTTCGTAATTCACAGTGTAATGTGAGTTAGAATACATCACTTGTGATCCTGTTTGTAGTAATGAGCTCTAGATTGGGAACAAACACCTTGGTATCATGGTGAGTCCTCCTTTATCCGCACAGCTTTACAGCACACACACTAACCCAGCCACCCACCACCTGTGATCTTTCCCTCTGCAGACTGTACGCTGGGCCCGAGGTGGACATCTGGAGCTGCGGTGTGATCCTTTATGCCCTCCTCTGCGGGACACTGCCTTTTGATGATGAACATGTTCCGACTCTCTTCAAGAAAATCAGGGGAGGGGTATTCTACATCCCGGAATACTTAAACCGCTCAGTCGCTACTTTGTTGATGCACATGCTGCAGGTGGACCCCCTGAAACGTGCCACTATCAAGGACATCAGGTACCCCGTGTCACATTTTATTATATATTATATAATTATAATAAGTGTTTTAAAGAGTTATCTAAAACGCCGACATCCAGCAGTATTTCTGAGCCGCTTCCACCCCCCTTAGCCGTCTGAGAGTGACGGCTACAGGCTTAGCCGGCCTTTCCTGTAGCGTCCTCTCTTCAAATGTCCCGCGTGTCATTCCAGCCTATGACACTGCGCACGCGCGAGATCTGAGGGGCGGTGCGGTGCATGCCGAGATTCCAAAATGATGCTGCCTGATGGAGGACGATGGTGAAGCGGAGGGATGTCGAGCGCGATGTGACTCAAGAGGTAAGTTAAATTTTATATTTTTGTAAACCAGAGGGGCAGGGGGCCCAGGCAAGCCAATGACCCAAAGTGTTCCTCTTTGAGGCTAAATCAAATATTACACATAATTATACACTTGATATGCAGCGAAAAAGTTTGCCTATAACAGAACTTTAATTGAGCCTCCCCCCCCCCCCCAATCCAAGCTGAACACAAATTGTTTCCTAATAGCTTTTTTCATGTGAACGCAGCCGCTCTGTGACCCCGCGCGCTGGGGCTAAGCTATCCAGTTTGATGGTTCCGAGTGAATGAGAATGCTTAAATCTGTGTTATGTTATGACAGTATGCCGTAGCTATAGCAATGTGTGTTAGACCGTGAAAGCAGGATAATGGGTAATTTGCTGAATCCTGATTCCAAAGCATTCCAGACGGAGTTTTTTTTTTTTATCTCAGCCAATCAGCTGTGAGTTTCCTTTTCTAGTATTGGAAGCTGGTTTTCCGAGG
Organism: Gastrophryne carolinensis; assembly: GCA_027917425.1. NCBI lineage: Eukaryota > Metazoa > Chordata > Amphibia > Anura > Microhylidae > Gastrophryne > Gastrophryne carolinensis. The sequence continues at coordinate 399,823,467 of CM051235.1, forward strand.
ACCCTTGGCGTGTTACCATGTCTACTATTTGCTTTACATGGAAAAAGTCTCACCGGTGTCTTAAGTGAGGCAGAGAAATGTTTTCAAGTTCATTGAAAACATGAAGAATTCCTTGTGAATAGAAGTTGAAAGTTAGACATTTTTACATTTTTTTTTAAAAAACAAATTGATATCAACACCACATATCAAAAATGTCGGGGCAGGGCCATGTCTACCCTTGTGTAGCATCCCCTCTTCTTCTTTTGGAGATTAGGATACCAGTGGCTAGAGTTTGGGGAGAAGAATTTAGTAAGATTCGTGCCTGATGTAAAATTAATAAAGCATGTAAAAAGAAATAAAGCTAGCAAAAGCACAACATGAAATAGATGTGTCCAAAGAAAGCAAAACCAACCCTAAATGTTTCTTTAAATATATAAACGCAAATGTCACTGATACCCAAATGTAATTATCAACAGGCTAAACATGGATATCATCCAAGATAGACTAAATCATTTAAATGTGAATAAGACTGCAGGGCCAGACTTCACCCAGGAGTTTTTAAAGATTTACTCTGTTATCTCATTACCCCTGTTCTTGAGCTCACTAACAACTGGTATAGTACCAAGATTTTGGGTCTAGAAGGGGTTAGAAAATTAGCTGAAGTACCGTGTACACAGAGTTGTAGTTTATGATACCTACTCCAAATGGTTGTAAGTGGTGTTCCCGCAGGGTTCAGCGCTAGGCCCACTAATATTCAACTTGTTTATAAATGATAAACAAGATGGAATTAATGGTACTGTCTCTATTTTTGCGGATGACACCAAGATTTGTAGCACAGTGCAGGCTATTGAAGAGCTTCACAGACCAGAATGAGCTGGACTCGGATGCCCCACCAGAGAGGAACTAAACCCAAGAAAGTGCAGCATCTTGATTTTGTTGCTCTTTAAATTGATCTTAAAGTCACAGATTGTTCACCTATATAAAGTCAGTGCACATAGTTGCCAACAATATTGTTAAATGGGCATATGCAATTATCCAATCAAAATTTAGCAACTGCCCCGGATAAATGCCTTTTATTTCATAGGGCTTCAAGCATGCATGGTTAAAATAACACATTTTCATATTGTAAGAGGCTATCAGAATTACAGGGATTGGCCAGCCAACAACCCAACAGAAACCAGGCCTAGCTGCTCTTAGTGAAACAGTAAACAGGTTAAGGTGAAACTCTCTTAGGTTAGTTAATTTCCCTGCCATGGCAAAGCCCCCGCCTCCAATATATAATATTATATAAAATTGTGTAATAAGGAAAAAAGGTCCCGGATATGATGTCATAATGCCAAAACAATCTTTATTTGTATTGACAGAGAACATGAGTGGTTCAAACAAGACCTGCCCAGCTATCTGTTCCCTGAGGACCCTAATTACGATGCCAATGTAATTGATGACGAGGCGGTGAAGGAGGTGTGTGAGAAGTTTGAGTGTACTGAGGCAGAGGTAATGAACAGCCTGTACAGTGGAGACCCTCAGGACCAGCTTGCTGTTGCCTACCACCTCATCATCGACAACCGCCGGATCATGATCCAGGCCAGCGAGTTCTACCTGGCTTCTAGCCCACCCTCTGGCTCTTTCATGGATGATATGCACATCCCGCCCGGGGTTAAGCCACACCCAGAACGCATGCCGCCCCTAGTGGCCGACAGCCCAAAGGCTCGGAACCCGCTGGATGCCCTCAACACCACCAAACCCAAACCACTAGCTGTGAAAAAAGCCAAGTGGCACCTGGGAATCCGCAGCCAGAGTAAGCCACATGATATTATGGCTGAGGTCTACCGGGCCATGAAGCAACTGGATTACGAATGGAAGGTGGGAATTGTCTGTTTTGCTTTTTTTAAAGCTTAAATCAAGGAAAATAAAGTTGACCTAAACTCTCCATGGCTTTGTGCCAAGTAGGGTCCAGGTCTATCGGAACACTAAGCTAACCATACTTGCCTCCTCCCGCCATCAGTATACCCTTATTATAGAGATCCTCATAGCAGCACTCCTATCAACGGAAACAGCTGAACAAATATGGGGCAGTCGGGACCTAAAGTCCAAATGACTTTAAGGAAAAATAATCATCCTGTCCAGGGTAGAAAATTCTGTATATTCCGAGGCTGTCGCCACTGCTCTGCTACAACTTTGAGCGACCCTTTCCTCACCCAATGACTGCAGCAGCTGGACCCCCTGCTACCGTTGTGATTGGGTAATGAAACTGTCGCTCAAGGTCCTAGTGGCACCAGGACCATTACTGATGAAGAACTCAGAACAAGGCTTTCGACCAAGAAATGGATTACGGCTGCAAACTTGGGGATTTTTTAACTTAAAATCAACCTCCAGTCAAAAAAGTTCCCTTTTGACAATCATACCCAACTTCAGTTAAAGATCTTTAGGACGCCAAAATCAGGATTGGGGGTTTGTATGATAGGCGACAGGAAATAGCTGTGCACTGAAATGAAGCACGTCCTACTGAAGAAGGGTTTGGCTGCTCTATGTATAACCAGCTATTTAGTGTCCCCTGTCAGGAAAGGGTAAGTATCTCGTTAAGGCAGGGTTCACTAATAGTGTGATATAGGGTCCATGTCTACAAGGAGCCTAATCTATATACTTCTGCTGGCCATGAACCCCAAATGTAGAAAATACTCACTTCTTCCTTATGTAGTTCTCTATGACGGGACCAAGAAACTGTCTGCACATCTCCTATTGGTGGAGGTGCGGCTGCCACATGTACCTGGCCAGGCTTTTCTCCCCTGAGACTTCTGTCTTCCTGGTTGTCCCAATGTTGTTTCTATTCCTAGGCGGTGAACCCATATCACTTGCGAGTGCGGCGGAAGAATCCAGTAACCGGCAACTATGTGAAGATGAGCCTCCAGCTCTACCAGGTGGACAATCGCAGTTATCTCCTGGACTTCAAAAGCATCGATGGTGAGTTATCTTGATCTTATCATCAGTTCAGTAATACACACAAGAGCATGAACTCTCGTCGAATCAATGGTGTAGGCGGTGCATATTAATGTCCGTATCCCCTTCCTGCAGTCTGCGGTCCACTCCTGCCCTCAGCCTATCTGAATGGGGTGGTTTCGATGGTTTTGGTCCACTCTGACTTCTTTCTCCTTTTCGTCCTCAGATGAAGCAATGGAGCACAAGTCCGGCTGCTCTACCCTTCAGCGTTCGGGCTCAGCGGGCGGATTGCAGCGACAACGGCTGAGCATCGACTCCAGCACCTCCGACTCACAGAGTGGTTCCCTTTACGGCTCCTTCTTTGGCTCCTTCTCTCTGGCCAGCCCCCGGCTAGGTAGCCACACCATGGATTTTTTTGAAATGTGTGCCAGCCTGATCACAACGTTGGCCCGTTAACGGGAATAGCAATCAATCACTGGATGGGCTATGGTGGTCTCTTTCATCTTCTGGGTCAGTTCCAACCCCCCTATATCATCCAGGGTCACATAACAATATGCAGCTAACACCGAGAGCAAATATAGATTACATAGTCTTGTTCACACAGGACATGGTTAATCTATAGTCATAAATCAAGGCAACTGGATTAGCTGTAATAAAGCATTAATACAGATATAGCTGAAAGTTATAAAGGAATGCAAGAGAACAATACAAAGGGGAATCAATGAAATAGGGTGGGGCTGAATGCATCAAAGTGGAGTGAAAAGGGCGAAGAGAGAGAAGTGCAGTGAATCTGAGTGCAGTGACGTCATCTAGAAAGAGGTCAAAGTAGAATAGAGCAAAGCAATATGGAGTGGTCTCTCACAGAGCAGAGTGTCATTTAGAGTGTCAATTGGGGTAGGGTGGAGTAATAATGAATCAAATGGTTTAATTTAGACTGGTGTGGATTGGGCTACTAATGAGTAAGAAAGAGTGATGGTGAATCAAGTGGGGTCATTTGGAGTGTTATGGAAAAAGGTGGAGTTTCTAAATCAAGAGATTTAAAAAATGTATTACCACACTCTGCCCAGATCCAAGTCAGTATAAATGACTCCACTCTACCCTGATCCACATCACTATAAATGACTCCACTCTACCCTGATCCGCGTCACTATAAATGACTCCACTGTACCCTGATCCACGTCACTATAAATTGCTCCACTCTACCCTGATGCATGTCATTATAAATGACACCACTTTGTCCTGAGCCACGTTACTATAAATGACTCCAGTTTACTCTTATCCACATTACTCTAAATGACTCCACTTAATTCTAAATTAATTTACTCTATCCTGAGCAAAGTCATTTTAATTTACTACACTTAATTTTAAATTACTCCACTCCTGATCACATGACACTAAATATTAGGGTAGATTGGAGTAACTGAGCAAAGTGGGTGGGAGTAGCTCCATCACTATTAGTTATACAAAATCATCATCATTATTATTCAGGGCCTGGGAACCAATTTACCGCCCAGTTTAACCCTCTCATCATCCAAGTATTAAGCACCAAACATGTCTAGTTATGTGGAAAGACAGAGATTTGGTTGCACATATCTGCAGGTACACGTGGAAGCCACACTGCCTTGGCAAGGCACTCTGTGTTTAGTGTGGTCCCTACTCTTATTTTTGAGTCCCCAAAGTTGGGACATGCAATGCAGCCAGAGCTACTCACCTGGGAAGCTGCCAGCCTCCCTTTAGAACACTCCATAGGGAGAGATCCATAGTGGCTGAATCCCTCCCTAGATTGGAGTAATATAGTATCCAGTTTGAGTGGATTAGTATCAAATCAATTGGAATATTATAGTGTACAGTGAAGTAATATAGAACAAAGCAAGGTAATTTTTTATTAAATGTAGTAAATGAGAGTAATGTGGATCTGGTTAGAGTAAAATAATATAGTAGTGATGTTGAACATTGTAGAGTAATATAGAATCAAGCATAGTCATTTTGAGTGATGTGAAGTCAGTAATGCGGGAATGTGTAAATCAGAAGGTGGATCGTGTTAGAGACGAGTACTAAAGAGTAATTTACAAATGGAGTAAGATAGAGGAACGTGCTATAGAATAAAGTGAAGTACACTGATATTAGGTAATATACACTAGAGTGTGGTGGGGTACAACAGAGTGGAGTATTAAAGGTGATGTGGATCAGAGTAGATTGGCGTAATACAAAATCAAAAGTAGTAAAATAGATAAATCAAATAGAATACTACAGAGCAGAATAGAATAAGGTGAAGCGGAGTGATAGTGAGTAATATTAATAGGGTGAGGTATAACAAAGTGGAGTACGAAAGAGTGATGTGGATCAAAGTAGAGTGGCGTAATGGAACGGAGTAAATAAGAATGATAATGAATAGAAGAGAATAATATCGAGTGATATAGATTAGAATTCAGTGAAGTGGGGTGAAAGTAAGAGAGTATACAATAGGGTGGAGTCATATACAGAGTTGGAGTGGAATAATAAAGGGTGCTGTGAAATGAAATAGAGTGCTGTTACTGTATATGGAGTGAAGTATATGCAATTGAATACATGTATTCCTGGACTCTTTACCCGACTGGCTGGACTCACATTTCGGAATCCTCAGACCCTTCACTGATCCAGATTTTGAAAGAGACCCTAAATATGTTGCTGCTGAGCTCCTTATACTCCTATCCTAGAAGCTGTATCCTATAGCATATCTCAGGCAACGTGTGCAGCGCTCACCGCCGGCGCTGGAACACCACAAACCCCGCACAGCTGCTGCTTCTCCTAGTGAGCTGTATCATATTGTCCCACGTGTCCACTCTCCCGTCCAATCGCGTCTCTCGGTTTTCGGGCACAGGAGAGCAGGCGCGTTGATTGTAGTATAGCGGCTAATTTATTTTTAGAACTGGAAATAGCGCTTTATTTATTTTTGGTATTTTTGAGAGTTTTAATATAAATGGCACCTTCTTATTTGTATCAGTGCAATCACAGTCGGCGTCACAGCTATGGGGAGGACACACCCTGCTAAACTTACAGATGTACTAATCCTTATACTGACACTTTGGCCTCGATTCAGTAACAGTTTAAAAAAATGGTTAAAAAACATGAGAATGTCACTGTTGCTGAATCGCCAGCTAGGAAGACAGTGAAAGTCAATGGTACTTTTTTCACTATATCCAGTCCAGGTCGTCCCAGAAATGATGACAATTGGGTATTCCACCGCTAGATGGCGCTCGGCTGCAAGATCAAACGCTGTCGCTCCTCCCAGCCCCCCTATAAAAGCAGGCGTCTCTCTATGATTCCCCCAGAGTTCATCTTGCAGTTCTGCTTCTGAATATCGTTTGGATACTCTCTCCTGGATACTGCAGCTGAGCGGGGCCTCCTAGCCCGTCGGCCGCTGCGCCCTTATTCCCACTGTTCCCATGGACCCACTACTGCCTCCCAGCCTTGGCTGATCGGGACGATGAAGGTAGGGTGGACGCCGAGGTCAGGCATTGGCAGAGCTAGGCTCTGGGCCGCAGACCCTGCCTAAAGGGTAGCCGGCTATAGGCTGATGGTGAGCCTATGGGGGGGGGGGAACCACTCAGCCCACGTGGTTTTCATGCCCTCCCTGCCCCACAAGCTTTATTACATGGTTGTGCTTGGTGTATTTCACTTTGCTGCTTTGACTTTTTTGGACTCTGAGGAGTACCTTTGTGAGCTGGCTTGCGTTTTTTGCTGCGGCGCCCTATTTACATACTTACCTCCCTTGCTCCCTCGAGGCTCCTTCTCCTCTCCCCTCTCCATCTTGCTGCTGCGCTGGTGGGGGGGGGGCGGCGCTGCTCGATGGAAGGCTTTTTATTATGAGGCCGCAGCCTCTGCTGTGGGGTGCGCGATGCGCGCTTGCCGCTCGGCTGGCTGATCGTGCTGGCGTATCTCTGTAGGGCCCCTCCGTGGGCTGCCCTGTGTCTCCTCAGCTCCAGGCCCCTCTCCATCTTGGGGGCTGGTGCCGTCTTTCGCGGCGGGGGGGTGGGGCCGCGCGATGACGCTTTTCGCGTCACTGCTGCTGCGGCCCGCCCCTCGAGGAGCGTGTTCGGCTGCCTGCTCCGCGCCATCTTGCCCTGCTCTTCCTACACACTGTTGGTTGGCCTCCTGAGCTGAACCCATCGCGGTCGGTGTCGTGAGTCCCTCTTGATAAGCTCCTTTTTATTGTATTGATTGTGCATGTGCTGTGGGATGCTTATGGCTTTTTCTGTTTGTGTCTTTTAGGTGGGCCCCTTGATATATTAAGGGTTGGGGTTCCTCCCGGTCACCGCCCCCCCCGTCTCTCCATGCCCTCTCCCTGTTAAGAGGGATCACATAAGAGGGATTCATTTTGAGGGCTTTTCAGGTTTGGGCCGTCAGTGCCTTGTAACCTGCATATCATTGCTCTAATCACCATAATGAAGGCTTCTGGGGATAATGAGCTAGGGGCCCCATCCGGGTGGGTGAAGCTCTGCCCCATGTGCGGTGCTAGCCCTCTGGGCGGACTCAGCACTGTTTGTGTCACTTGCGCCAGAAGTGTTATTTTGGAGCATGATAGGGCGGGCGTATCTGCCCCTAGCCTGTTATTGCCTGCGGCCTCTCCAGGACCCCCGCGGTTGCACTCAGCCCCCAGCGAGGGGGAAGCGAGTAGGGGGTCCCAAGCTGATTTGGCTTATCGGGTTGCCAGCCTTGAGAGACAGATCTCGCTCGCTCGCTCACTCGCTGATTTTTTTGGAGGCCCCGGCTCCGTGGAGGAGGGCGAGTTGCATGAGGACTCCATCTCTGCGGTGGATTATTCAGTTGGCTATGACAGCGGGCCTGGTTCTTCCTCTGACGAGGATACATGGCCCCCTGATGATACGGAGAAGTTGCTGGCTGCGGTCTTTGAGACGCTGCAAATTGTCCTTGTTTCGGCATGAGAGACGAGTCTTTCCTGAGCATGCCCATTTTTCAAACATGATGCTCAAGGAATAGGAAAGGCCTAACATGTTACCGTCGGTGCCCAAGGGCCTGGACAGGCGGTATCCCTTTCCTGAGAAGCTGGTCCGGGCTATGGTCCCGTCTGCACTAGGTGGATGGCCCCGTGTTGGGTCTGTCCAACACTACGGTCATGCCTTCACCCGATACTGCTTCCCTATACGATCCAGCTGACAAACTCATGGATCAGCTGGTCTGTCATGCCTTCACCTTTGCCGGTGCTTGGTTCCGCCCGGTGTGTGCCGCGGCTATTGTCTCCCTGGCCATCAGAAAGAAGGTGAGACGTCTTGTGGATATTGCTAAGTCTCACAAGCGGGTGGAGGAGTACAAGGACCTCAGGCTTGTGTGGAGTTTATTGCCTTCGTTGTCTCTGCCATGGATGGTGTCCGGCTCGGTGCCAGGGTCTCGGCCCTGCTAGTCGCGCTCTGCCGCTCGCTCTGGTTGCGGCAGTGGTCGGCTAATGCCGCGGCCAAAAAGTCGCTCACTAGTATCCCCTTTGTGGGTCACAGGCTGTTCGGGGAGCGTCTGGACCTCCTGGTCAAGGACGAAAGACTCCCTCAGCGTTGGAAGTCTGCGCTGCCCTTTTGGGGCTCATCTGCCTATCACTCCTTTCGAGGAGGAAGAGGCTTTTCATTTTCAGGTACTCGCAGAGATTCCTGGGGACGAGGTAGGTCCTGCGGCCGATCCATTCCCTCTTGGGGATCCAAGTCCAAGCCCCCTGCCAGGCATGAGAAGGCGCCCTCAGCCATCCGGGTGGGGGGACAGCTTCTGCTTTTTGCTCATATCTGGAGACAGCGCGTCTCGGATCGGTGGATTCAGGAGGTGGTGTCCTCCGGTTACAAAATAGAGCTGGCAGCTTGGCCGCCCTCAAGATTTCTTCAGTCTCGAATATCCCAGAACCCAGTGAAGGCAAAGGGCCTGAGAATGGCCATACAGCACCTCCTGCGGTTAGGGGTGATTTGCCCTGTGCCTCGTCAGGAACAGGGCCAAGGCTTCTACTCCAATCTGTTCACGGTTCCCAAGAAGGTTGGAATGCTGAGACCTATCCTGGACCTGAAGGGTATCAACAGGTTTGTCAGAGTCAGACATTGCCGCATGGAACCCTTACGGTCTGCGGTGAGTTCGCTTCGGCCCTGCGACTTCCTTACTATGGTGGACATCAGGGATGCTTATCTGCACATTCCGATATCCCAGGGGCATCAGAAGTTCCTGAGGTTTGCGCTGAAGGATCAGCATTACCAGTTTGTGGCGCTGCTGTTTGGGATATCCTCAGCCCCCCGTGTGTTCACCAAGGTGCTGGCGGGCGTTATGGCTATCCTGAGGAATCAGGGCATTGCTGCTTTATCTGGACGATTTACTGATTGCGGCTCAGTCCCTTCAGCAGGCCGAGAGCGACACCGGACGGTGTTGTCCACTCTCGAGGACTTCGGTTGGGTAGTCAACTACCCCAAGTCTGAGGTCCTTTCAAGGCATGACTTTGGACACCTCCCATGTCAAGGTATTCCTGCCATAGTGGAAGGTGGTGGGCCTCCAGACGCAGATGCAGGCCTTGCTGTCTTGTCAGCGACCATCAGTCCATCTGGGGATGAAACTGGTGGGCCTCATGTTGTCATGCTTCGAGGCAGTGCCCTTTGCTCAGTTTCACATGAGACCTCTTCAATTGAATCTATTGACCGGTTGGGACAGGACGCAGGAGTCACTGGAACAGGAGTTTTCACTGTCTCCCCTGGCCAGGCAGTCCCTCTTGTGGTGACTGGACTCTACTGGGAGGCAAGTCCTTTCTGACTCCCCGGTGGGAGATTGTTACCCCGGATGCCAGCCTGACCGGCTGGGGAGGCTTTTGGCAAGCGCAAAAGATCCAGGGTTAGTGGGGGCCGCAGGAGGCCTGCTTACCCATAAATATCTTAGAGTTGAGAGCGATCTGGTTGGTGCTTCTTCGCCTGACTCTCCATTTAAGGGGTCGTGCGATCCAGGTTCGCTCTGACAATCAGACGGCTGTCGCCTATATCAATCATCAGGGTGGGACTTGGAGCAAGCAAGCCCTCAAGAAGGTGACCCAGATCCTAACTTTGGCAGAGGAGAATGTTCCCTGCATATCGGCGGTTTACATCCCCGTGGTAAAGAACCAGGAGGCAGACTCCCTGAGCAGGGGGGCCTCTCGTCTGGGGGAATGGTCTCTCAGCAACAAGATCTTTCACGCCCTGTGTCTCCGCTGGGGTCAGCCGGATGTGGACCTGTTTGTGTCCAGACATAATCACAAGCTCCCAAGGTTCGTCTCCCTATCAAGAGATCCTCTGGTGTTTGCCACAGACGCTCTGGCAATTCCTTGGACGGGGTTCAGGATCCTTTATGCATTCCCTCGGTTTCCACTCCTGGGCCGAGTGCTGCGCAAGATAGCCCAGGAGGGGGTACCAACCATCCTGGTGGCTCCTCGCTGGCCAAGACGGAGTTGGTTCGCGGACATAGTTCAGCTGTCAGTCGATCGCTACATCATGCCCGACGACCCGGGGCTTCTCACTCAGGGGTCCCTGCGGCACCCCAATTTACAGACGCTGGCTTTGACGGCCTGGCTATTGAAACCTCAATCCTGACGGAGAAGGGGCTGTCTGCCACGGTTGTTCAGACCATGATTCAGGCGCGGAAGAAGTCTTCTTCCATGATTTACTACAGAGTTTGGCATGCCTATATTGCTTGGTGTGAGTCAAAGAGTTTCCCTTGTCGCACATTCTCTATCTCTAGGATTTTGGAGTTTTTGCAACATGGCTTAGACTTGGGTCTCCAGCTGAGCACCCTCAAAGGCCAGGTCTCGGCCTTGGCCATATTTTTCCAAAGGTCCTTTGCAATCATAGACTGATCAAGACTTTTTTCCTTGGAGTTACCCATGTACGTCCACCGTGTAAGCCTGTATTACCGGTGTGGGACTTGAATTTGGTGCTTTCTACTCTACAGGGTCCTCCCTTTGAGCCTTTGTGCGATGCTGCATTTTCTATTTTGACCCTAAAGGTCGTCTTTTTGGTAGCGATCACCTCGGTGCGTCGCGTGTCAGAGCTGGCTGCGCTTTGTATGAAGCCTCCTTATTTTGAGCGGCATAAGGACAAGGTGGTTTTTCGCTTTAAACCTGATTTTTTGCCTAAGGTCGTTTCTCCCTTTCATCTTCATGAGGAAGTTGTATTGCCTTCCTTGTGTCCAGCACCTGATAATTCTAAGGAAAGGAGTCTCCATGCTTTGGATGTGGTCAGAGCCGTTAAGTATTACCTGGTTGCGACTGAATCCTTCAGGAAGAACTATTTGCTCATATTCTGCCAAGGGGAAGGAACCCCCTTTTCGTATTACAGCTCATTCTACTAGAGCACCAGGCATCTATTGAGTAAGTTTGTAAGGCCGCCACTTGGTCTTCTGTTCACCTTTACAAAATTTTACAAGGCTGATGTTAGGGACTCAGCCGACGCTGTTTTTGGCCGAAAGGTGCTTCAGGTGGTAGTGAAATGAACTACATGCTGTTCCGCACTGGGATCCCGCCCTAATGGACACTGCTTTTGGATGTCTCAATTGCCATCACTTCTGGGACGACCTGGACTGGATATAGTGAAAAATACAATTCTGTGAAACTCACCTGTAGAATTGTTTTTGAATACATCCAGTCCAGGTCGTCCCACCCAGCCCTTGTTTCATTATCTCTTGTTTGCCAGTTATGGTGATTCCCATTTTTATATTGGACCGTTGTCCTTGAGTTTTTGTTGGAGAGAGTACATGCTGAAGCTGTGTCTCTTTTCTTACTGCTGTTTAACCACTGGGGAAGCATAGAGAGACACCTGCTTTTATAGGGGGCCGGGAGGAGCGACAGATTTTTGATCTTGCTGTCGAGCGCCACCTAGCGGTGGAATACCCAATTGTCATCACTTCTGGGACGACCTGGACTGGATATATTCAAAAACAATTCTACAGGTGTGTTTCACAGAATTGTATTTTTTACTCCTAAGAAAAGTAGTGAACTTTTTACTCCTTTGTACACTGTAGTAAAAGCTTCCATTGACTTTCATAGCTAGTGTTTCCTAGCTCGTGATTCTGTAAAAGTGACATTCTCAGTGAATTTTACTACCATGAGATGTCTTTTCAACTCTTACTGAATTTAAACCACTAAATCTAAAAAATGCCCTTCAGCACAAGAAGTGGCCTGTATATGGCCATTCTAGTCATGTGTGTGTGTGATACCAGCATTGAAATGTACTCTTTTGCACAGCCAGGCATAGTCAGGTACCTGCTAAGCAAGAAAATAAGAAAATAGAAAATAAGGAGTTTAAATGTGTGGTGTGCCATTTCTATGTATATGTAAGTGTGTTACAAATATATAAAAGAGATCATATTCAATATGTATAGAAAAATGATACATATTTTTTATTAAAAAATAAATACAATTTCTCTTTATAAGTGCTGACATAATGATAAAATATTGTGTTATAACTTAGAATGAATTTAGACTTTTTACCGTGTCAGTAAAAAGGAGGTGAGCCATCAGACCTGTGCTCAGAGCTCAGCACAGAGTAGTAAATATGGTAATAATTGAGCAAACCGAGCACTATGCTAGAACCTGCGAAGCCCATCATAGCTTTAGTAAATCAAGTCCTTCATGTGTTAAATAAATAATAGCTCAGAATGTCTTAAGATCTTCATTGCTTTTAAATGGCCTTTTACTTAATTATTTATGTATCAAGGTAGGATTGACTCAAGGGTCCTATTAAAGTGGACTAAAACCCAGGATTGTGACCATCCTGGGTTTTAGTCTATTCCAATTTGGGATGCTCTGCTATGTGAGACCCATGGGATTGCCCACAAGACTCACCTTTCTAGTTTTTGTTTGAAACTGCGTCTGGCATAGCGAAAGGTCAAGTGGCCGCATCCTTGTTCTCGATGTGGTCTAAGCCGTGAGATACCAGGGATGCGGCTGCGGGCCTGGCATGCATTGTTTCTGTCTGAGTTTGGCAAAGCAAAATGGCCACATCTCTGGTCTCCATGCGCTCTCAGCCGTTAGATGCCGAGGATGCGGCCATGGGCCTGGCATGCACTGTTTCTGTTTGAAACTGGCTCTGGCATAACGAAAGGGCCGCATCTCTGGTCTCCATGCGGTCTCAGCAGTGAGATGCGGGGGATGCGGCTGCGGGCCTGGCATTCTTTGTGGCACCAATGGAAAGGTAAATTTTGCAGGCAGTCTTGGGGTTTTACATACCGCACCAAATTAGGATGCCCCAGGGATAGGTAAGAGGCCAAGTCTTGTAGACTCCAGGGCTGATGCACAAGGATTCTGGTCCACTTTAACTAGTGTTGAAGTAAGGATTGCTACATCTGTATATTTTTACAATCTATTTAATAGTTAATAGTTCATAGCTGTACGCTTCTTAGTTACGCTTCTATAGTGTGTTATAAAAGGTTCTATATCCTCAAATGCTATTTGAATGATGATTGGTTTCTGTATGATATTGTATTCTTATTTAAAGAGGACCTGTGGTGGTGGAAGCTGAATTTCAATAGGCTAATTTTAGGTGTGGCGAGGTGAGTGCAGATCTCATTGAAGGATTAGAGCACACACATTTGTGTCATCATAGCAATGGCATCATCAGTCCGCTCTCTTGATGATGACCAACCATCTACATCTGCTGTAGATGTCAAGGCAATTGACCCCTGTGAATAACAAACTGGTAAGCTGTAGGGTGAGGATTGTATTCCAGGCTGAGTTTTCTACCTCATTGGACTGCAGCAAAAGGAGCTGAAAGGAAGGCAATGTGCAACCTGAAATAAGCTCCCCAGCCTGCTTATTTTTCATTGAATCTACGCTCTGCCTCCCTTCATTTTAAACATTTTACAATCCTCTCTACTGCTGACAATTGCAGCAGAGAGAAAGAGCTTGTGCATCCTTTAATACTTTCCTGCACCAAAACTTTTATCTCCTTATTTTCAAGTGTTTGCCAATTGTTTAGACGTTTCTTTTCACCTTTCAGTCTTTTCATCAGTAAATGCAGAAGGAAGGGTTTGTGCATTCTGGGAAAAGCTTCCCAACCTAAACTTTTTGGGCCTGCAAAGTTGGCAGTATGTAGAAGGTAGAGATACATTTTTTTCCTAGCACCTTTTTATTCATCTAAATATGGACTTTTTTTTTCTTAAAGTGGACCAAAACTCACAGTTGATGGCAATGGAATCTATAAGGTTCCAGGGATGCCTGATTCCCTCCTCCCAGGGCATCCGGATTTGGGATGCCCTGCTGTGGGAAACCCCCCAGGTCATCCAGTAATCTCCCCGAACCAACGGCGCATGCATGGGCAGTGGCCGCCACCTACTATACCCATACAGCAGGGCACGCACCAGGCATTTGTAAATGGCAGGTGCGGACATGCTCCCTGTTAGAGGGTAGCAAGATGCGGCCGCTGTCTCCACTTGGCTAGATTCGTCTAGAGCTGAGTTTTAGACACGTAGACGTGAGCAGATCTGAGCGTGTTGATTGGATGAGAGGCCACGCAAGCGCTGTAGGACCTGGGAAAGGTGAGTTAGACTGGGCAACCTGGGGAGGTTTCACAAAGTGGGGCATCCCGGAGCGGGGTGACCCGGGGGCAAGTACTAAAACTCGGGATAGTCAAAATCACCAAGATCACCACCCTAATAGATATGTGTGTAGCCCACCACCTTTTTGGTTGTGTCTGTAGCCTATCACCCGTATGATTATGTCAATTGCCCACCACCCTTATGATTATGAATACAGTCCACCACCCAAAGGTTATATTGATGGATGCCCATTCTTACGCTTGTGTCAATAGCCCACCACCCTTATGGTGTCTATAGCCTGCCACCCACATGGTTTTGTCTATAGCCCATCACCCTTATGGTTATTTCTACAATCCACCACCCTATAGTTTATATTTATTGACGACCACCCTTATGGTTATGTCTATAGCCCATCACTCTTATGGTGTCTATAGTCCACCATGGATATAGTTATGTCTATAAACTGAAACCCTTATGCTTTTGTCTATAGCCCATTATCCTTATGGTTGAGTCTGTAGTCCACCATTGTTATGGTTGTGTCTGTGGTCCACCAGACAAAACCTTACAGAGCTCACATGACCTGAGAGCATTACTATAACAATGTGAAGATGTAAGTTCAAAAGGCTGCAAGGTGACAAATGGTGGCTTGTTATAAGTTCAAGAATGTTCCTCACATACTGTGAAATTGGAGATCCACTTTAGGCTCTCCACAGATGTTGGCTTTAGTCCCCCCTTTAGGCCATCTCATAGAATTATGTGCGTTACGGCTTCTATCCTCTGATCGCTTAGTATTTTGGAATGTTACAGTTTGGAAAGGGTCTAACACTGAATTGCCTTATTTCCTGTTGTCTGAAGAGCTATACCGTTCAAGTGTTTGAAACAAATCAGCTCATTAGTTTGGTCATTCCCGTGTCTTATAGATGTCTGTGTCAATGTACAAAAGAAGGAAAATGGTTGTTAAAGCCAAAATCAGGACATAAAGTGCTATTCTTTCCTTTCCCACTTAAACCTGTTCTGCACTGGGCTGCAGGTCATCTTAGCAGGTTAAACGTCTCTCCCAAAGGAGGACCTCCAAGGCCTAAAGAATGGTCTCTTTCCTACTTTAATGTTCTCTATGGACTGATGAATGGGCTGAACTGTTTGTGTGGCACATTCCTAAGGACATTAAAAAAGGTAAAAGCTTGCCTTAAAGAGGGGAGTTGTTATGGGCGATCTGCAGGTTTCACATAGTGAGGAATCCCATTTCGGGATGCCCCCAGAGCAGGGGACAAAACCCGAGAAAAATATGTTTTTATTTCCTGCTTTAATGGAAAACTCCACCTCAGTCAGACCCAACATTATGCTCACCTTTATTCCATTGCTGCCCTCTATCTGGCAGAGGGATAGACTGCAGCATAAATTAAATTCAGAAGCTAACCGTACCCCTTGTTCCACTTAAGTGTAAAGGGAACTCCACCCACAGAAAAGTTTTCAACAAAATTAGAGCTATTCTAAGTATACAGCACGTCCTGCTCCAGAGATAATTCCTTACGTTTGGGTTATACATCCACAAGATGCCGCTGGACTTCAGAGACAACAAAAAAGTGGCTCCTCCCGGCCCCTTATATTCCAGGGACCTCCCACAAAATCCCCAGTTCTTCTCTGCAGTCGGCGCTGCGAAGGCAAGAAGATGGCTCTCTCTACTCGCAGGTGAGCGGGGCTATTAGCCTGCGGCCCTGCAGAACTATTCCCACCCGTTCCTCCTTTTTCTGCCTCCCAGCTTTGGCTGCACTGGTCGGCTGACGGTAGGTAGCACCGCTGTCAGGTGCCTAAGGAGCGCTGCTCTGAGCGCAATCCCCCACCAAAGGTTAGGCGGTATAGGCCCATGGTGAGCCTTATGGGATGCTATCGCTCCTCGCCCCCTGTCCATCGGTGGTCCCCTGTTAGATTGGCCACTGCCCTCCCTCGCTCTCCCTGATATTTCTCGGGGGGGGGTGGGTTTGTATGTGTATTCTTCACTCTTTGGGATTGTATCCCGTGGTATGCTTTGGCTTTGTGTTGCCGCGTGTGTTGGTTGCACTGCCGCCATAATTGGCTGACATGGTCACGTTCAGGGGAGGGGGGGGGGGGTTGCAGGCGCCATTTTGCTCTCCTCGTGCTGCGTGGCTGGCATCTACCTACCACGGCCCGTAAGTGCCCCTGCGGGCTGGCTTATTTTTTGTATATATATTGCATGCATACCGCTTACGGGACCTTTCTGTTTATGTCTTGCAGGCGGGTCAAACTTAATTGTGGTTTCTCCCCGCCTATCCCCTCTATTTAGTTTGCTATTAGAGGCCTATTCTGCCTTAACTCCCATTTCCCTAGCAGGCTATTGGGGCATCCTGGGTGGCCTTATAGCGTCAATCCCTATTGGTCGGTGGGCCGCGATAATCACCATATGGAGGCTTCTCAGGATAATGTGCTTGGGGTTCCTTCGGGACAAGCCTGGCTGTGTGTGGCGTGTGGGGTGCCCCCTACAAGTGATGACAATGTGCCGGTTTGTGTATCCTGTGCCCAGCGGGCGCTTGCGCTGTAATCTGGGTTACCTGTGGCTGGGCCTGCGCCCCGTGTGGCTTCGCCTACTCCCCCACGCTTACATCTGACTCCCAGTGAGGTGCATACCAGTGGGGAGTCTCAGCCTGATTTGTCTACCAGGGTGGCTAGCATTGAGAAGCTGATTGCTGGCTCTACGGCGCGTAAGGCCTCTGGCGCCTGGCGTTAACCTTTTTCTTATGGAGGCTGAGGAATTTTTTGACCTGGCTGGCTATACCCCCTGGGAGAGGGGGAATTGTTTTCTGATTCAGAATCATCTGATGAGCAGCCTAAGGGTTATGCTGCTTCTGGCTCTGACCCATGGGCTCCAGATGATACTGACAGGCTTTTGGCTCACATTTTTGAAGTACTCTCTATCTCTCCTCCTGCCACAGCTCCTCGGCAGCAGGGGGAGTTGTTTCACACTGCTAAGCCACGTTTGGAGTTTCCGGAGCAAACTCACTTTAATAATCTTGTGCTCAAAGAGTAGGAGCGACCGAGCAGGCTCCCTGGGGTGCCTAAGGGTTGGGATAAGAGGTATCCCTTTCCTGCTGAAGTGGTTAAGCGTTGGTCATCCCCTCCTGAAGTGGATGCACCAATTCTAGGGTTGTCCAACACTTCTGCCATGCATTCCCCTGACTCTACTACACTGAGGGATGGTGAGGACCGGCGCATTGATTAGCTGGCTTCCCATGCCTTTGCCTGTGTGGGGTCCGCGCTGCGTCCGGTTTGTGCCTCTGCCATTACAGCTGTGGCTATTAGGACTCTGCTCAAAAGTATTTTAGCTGGGGCTCCTGATGATACTGCTAGTGAAGAGTATAGAGCCCTTCTTCGTTGTGAGGAATTTGTTGCATATGTCCTCTCTGCCTTGAATGATACCATTAGAATGTGTGGCAGGGCTTCTGCCTTGGCGGTGGCTATACGCCACTCGGTTTGGCTGCGCCAGTGGGCAGCTGACAACACTGCCAAGAAGGCTCTCACTGGGTTCCCCTTTAAAGGATTGCGTCTATTTGGGGATTTCCTGGACCTGTTTGCTAAGGGTGGCAAGTTACCCCAGCGCAAGAGACAGTCTTGGCCCTTTCAGGGTTCAGGCTCCTTTCTTCCCTCCTACCGTGGGTCTAGAATGGGAAGGGTAGCATCATTTGCCGGGGCCCAGGGAGATTTCTGGGGCAGGGGCAGAGGGCATGGCCACCCTGGCCCCTCCTGGGGTTCCAAGTCTAAGTCTTTCCCCCAAGCCCCCTTCAGGCATGAAGCGGCGCCCTCACCCATCCGGGTGGGGGGACGGCTTTGGCTCTTTGCTCACCTTTGGAGGCGTCATGTCTCAGACCGGTGGATTCAGGAGGTAGTGTCCTCCGCTTACAAGATAGAGTTGGCAGCCTGGCCGCCCCCAAGATATATCAGATCCCGGATGCCTCAAGACCCCCTGTTGCTTGCTGTGCAGAATCTACTGGAGCTGGGGGTCATCTGCCAAGTGCCCTTAAGGGAAAGGGGCAAGGGCTATTATTCCAACCTTTTCACCGTTCCCAAAAGAGATGGGTCTGTCAGACCCATCCTGGACTTAAAACTTCTCAACAAGTTTGTCAGATCCAGGCGTTTTCGCATGGAGACTCTGCGCTCAGCTGTAAGTTCACTACGCCCAGGGGACTTCATGACCTCTGTGGACATCAAGGATGCTTACCTCCATATTCCAGTCTTTCCAGGTCATCAGAGATTCCTCAGGTTCGCTCTGGAGGATCAGCATTACCAGTTTGTGGCCTTGCCCTTCGGTCTCACTTCGGCTCCCAGGATATTCACCAAGGTGCTGGCGGGCATTATGGCTCTGCTGAGAGCTCAGGGCATTCGCATTCTTCCCTACTTGGACGACATTCTTATCACTTCTCCGTCCTTCCAACAGGCAGAGCTGGATACTCAGCGGGTGGTGACCACACTGGAGTCATTCGGCTGGGTGATAAACCATTCCAAATCTTCCCTGTCTCCCTCTGTGGTGAAGCCATTTCTGGGCATGAATCTGGATACAGCTCGGGCCAGGATCTTTCTTCCTCAGCAGAAGGTGGACAGTCTGCAAGCGCAAGCTCAGCTCCTTCTGTCCTGCCCTCATCCTTCCATCAGGCAGGGAATGCAGCTGGTGGGCCTGATGGTGTCCTGCTTCAAGGCGGTTCCTTATGCTCAGTTTCACATGAGGCCTCTTCAACTCAACCTCTTGTCTGTATGGGACAGGGACCCTGTGTCCCTGGATCAGGTTTTGGTTCTGTTCCTTCTAGCCAGGAGGTCCCTCTCATGGTGGCTGGACTCAAGGAACCTGTTGGTGGGCAGATCCTTTCTGGCCCCTTGCTGGGAGACAGTCACCACGAATGCCAGTCTGACAGGTTGGGGGGGCTTCTGGAGATCCCCACTCAACATTCTGGAACTGAGGGCGATCAGGTTGGTTCTAGCCCGCTTGACCCCGTACCTTTGGGGTCGGGCTGTTCAGGTATGCTCGGACAACCAGACGGCGGTTGCCTACATCAATCATCAGGGAGGGACCCGGAGCAAGGGGGCCCTCAAGGAAGTGTCTCTGATCCTGTCCTGGGCAGAGGACAATGTTCCCTGCATCTCAGCTGTGTACATTCCGGGGGTGGAGAATCTGGAGGCAGACTCTCTGAGCAGGGGGGTTTCTCGCCTGGGGGAATGGTCCCTCAGCAGCAGGGTGTTTTGCTCTCTGTGTCACTGTTGGGGTCAGCCAGATGTGTATCTGTTTGCATCCCGTCACAATCACAAGCTTCCAGTCTTTGTGTCTCTGGACCCTCTGGCCCTAGCCATGGATGCTCTGACAATGCCCTGGCAGGGCTTTCAGCTACTGTATGTCTTTCCCCCGTTACCCCTGTTGGGCAGGGTTCTGCGAAAGATAGCTCAGGAAGGGGTGCCAGCAATCCTGGTGGCCCCCCCGTTGGCCAAGAAGAGTGTGGTTCGCAGACATCGTGCAGCTGGCGGTAGATAAGTACGCCCTGCCCAAGGATCCAGACCCACTCACTCAGGGGCGGCTACGCTACCCCAATTTACAAATGTTGGGGGCTGCCTGCCTCTGTTGTTAACACCATGATCAGGGCTAGGAAAATGTCCTCTTCTTCCATCTACTATAGGGTTTGGCGTACCTACATTGACTGGTGTGAGGCTAAATCTCTTCCCTGTAGTGTGTTTTCTATTCCTAGGATTCTGGAATTTCTCCAACATGGTTTGGATCTGGGGCTTCAACTCAGCACTCTGAAAGGTCATATGTCTGCCTTGGCTGTTTTCTTTCGAGATCTTTTGCTCAGCATCATCTGGTCAAGACTTTTTTCCAGGGCGTTGCTCATGTGCGCCCCCTACTTAAGCTTATGTTACCAGTCTGGGACTTGAACTTGGTCCTATCTGCCTTGCAGGGGTCTCCTTTTGAGCCTGTGCATGAGGCTGCTTTGTCCATTCTTACGCTTAAGGTAGTCTTATTCCAAGTGTGACATACACTCCGCTTCAATGTCATTCATGTCTTCATGTCTCGACATTTGGGTTATTATCCAGTAGAGGGCGAACTTCTGCAGAGATGAATGCAAAAAAAGGAGCTCCTCCCATTCAATAAATACCTGGGACCTCCCACCAATTCCCCAGTTCCTTCTCTGCAGGAAGGCGAGCAAGACAGAAGATGAAGACTTCTCTTACTTGCAGGTAATCCGGGCTCGCGCCCGGCCATTTTTGTCCCTATTGCTGCCAGGACCTTTTCTAAATTGTCCCTATGTGAGCCTCCCAGCCTTGGCTGCAGGTCCTGGTGAGGGTAGGCAGCACCTTATGGGTGTTGTAGGAGCCTTGCTCCACCGTGAGACCCCATTGCAAGGGGTAGGCAGTTTTCCGGGTTGGTGATCCCGGTATGGGATGCCCTGTCCCTTAATCCCTATGACCGGATTCCGGCTTGGATTCCCCCCCCCCTCCCGGGTCCCTTCCTTTCCCTCCGGGGGGGGGGGCTGGTCTCACCCACGGTTGTTTAATTACTGAAGCACTGTGTGAGTGTGTGTGTGTCTTTCACTTGTGTGTGTGTTGGTGCTGACTGGGGTTGATTGTGGTCTCCTTCACTCTTTACCTTCTTTACTCAGCCTGGGGAGCTTCTCTCCCTCAGGCTGTGTTAGGTGGGGGGGCGCGGTAGCCCCGCCCGCCCGTTTGGCGCGATTATGCGGGCCAGCCCAGGGTTGGGATCCGCGTTGCTGGGAGGGGGCGTGGCCTGGCGAGCGCGCGTTCGGCGCTGGCCCGCCCCCCTTCTTCCTCTCCTCTGCTCGTGTGACTCTCCGGGGGCCATCTTGTGTGATTGTTCTGGCTGCTGCTCTGATTAACTCCTCGGTCGGTAAGCGCCTGTGCGGCCACTTCCTTAGCTTCTGCAGGGGCCCTCCTTGAGCGGGGGGCCTCCTCTTCATGCTTTTGTGCTTTCATATGGATATATAGATATTTTTAATAATAGAATATTCTGAGCATATGGTTGTATTTTGTATCAATATTAATATATTGGTATTTTTTAGTTATTTCTTCAGTGTGATTGTATTATTGCTTGTGTGTTTCAGATTGCTTCGTGTATGGGCTTTTTAAGGAGTTCCTCCTGGTCCTGGGGTTCCTAGGCTTAGATTGCTCACCCAAAAATCCTCCCACTGGGACTTTTAAGGGGCATCCCGGGTTGCTTATTGCTTAAGTTCCCTGCGGTCTTGTGACTGACCACAATAATCACCATATGGAGGCTCCGCAGGATACCGGGCTCGGGCTCCCTCTGGGACAATCCCGGCCATGTGTGGGTTGTGGGGCATCCCTTACGGGTGAGAATGTGCTTATTTGTATACCATGTGCACAAAAGGCCATATTGCGGCAGTCGGCGCCCCCCGCTTCATCGCCTTCCTTTCCCCGCCTTATCCGTACCCCAAGTGACATTGGTGCCAGCGGGGAGTCGCATTCTGATGTTTGTGCTAGGTTGGCCAGCATCGAGAAATTTATGGTTAGCGCGGTGGGCAAGAAGGCCCAGGCTAAAAAGAGACATTTGTCATCGGTCCAGGCGACTTGGGATATTGATGATGATTCATTTGATATGTCGGATTATTCCCCGTTAGAGGAGGGGGAATTGTATGAGGAGTCAGAGGCTGGCGATGTACGGTTTGGTGAGGCTGATGTTGGGCAGGCGCTGGGGGATGCTGTTGACACGGCCACGGTTTTGTCACATCTCTTGGAGGTTTTGGATATTGCACCGCCTGAGGCGCCCCCTCTCAAGAAGGGGGAATTTTTTGGGGCCCACAAGCCTCGTTTGGAGTTCCCTACCCAGGGTAATTTTGATGCACTGATCCTTAGGGAATGGGAGAAACCTAGTCGGCTTCCGGGTGTTCCTCAGGAATGGGATAAGAAGTATCCTTTCCCGATGGAAGCGGTTAAAGTGGACCAACACCCAGGATTTTGACTATCCTGGGTTTTGGTCCACTTCGGCGGGGCACCCCGATCGGGGATCAGGCGGGGATCAGGAACGTCCAAGCCGCTTCCGCCGCCGCCGGCGCCGCCGCCTCCCGCGCGTCACTCTCGGGGCGCGCGCGCCCCCGCCGGCCATTCACAGGGCGCGCGCACGTCTGGAGGGGCGCGCGGGAGGCGGCGGCAGCGGAAGCGGCGGCGGATCAGGTAAGATGTTTTTGGGGTTTCTGAGGGGGTTTCACCCCGCGGGACATCCCGATCTCGGATGTCCCGCTGGGTGGGAGGTGATCGGCCCGGGAATCTTATAGATTTCCGGGCCGATCACCCCTGGGTGTTGGTCCACTTTAAGCGCTGGGCTTCTCCTCCCGAGGTCAATGCGCCAGTTTTGGGGTTGACCAACTCCTCCGTGCTTCACACCCCAGACGCCACTTCCCTAAAGGATAGTGAGGATAGGCGCCTTGATCAGATGGTATGCCATGCCTTTGCCAGTGTTGGCTCGGCCTTGCGGCCTGTTTGTGCATCTGCGCTGGTGTCGGTGGCTGCTAGGTCTCTGATTAGGGACGGATTAAATGACGCTCACCTTGATCCGGCCAGCGCTGAGTTCACTACGCTTAAAAGATTTGAATTGTTCATGGATTTTGTCTTGGCTGCTACGAAAGACACTATTGTTATGTGTAGTAGGACTTCAGCCTTATTGGTGGCCATGCGCCGCTCGGTATGGCTCCGTCAGTGGACGGCGGACTTTGCGGAGAAATCGCTCACAGCTCTTCCCTTCTTGGGTACGCGGCTGTTTGGAGATAAGTTGGATGCTGTGGCAAAGGGAGGTAAGTTACCTCAGCGGAAGAAACTGCGCCGTCCCTTTCGGGGGGCAGGCTCTTTCAATCCTTCCTTTCGAGGTGCCAAAGCTGGCAGAGGTTTGGCCTTCTCGGGTGTCAGAGGCTCTTCCTGGAACAGGGGCAGAGGTCGGGCTCGTCCCGCTTCTGCCTGGGGTTCCAAGGCCAAGCCTGCAGGTAAACCAGCTCAGCAATGAAGGGACGCCCTCACCCGCACAGGTCTGGGCCCGGGAGGTCACAGACAATTGGATCTTGGAAGTGGTCTCCTCCGGGTACAAACTGGAGTTCGAGTACTGGCCTCCTCCATGATTTTGAAGGTCTCGGGTGCCCTTGGACCCTCAGGCTGCACAGGGGCTCCTGTTAGCAGTGAAAAACCTTCTGGACATGGGAGTTGTATGCCCGGTGCCTCTGTCGGAGAGAGGCAGGGGTTTCTACTCCAATCTTTTCACGGTCCCCAAAAAAGAAGGTTCCGTAAGACCCATTCTGGACCTCAAGGTCCTCAACATCTGCGCTCAGCCATCAATTCCCTTCGTCAAGGGGATTTCATGACATCCATAGACATCAAGGATGCGTATTTGCATGTTCCAATTTTTCCAGCGCATCAGAGATTCCTCAGGTTCGCGGTGGGCGATCAACATTTTCAGTTTGTAGCCCTTCCCTTCGGGTTGACCTCAGCGCCGAGGGTCTTCACCAAGGTTCTCGCGGGCATAATGGCACTATTCAGAGCTCAGGGAATTCGCATTGTGCCGTATCTGGACGACCTATTGATTTCAGCTTCTTCCCTCCGTCAGGCGGAGCTGGACACCCACCAGGTGGTGTCGACCCTGGAGAGGTTCGGGTGGGTGATCAACCGCCCCAAGTCCTCTCTCTCGCCATCACAGGTGATTTCATTCCTGGGCATGAATCTGGATACCATTCAGGCCAGAGTGTTTCTACCCCAGACCAAGGTGCAGGGGATTCAGGATCTGATCCGCCTTCTTCTGGCCAATCCTTGCCCCTCTATCCGACAGGGGATGAAGCTGGTGGGATTGATGGTGGTCTCCTTCGAGGCGGTACCGTTTGCACAGTTTCACATGAGATCTCTTCAACTTCATCTATTGACGCATTGGGACGCAGGTGTCCGCTGTCATTGGATCAACCGTTCAGGATGTCTCCCACGGTTCAGCAGTCCCTTCTGTGGTGGCTGGATTCGAGCAACCTGTTGAGGGGCAGATCCTTTCTGGTTCCTCGCTGGGAGACGGTTACCACGGATGCCAGCCTGTCGGGCTGGGGAGGTTTCTGGAAAAGTCATCAGTTCAGCGGGGTGTGGGGTCCTCAAGAGGCTCACAACCCAATCAATGTCTTAGAGCTCAGAGCCATCCGGCTTGTCCAGTCACGGCTGACGTCGCACTTACAGAGTCTTCCGGTTCAGATTCGTTCAGACAATCGGACGGCGGTAGCCTACATCAATCACCAAGGAGGGACTCGCAGCAGGAGTGCCCTCAGGGAAGTCTCTCTGATCCTGCATTGGGCGGAGAGCAATGTTCCTTGCATTTCGGCAATCTACATTCCAGGAGTGGAGAACACGGAGGCGGACTCCCTGAGCAGGGGGTCCTCTCACCAAGGAGAGTGGTCTCTCAACCCCGGGGTTTTTCGGTCTCTTTGTCGCAAGTGGGGGACTCCGGAGGTGGATCTCTTTGCCTCACGGCACAATCACAAACTCCCGGCCTTTGTGTCTCTATCTCAGGATCCTCTAGCTCTGGCAGTGGATTCCTTGTCCCTTGCTTGGAAGGATCTGGGCTTTCTGTACCTGTTCCTCCCTTCTCCATGCTGGGCAAGGTAGTTTGCAAACTGGCTCTGGAAGGGGCACCAGCAATTCTGGTGGCTCCAAGGTGGCCACGAAGGGTTTGGTAAGCAGACGTTGTAAGGCTGGCGGTAGATCAGTTCCCATGTTTCCGGATCTTTTATCTCAGGGTCAACTACGTTACCCCAATTTACAAACGCTGGCTTTGACGGCTTGGTTGCTGAAACCTTCATTCTGTAGGAGGAAGGTTTGTCTGAGGCTGTTGTTCAGACCTTGATTAGAGCTAGGAAGCGGTCCTCTTCTGGCATTTACTATAGGACTTGGCGGTCCTATATTGACTGGTATGAGGCTAGGGCCTTGCCTTGCAGGGTGTTTTCGATCCCTAGGATTTGGGAGTTTCTTCAGCACGGTCTGGATCTTGGGTTCCAGCTTAGTACCTTGAAAGGGCAGGTCTCTGCTCTGTCTGTTTTCTTCCAAAGATCTTTTGCCTTACACCCGCTGGTTAAGACTTTTTTCCAGGGGGTCACTCATGTTCGACCCCCTCGGAAGGCTATGGTTCCTGTTTGGGATTTGAATTTGGTACTTTCGGCTCTCCAGGGTCCTCCTTTTGAGGATATTGCTCTTTCTGTTTTCACTCAAAAGGTTGCCTTATTGGTGGCTATTACCTCTGTTCGGCGTGTCTCTGAGTTGGCGGCTTTTTCGATTCAGGCCCCTTACTTTGAAAGACACCAGGACAAGGTGGTCTTTCGCTTCCTAAGGTGGTTTCTGCTTTCCATCTCAATTAGGATATTGTTCTCCCTTCCTTGTGTCCTAAGCCTAGCAATGAAAAGGAGAGGGTTTTGCACAATTTGGATGTGGTTCGCTGTGTTAAGTACTATTTGGTGACTACTTCTTCTTTCCTCAAGACGGATGCCTTTTTCGTGGTGCCCTGCTGGCACAGGAAAGGTTTGGCGCCCGTCAAGTCTACCATTAGCAAATGGATTAATCAGGCCATTGTTGGGGCCTATTCTGCTAAGGGGAGGACTCCCCCTTTTAGGGTCATTGCGCATTCTACTCGTGCTGTTGGTGTGTCCTGGGCTTTTCAGCACCAGGCTTCTGTTGAACAAGTTTGTAAGGCTGCTACTTGGTCTTCCGTTCATACTTTTTCCAAGTTTTACAAGGTTGATTTCCGGGCTTCAGCGGATGCCGTTTTTGGCCGCAAGGTTCTGCAAGCTGCAGTGGTTTAAGTTGGTGCATTCTTTACTGTTTATGGTTCCCACCCATGATGGACACTGCTATTGGATGTCCCAAATGTCATGAAGAGTTGAAGCGGAGTGTATGTCACACTTGGAATAATACCGTTTTGTGAGTACTCCCCTTTAAAACGGATATTATGAGTGTGACATACACTCCGCTTCACCCCAACCTTTTAGTATTTTGGATCCTTTATATGGTGAACCATTGTTTCTTGGTTGTTAGTTTTGTTATATTTGGTTCTTCCTCGTCCCCTTACTGCTTTCTTACACTGGGGAATTGTTGGGAGGTCCCAGGTATTTATGGACTGGGAGGAGCTCCTTTTTTTGCATTAATCTCTGCAGAAGTTCGCCCACTACTGGAGAATAACCCAAATGTCATGAAGAGTTGAAGCGGAGTGTATGTCACACTCATAATATCCGTTTTAAAGGTGAGTACTCACAAAACGGTATTTTTGGTGGCTATCACTTCTGTTAGGTGTGTTTCTGAGTTGGCTGCGCTTTCCATCAAGCCCCCCTACTTTGAGAGACACCGGGACAAGGTGGTGTTTCACTTTAAACCAGATTTTCTGCCTAAAGTTGTGTCTGCTTTTCATCTCAATCAGGACATTGTTCTGCCCTCTCTGTGCCCTAATTCCAGTAACCCTAAGGAGAGGGCTCTACATTCCTTGGATGTGGTCAGGAACCTGAAGTTCTATTTGGTGGCTACTGAGCCCTTCAGGAAGACTGATGCTCTTTTTGTGGTCCCTTCTGGTCCTAAGAAGGGTTTGGCTCCTGCCAAGTCTACCATCATCAAGTGGATCCGTCAGGCTGTGATTCAGGCCTATTCTGCTAAGGGGAAGGAGCCTCCCTTCCGCCTTACTGCTCATTCTACTCGTGCTATTGGGGCTTCTTGGGCTTTTCAGCACCAGGCTTCTGTTGAACAAGTTTGCAAGGCCGCTACTTGGTCTTCTGTTCATACTTTTTCTAATTTTACAAGGTTGCTGTTAGGGCCTCAGCTGGTGCTGCTTTTGGCCGCAAAGTTCTGCAGGCGGCAGTGGTTTAATCTGCATGTTGTTGCTTTTGGGGATCCCACCCTACCTTACGGACACTGCTATTGGATGTCCCAAACGTAAGGAATTATCTCTGGAGCAGGACGTGCTGTATACTTAGAATAATACAATTCTGTGAGTACTCACCTGTAGAATTGGTATTATAATTATACAGCACGTCCTGCTCCACTCCACCCTTGTTATCATTATTCTTAGTGCCTCTGTATGGTGGTTGTTATCATGGTTTAAATTGTTTGATTATGGGTGTTATTCTCTTGCTAACTGCTTGTCAATACTGGGGAATTTGTGGGAGGTTCCTGGAATATAAGGGGCCGGGAGGAGCCACTTTTTTGCTGTCTCTGCAGTCCAGCGCCATCTTGTGGATGTATAACCCAAATGTAAGGAATTATCTCTGGAGCAGGACGTGCTGTATACGTATAATACCAATTCTACAGGTGAGTAATCACAGAATTGTATTTTTCACGATACTTAAGCTGCTCCACCTCCAGTTGTTTTCAGTGCGGTGGCCAAAAAGCCGCCACAGGACGATGGCAGCAAGTTTAATCTGAGTTCTGAAATGTGGGTTTCCCTTTAGAATAGAGTAGCGCTTTGCCCACTTTTTTAATTGAGGTGGGAAGGGCCATGGTAGCCAGAAACACATTGATTTTTAATTTGAGTCAATTTGATCCTTCCTTTATCAGTTGACATACCTGAATCGTGGTACATTACTTGTTATGATCGGTTAAGAAATGTATTGAATAATTCATCTGTTTTTAAATTGGATTATAGTGAAAGAGAGAATCTTTTGCTGCACACAATACTCATCACCTTTTCCAAATTCTGATTTGAGTAAAACAAAATTTTATTGTGAAGTAGTAAAAAGAATGAAATAATTCAACATAAAATTATCATTAGATTGATTGATTATAAATCAGTTGTGTGTGGGGAAACTTTAGATTTTCAGGATTTTATGGCAGAGAGTGTCCCAAAAAGGATTCACCTTTTGTGGGGCCTAGCGAAAACAGTCCAATGAATTAATATTAAGTACCTACCTCCTTCCCGCTTTCTGTCTGTACAGTGTCATTCCCTAACTAGTCTCAGATGCTTCTGCTTGAACAAGGTGAGTACACAACTCCTCTGAGCTTTCTCTGTTGGTTTAAGGAAAGCCTGCAACTACACCTTGCTTCCTCTGCCAATAGAAGGTGTGCCCCTGATTTTTCCCTGCTTCCAAGACAAGCCCTAAACTGCTGTCAGCTTGCTTTACCAGTACAAGGCGAATCCCCAACTCCTCTGTGCTTTTTGCAGGTGAGCCCTAGACCACTGTCTGCTTGCTTTGCCAGTACAAGTTGAGTCCCCAACTCCTTTTTGTTGTTTTGCCAGTACATTGCAAGTACCCAGTGTCTCTCATATTACTCTGCTACAATAAGGTGAGTTCCCAGCTCCCATCCTATCAGCTTATATCAGTACAAACAAGTTCCCCAAATCATCCCAACTTCATCCACTTTCCTTTGCCTTCTCTGCCAGGATGAGTTAGTCTCCAATTCCAAGGTAAATCCCAAATTCCTTTTTGCATTCTATGCCAGTACAGGGTTAGCACCCCAAAACTTTCAGTTCCTTTGCCAGTACAAGGTAAGTTCCCAATTTCTTCCAGCTTCTTCTACGAGTATAAAATGAGTCAACTTCTCCCAGCTTTCACCCCAAAACTTTCAGTTCCTTTGCCAGTACAAGGTGAGTCCCCAATGCCTGACCTAAGCTCCTTCTTCTGCCAGTACCAGGTGAGACCCTAATTCCTTGTGGTTCCTCCCAATTTGGGGTGCCCCATAAAAAGGGTGACCACAGGCCCTCTATCTCCCTCCAGCTTCTTCTGCCAGTACCAGGTGAGTCCCCAACAGCTCCATCTCTTAAACCGGACCAACAGCCTGGTACAGTTGGAAAAGAAAGGTAGTGGTCATTTTGGAGCTCCCTCTCCCAACTGACAAAACTGACAGCAGTTCCTGTTTGCAGATGGCCTGCAAATGCATGAGCCGCCATTTTGTTTTTAAGGTTTACCACAGCATGAGCTAGAAAAGGATAAATTAATTTTTATGTGCAGCAATCTGAATTGCCCTGGGAAGGCATGTATATGAGTGTTGGTCTGGTTTAAGTCATTTTATGACTGTTGGTCCACTTTAACTTCTTTCTGAATACAAAGTGAGCTTCCAACGCCTCCCAGTATATCTGCCAGTACAAGGCAAGTCCCTAACTCCTTTCAGATTCTTCTGCCAGTACAAGGAGAGTCCTCACCATCTCTACCAGTACAAGGCAACTGCCCAACTTCCTCCACCAGGGCAAGGTGAGTGCCCAATTCTTTCCTGCTTTCTCTGCCAGTATAGGGTGAGTACTCACCACCTCCGCCCGTAGATAGCAAGTCCCCAAATCTTTCCTGCTTCTAGTACAAGGCAGGTCTCCAACTCCTCTCAGTCCCCCTACCATTGTAAGGAGAGTCTCCTCTCCCTGTTACATCTGCCAGTTGAAGGCGTGTCTTCTAATCCTCTCTGCCAAGGTGAACCCGAGACTCCTATCTGTTTGCTTTGCCAGTACAAGTTGGATGCCAAACTCCATTCTGCTTGCTTTGCCAGTACATTGCAAGTCTCCAACTCCCCCCATCTGCCAGTACCTGCCTCTTCTCTGCCAGTACAAGGCATGTCCCTAATTCCTCCCAGCTTCCTCCGCCATTACAAAAAGAGTCCCCAATTCCTTCCTGCTTCTGCCTGTATGGCAAGTCAGCTTCTCTCATCTTCCCTTGCCAGTAAAGGTGAGTCCCCAACTGATCCTCCCCTTCTCTGTCTGTACAAGGTGAGTTCTCAACTGCTCCCAGAGTACAAAGTAAGTCCATAACTCCTCCTGCCTGTGCAAGGCAAGTCCATAACTCCTCCCATCTTCTACTGCCAGTACAAGGTAAGCTCTTATTTGCTTTCTGCTTCATCAGCCAGTACAAGGTGACGCCACAATTCCTCTAATCTTTCTCTGCCAGAACAAGGTAGGCAAGTTCAGAACTCCTCCCCAAGTGCAAAGTAGACCCCCAACTCCTCACAGTTTGTCTTGACTATACAAGGCAAGTTCCTATCTCCTTCCACTGGCAGCACTTGGTGAGTCCCCAGATCTTCCCTACTTTTTTTTCCAGTACAGGGCAGCTCCACAACTCCTGATTGTATAAGGTAAACAGCCAATTCATCAGTCCTTCTGTCTGTACACAGTCAGTCACCGCCCCCTGCCAGTTCCTCTTCCTGCATAAGGCAAGTCCCCAACTCCTTTCTGCTTCCTGTGCCAGAACAAGGTAAGTTCCAAACTTCTGGTTACCTGACCAGTATATGGGAGTGCTGAACTCCCCCTGGTCAAGTCAATGCAAGAAGATGCAAAGCTAACAGCTATGATGGTGTGGGAGAGAGGTTATAGCAGCCGGGTAAGTCTGCTTTCAATGGAATTTTTGAAAGTGTATATTTCTTGTGCCAAAAAAAGTGCTCAAGGTGCTGAGCTGATCTAGTATTTTTTATTTTTCCCGTTAGCAAATGTGCATTGTATGGAAGCAGTTTTCACTATTTGCAGTCAGTTGCTATTGGCAATGTACACAAGAGAGAATTGAGCCCTGTACACACAGAACACTGTGGCAAGGGAGATCTCTCACACATGACCAGCAGCAGAGTTCTGTGCATCTATCTGCAATCTGTTGCTATTGGCGACAGACACCAAATCTGCACTTGGTGTACAGTTGCTAATAGCAACAGATTGCCGATAGTGAAAACTGCTTCCATAATACACACATTTGCTAACATTAGAAAAAAAAAAAAAATGCTAGATCAGCAAATTGCTGCACATAAAAATGCATTTACCCCTTTTTTAACTCCTGCTGTAGTAAATTTTAGAAACAAAATGGCGGCTCATATATCTGCAGGCCACCTGCAAACAGGAAGTGTTGCTGGGCTTCCTGTTACTGTACATTGTCAGTTATGTCAGTTGAATCCAGGCAGCAGCTTGGCTGAGATGCTGGGAGAGGAAGCTCCAAAATGGCCGCTACCTTTCTTTTCTAACTGTGCCAGGCTGTTGGTCCAGTTTAAGACAACATTTTGCCACATAAAAATATACACTTTCAAAAATTCATTTGAAAATGGACTTACCCTTTAAGCCTGCATCATACATCCATACTCCTCCATATATGTGTAGGTTTGCTTTGAGTAAAACTCTTCATCCTGCATTCCAGAACAGAGCCCACGCTCCCCAAGTCCATATGATCTATTTTCCAGACCACTATTTGGGCCTACACTTGACCCTGAGCCCCATCGTAGCTGCACAGGTTATTATGGTGGCAGTTTTACCTTTGCCAATAAAGTATTTGATTTGTGCACTGCATTAACCTTTTACATAATGGCCGTCTCTGTGTTACATCAAAAATCACTGTTACTGCGTATATACACTATAACAAATATTTGTCACTGTGTGTGTAAAATAAATGCCAGAGTCTCTGTGTTTATCAGTGTTACACTTGCCAGAGAATGCTGAGCATTGTCACCCTGTGGGCTGTCCAGGTGTAAAATCCTAGTGTCAGATGTCTGACCATGTGTGGATGAGGTGCAGACAGCCTTGTCGATTGAGTATTATGGAAGGATCTCCACGCGTGTGGTCACCTCAATAAACGTTACTAGCGTGAAACATTCCGGCTCAGTTTCTTACGTATTGTTTGCTTTAATGTTTTGGGACGATGGGCATGGGGTACAGCATACCTCCAACTGTCCCTGATTTGGAGGGACTGTCCTGTCTTTCATTGTTCTCATTGGTACCTCATTACTGTGTAACATCCAGATCCGCATTAATAAACAATTCATTTGCCTATATAAAGTGTTTATATTGTTTTAACTGTTACAACAGTTTCCCATTCACCCCTCAATGAGGGGGCGTGGCTTAATTTAACAAATGTCCCTCTTTTCCCTACATCCAGTCCAGGCCGTCCCAATATCTTCACGATTGGGTGTTTGCCTCTAGAGGGCGCTTGACTGCAAGATCAAAGATGTAGCTCCTCCTGGCCCCCTATAAAGGCAGCTGCCCCTCTATCATTCCCCAGTTGTTCATCTTGCAGTTTGGCTGTATAAGATCGTTGGTACTCTCTCAGATTATTGGCAGCAGAGCGGGGCCACCTAGCCCGTCGGCCGCTGTGAACTCTATTTCTATGGATCTCTTCTGACCCACTCCTGCCTCCCAGCCTTTGGCTGTTACGGGATCCGTGATGGTGGGGTGAACGCCGGGGTCTGTGGCGTTCGGCAGAGCACATGCTGTGGGCCGCAGACCTTATTCTAAAAGGTAGCCGGCCACAGGCTTATGGTGAGCCTGAGGGGGAGCTACTTGTATATTTTTTATGTATATGTCCCTCCCTGCCCACATTTTGTTGTGTGTGAGCTGCATGCTTGGTGCGACTTCACTTGTGCTCCTCACTGACAGGCATTGAGGAGCGGCATCTGACCTACTCACCTCCCTGCGTTACTCCGTCGGGGGGCCCAGGGCGCGCACCTCTCACGGCAGTCATGCCCCGCGTGCCTCCTCCGCACCGGCGTGTGCGGCGCTGTCTGTGTGAGAGACCGGGGGAGCACACGCTGCGGCCATCCGCCGCCATGACAGTGGATGCAAAAGGAGGGCAGCGATCTTCGCTGATGCGCCGCGGGAGGCGGGGCCCGGCGTCGTTGCGCTGCTGACGTCGCGCCGGTGCGCCCCCCCCCCCCCCCCCCGGATCCTTCCAGAGGGCGGCTGGGCCGGACACGCTGCTCTTGCTGCTGCCGCTCTGTGCTGGGGGCCAGGCTCAGGCCTTCCTTGCTGCGGATGCTGCGGTGATCCCTCCTGACGGTTTTGCGGTGTCGTGAGTCCCTCTTTTTTGATTATTGTTGCACTTTGCCAAATGTATTTATGCTAAGGCTGACATGGGGCTCTTTCTCTTTTTTGTCTAGATCGTCGGCTAAGGTTGAGGGTTATGGTTCTTTTTTAATAAGAGGGATCGATTATAGGCTTAGACCATTAGCGTCTAGTTGCCTTATTGAATTTTATTATTCTTAATCACCATAATGGAGGCATCAGGGGATAGTGAGCTGGGGGCCCCATTTGGGCAGGACAGGCTGTGTCCCTTGTGCAGAAGGAATCCTCTGGGCGGATTCAGCACTGTTTGTACCACTTGCGCCAGAGGCGTTGTTTTGGACCATGTTTTGGACCATGAGCAGGCGGTCGCCCCTGACCCTAGCCCTGTATTACCATCGGCCTCTCCGGACCCTCAGCTGCTGCATTCAGCCCCTAGTGAAGGGGGAGCCAGCAAGGGGTCTCATACTGATTTTGCGCATAGGCTGGCCAGTCTCGAGAAGTAGATCTCGTTGACAGCCCATAAGAAGGCCTTGAGTAAGAAGTGGCATCTGGAGCCGATTTACTCGGATGACAATCTTTTTGATTGCTTTGGTTCTGCGGAGGAAGGTGAGTTGCCAGATGATTCTCGCTCAATGGTGGAATATTCCGCTGGCGATGACAGTATCTCTGGTTCCTCCTCGGACGAGGATTTTTGTCTCTCTCTCTTCCCTACACATTGTCCCTCCCAGAGCGGCTAAGAGGAAGCAGGGTGATTTATTTCGGCCTGAGAGGCAAAGACGGGTCTTCCCGGAGCAGCCTCATTTTTCTAACATGATCCTTAAGGAATGGGAAAGGCCCAACAAGTTACCGTCTGTCCCTAAGGGCCTGGATAGGCGATACCCCTTCCCTGCTGAATTGGTTCGGTTATGGTGTCACCATCCTGAGGTGGATGCTCCCGTGTCAGGCTTGTCCAATACCACTGTTATGCCGTCACCTGACAATTCTTCCTTACGTGATCCTGCAGACAAGCGCATGGATCAGCTGGTCTGCCATGCGTTCACCTTTGCTGGTGCCCTCTTTTGCCCGGCGTGTGCCTCTGCAATCATCTCACTAGCCAACAGGAAAAAAGTGAGACACCTTGTGACTAGAGCTAAGGCTCGCAAGCGGGCTGAGGAGTATAAGGAACTCAAGGCTTGCTTGGATTTCATTGGCTTTGTTGTTACCGCCATGGATGATGTGGTCAGGCTTGGTGCCAGGATTTCGGCCTTGTTGCTCTGCGCCGTTCGCTCTGGCTGAAGCAGTGGTCGGCTGATGCGGCTGCCAAGAAGTCCCTCACAAGTATACCTTTTGTGAGAAGCCGGCTGTTTGGGAAGCGTCTGGACCTTCTGGTCAAGGATGGTAGACTCCCTTAGAGAAAGAAGCCTGCTCGGTCCTTTCGGAACCCCTCTTCCTATCGTTCCTTTCGAGGAGGAAGAGGTTCTTCTTTTCCCGGTGCCCGCAGAGATACCTGGGGCAGAGGTAGGTCTCGTGGCCGACCCTACCCTAGCAGGCCGAAAGCCTATATATATATATATATATATATATATATATATATATATATACACACACACACACACACACACACACACACACACACACACACACACTTTTTTGTGTTGCTTTGGCCACACATATCTTCTAAAATGGAACAAAACAAAGCAGACGGTCTGGAATCTCAAAAGATTCCGGGGCCAGGCACTGGCTTTCCTCCGGGGCATCCCGAATCAGGATGCCCCTCTGTATAAATCCCCCTCCCCCAGGACGCTGGTAGTACCTTTTCCCACTCCAATGGTGTATGCGCAGGCTCTCGCCTAATCAGAGCTGTCTGCCGTGACTACATAATTTAGCAAATGGTTCTCATTGTTTTAAATAGGGATAACACGCTGCTGCATCCCCGGTGGTGTGCCCGCACTCCTGTCCCAGCCATTAATTGAGAGCCCCATTGAATTCAGCTGAAGGAGGTAAACACAGCAAAGGGCTCTGATTGGACTAAAGCCTGTGCATTGGACCAAGGTGAGTTTTACTGGGAATTCTGAGGAGTTTCACACAGCGGAGCATCCCAATTCGGGATGCCCCAGAGATACAGAACAAAGATCAAATTCCCAGGTTTAGTTTTGCTTTAAAGAGGACCAACACCCATTTTAATGTTGGTCCAGGCACGGAGGGGGGGGGATTTCTGATTGCTGACCCAGTAAAAGTACTCTCTCCTCAATCTTCGGAAGAATTGAACCTGCTATTGACCACCAGCATTCACGTGGTCCAGAATTTGGAGGAGGGCTTCTGACCATGTGACCTCTGGTGACCAATGGCCTGGCCCAATTTAGCTGAAGGAGTAAGGAGAAGGTAAGCATAACAGGGCTTGCGATGGAGGGGGTATATATGCCATGGGCATCAGTGACCAGAGTGCCCCCACACAGCCATTGGTCCAAAATCGTGTTGGTCTATTTCAATGGTGTTTCCCAGAGTTCTCCTTTTGCAGTTTGAATTCTTACTGGTGAGATTTAGTTTTATTTATTAATATTGTGAAACATTTAAATTCTGTATAAAGAATAACACACCATCAACACAATACAATTAAATGTGCACATAGAACATATAAAGTAGGGTGCTTAGAAATGGGTCGTGCTGCTTGTGATTTCAGCGCCGTGGAGGAATTCTACGGCCAAGCGGCAAAAGGATATTTTTTTTAACCAATGAAAGTACAGAGACACTAGAAGTGCTATTTACATAGGCCTGGATCTACCAGATGATCAGCAGTGCGGCTTCTATTCTAGGTGTCCTGATTCCATCCTCCCCTCTTGCATTTCCCGAAATGATGGAGAAAACATCCTGCAGCGATAGGAGGGGAGGGAGAGGGCAAATTTCAGCTTCAGTCTATCAGGTTAGATGTGACCCAGGTACCGGAGCTGCTAGGACCCCCTTTATTTCTGCTTCTACCATCAATATTACAGAATATTCTTCCATATCTTTTACTGGGGAGGAGAGCTGTGAAAGAACACATGGTCAATATCCAGTGCTGGCAAAGGAAGCAACATCAAAGCAATGAGAAACTTTTCTGGCATTCCAACAAAAGATTGTCCTAAAGGGGAACTACACCCACAAAAGAATGACACAGACTTCCCCCTGGCATCCTTGAATCTCCCATACACACACACTGCTGCCCAAACTCCTCAGATTGGAGGCTTCCATTTTTGGAAGGGTGTGCTTTGGCTTTGGGTTCCTCATTAAAGCAGGACCCACTGCTCAACAATGAAGTAAAGTTGTATGGAGTAGCAGGATGGTCTCAGGGTCCCTAAAAGTGAATCAGGCTTAATTTAACAAATATTCCTCTTTGCTACCCTGAGAAGGGTATGACCCCAGTATGGGGCCCAGCCTGTTTCCTGCTGTAACTGGGGACCTGCAAACAACACCGCCAACTGTATTTTTTCGATATTTCAGTTAGGGTGGTACACCCTCTGATTTTATCCATTCAGAAGATCCAGGTCCAGGTATGGCTGCACACTGTTCATTGTGAGGTCATTTGAAAGTAGTGTTCCAGCCTACGACTCTGTTGATAGCAGAGGTGGCTGGAAATAGGAGAGTTAGCAGGAGGGCATGAGGCATCTCTGTATTGCAGAGATATTAAGGTCAAATAAGCCCGGATGGTCCTTAAACTAGGCATTGAGGGTCATCTCAACCCACTATGCATATTGGTGCTGAAAGCCCAGCCCTGGTACTAACCTACTTTCTTGCCCCAGCCAGCAGATCACAATCCCACGTAACTGACTCCCCTTTGTTGAGTCTCATCTAATGTACGCCCCACTGTTAGGTGTCAAAGGGAAGCCCAGAAAGTTCAGCATCCTCCTCTCCTTCCAGAACATAGCAGTGGCTTCTTGCCCCTCAGGAGAGGACACAGACACTTGACAGGTAAGCTGTAGAAAGCAGTGGGACAAGTCTTTGGGGTCCTTTAAGGTCAGACTTCCCCTGATAGTTCAGCATACTAACCCCATATGCTACAATGGTAAATCTCCCCAGTGGGGTAATACACAGTGAGAAGAGAAGAGGGGACTTTGCCCCTAACCACTATGTTTAAGACTATTTTATAACCATTTAAAGGACACTCCGGTAGTATTCCAGCAGACCAGAGCCCCCTCTAGATGCCGGGGCTGAAAGAAGCTCTGCCAGCCCTACTACACCCCACCCCCCACCAAGGGAACTTGTCTTAAAAGAAGCATAAGGAACGTCTTTAAAAAAAAAAAAAAGATCTCAGCATTAAAATGAACGATTGTCACAACAAATAGTTTTTTGAAAGTTGACTTACTTAAAGTTTAATTGCTCGATCCGGACGTAGCCAACTAAAAGAAAAAGAAAGGAGAGTCATTATTCTGCAGCATCATTGCTACATTCAACCAGCAGCCTACTACTAATGATTATCTTGGCTGCTCTGCTTTGTGGTGCATTCTTTAAACTCCTCCCTAGATGGCACTCTCTTGGATGCTAATGTTCTTTTTTTGACCGTGCAAATCACGATGCCCTAAAGTGAAAAGTGACATCTACTCCTGACCCAGTGCTTAGGTAGTACAAGGCAAACCTGGGGGAGCGCCCTCACTGCTATGACCAATGTACAATAGGAAAGGCACAGGCAGGCTAACTGGAAGAAATATATTTTTAATACAGGTCTACAATTATACTTCTAAAAGAAACCTTACAAAGGGGATACGCATACAACCTCCTCACCCTCAATCAGTGTAGTTCTTATTCTATTCTTCTATGAGGAGACCTCAATGTCCTTACTCTATAATACAAACTTCCCATGGGGTTCCACCTCATGGAACAAAAACCTCACTGGAGATCGGTCCCCTACACTTCATCACTGGAATTACTGTATCTCAACCATTTACTTCATACAAAATTTACACTGTTGCGTTAAAAAAATGTAAATGTAATAAATGTACATGCTCAGTTTACAGTATATACATAAAAATATTGGTGTTTATGTTACTAGGGGGTATATTGATGTTCCGCTGGTGACTATGCACAGATGACCTTCCAACGCATTTCATGTATGCGCTTCCTCAAGGAGGAGGTCAAATTTTCAGGGTGCTTATAATACGACCCTGTTGCCCTTCTTCCATCTGCTCATCCTCATGGCCCATTGCCCCTTTCAGATGGGGCCTTTAAAAATGACCAGAAAGCTCAATCTTAAATGGCCAGTGGGCCATGAGGATGAGCAGATGGAAGAACTAATATGACAAAATACCTCAGAATGGCCACAGAGGCATATTATGAGCACCCTGAAAATTTGAGCTAGGAAACGCATATACAAAGGTAATCCCTGCATACTCAGCAGCAGAACATCAATATATCCTCTAGGGATAATAACAGCAATATTTTTACAGGTCTACAATTGGGGGCTCACCCAGTGCTTAGGTAGTACAAGGCAAAATTAATTCACCTGACCCCATTCTCCCTGGGCTTTACGCCAGCACCACAGGAACAGGGGGAGCGCCCTCACTTCTGGGACCACATATGACACATGGGCACATGAGCCACACATGCACCTTGGCAAAAGTATTCAAAATACAAGGCTACAATAGGGGGCACTAAGAACTCACATTTTCCCTTTATGTTCTGGCAAATAATTTGAATAGGGTGTGGACCTCCTTTAAAGGTATGTGTGTGATGCAGGCTTCCAGGCAGATCTATTCCTGATACAGGGCAACGATTGGGGGTTCTTAGTACTCACATTTGCCCTCAGAGTTCCGGCAGATAATTTGATCTTCGCTGGTCACGTCAATGACATCCACCATCTCTCCCGGCTTCACTGAAAGTTCCAGCTTGTCCTTTGTCGTCAGAGGAGGGAAATCCGTGACTGTGGCCACGCTGAAAATGTTGATGTCACCGGTATACTAAAATATACAGGGGTAAGAGGAAATGGAATAAGAATTTGTACGAGTATTGCATTGAGACTTTCTAGCTGATTCAGCTCCATGAGAATTTTTTTCCTCATTTTTTTTTGTGAGAAAAATATCTTGCTTTTTCTCCTCTGTGAAATGTTTTTGAAAACATTTGCACAGCTTAAAACAATGTTAAATTTCTAAATGCTAAAAAAAATCAAGATAAAAAAATTCTCACAAAAAACATGATAAAACAAAATTCTCATGGTGCTGAATCAGCCTTTTTGTAGCTGAAAATCTGATTCCTTGAAATTGGGTTAGTTTTGGATCTGAAATATATGGAAATTTTGACTGAATATATATATATATATATATATATATATATATATATATATATATATATATTATATATTTTAACCCTTTCAGTGCCAGCCTACCTAGATATTCTGTTACCCTTTGTTGCCAGACCATTTTTCACTATTTTGCGCTACACATGTTCAACTGTAACTTTTTAAAGGGATTTCCAGGGATTTCCCAGGAACATTATATATAGTTTTTTTTCAGAAGTGTTGGGCGTTAACATAAAATGTCTTGTTTGTTGTTTTTGTAGTGTATTCTTTTTTTCCACAATTTTTTTATTAAGGATATGCAAACGTTACATCTACAAGCATATTACAATAGATTTTAAGGAACAGGTAGAGTAATGTCCTATTAACAGCATACTCATACAAAACAAAGCGCAGAAAGGTTCTTATAGAAAACATTCTATACTATTAATAATCAACAGCTACTAAGAGATTCAAAGCGAGGCAAAAAAGGGGGGGAATAGGAGAGAATATAGAGAAAAAGAGAAGAGGAGGAGGAGAGGGAAGGGGTGAGTGCCCATACTATAAGCAATCCAAAAGGGTTGTGACTTGTAACTAAGATATAAACAGTTGGGAGCCAAAGTCTTTATGCTGAAAATGAGTAATCCAACCTCCCCAAACAGCTAGGAAGGGAGTGAGATCGCCTTGCATTGAAGCAGCCATCTTTTCAAAGAGCATCACCTCATTTATGCGGGATATGAGACGTCCGCTAGGAATGGACCCACTCTTCCATGATTGAGCAATAATCATTTTAGCGGCTGTTAAAATATGTCTTACGAGCTCAAAATGTAGTTTGGGACATTCGGGGGGTCTGAGATTAAGAAGGGCTAATTGAGGTGAGGGGGTCAGGCGCAGACCTGTTGCCTTAAATATAAGATAAAAAACCTTGGTCCAGAACTGGTTAACTAGCCTACACTCCCACCAAATATGGAGGTAGGTTCCTTGCATACCACAATTTCTAAAGCATTCTGGGGGGTACGAAGGGCAGAATCTGTGAATTCTTTCTGGAACCAAATACCAGCGAAGCAAAACCTTGGTGTTGACCTCCTGGGCACCTGTGTGCAGAAATTTAGTAAATGAGTTCCTCCATACAGTTTTCCAATCCTCTTCCGAGAGATCCACACCAAGGTCGCTCGCCCATCTAGTGGTGTAGGACGGAGGGGATTGCCCCTTTGCTTCACCCATCAGCTTGTACAGCGTGGAGACCGTCCCTTTACCTAGGGGCTGTTTC
The DNA here is from genome assembly GCA_027917425.1 of Gastrophryne carolinensis. NCBI lineage: Eukaryota > Metazoa > Chordata > Amphibia > Anura > Microhylidae > Gastrophryne > Gastrophryne carolinensis. The sequence continues at coordinate 399,864,132 of CM051235.1, forward strand.
TCACAGATAAATTCAAAGGGGGAAGAAGGTCTAGATAATATACGCAACCCCGATCTAGTACCTATATAGTGTGTAATTTGTAGAAAACGGAGATATTCTTTGCTCGGTATGTCCCTATGTGATTGAAGTTCTGAGAAGGTTATCATACCCCTATAAGTTAGAAAATCTTTGAACTTTGTTAATTTATGTGCCCTCCACCAGGTAAAAGCCGAAGGCTCCCGAAAGGCTGGGGGGAATTCGGGGTTACCAAATATAGAGAGCAAGGGGGTTTGGGGAGAGAAGAAGTTTCCTTTCAGTCTGTTAGATTTCCATATCCTGAGGGAGTGGTTCAGGACCGGGTTGTCGATATCTTTATAAATCCGCGGGGGCAACCATAACAGATTCCCAATCTCCATTGGAGAACAGCTAGTCTGCTCAATATCAACCCATAATGGTCTTTCATTACCAGCATGGAAGGCCGACATTTGGGCTATCTGACAGGCGGAGTAGTAATGTGCTATGTTAGGGACCCCAAGGCCACCCTGCTGCTTAGTTCTGTATAAGGTCCCCCGATTGACCCGAGGTCTCTGTTTCCCCCATATAAATGAGTTTAAGGACGCTTGGAGGCCTTTGATAAAGGAAGCCGGGATTGGGATTGGAAGTACCCTGAATAAGAAAAGCAATTTTGGCAGCCAAGTCATTTTTGTCGCCGCTATCCTACCCAGCCATGACAGGTGTAATCTAGTCCAGGTAGATATTAGAGTACGTAGGTCCTTAGCCAGAGCAGGATAGTTAGCGGCGTAAAGAGAATCATAGTTTGCTGTTAATCGTACGCCCAGATATTTAATGTGGTGCTTTTGCCAGGAGAAGCCAAAAGAAGATTTGAGCGCAGTCAAAGTAATCTCAGGGAGAGAAATATTGAGCGCTTGAGACTTTGACGGATTGATTTGCAGGCCAGAGATTTTAGAGAAGTCCTCTAGGGTATGGAGGAGGTTCGGGAGGGATGTGATAGGGTCCGCGACTAGCATAAGGATATCGTCCGCAAATAGAGATATCTTGTGGTCATATGCTCCTATCGTGATTCCCTTAATGTTGACATTAGCCTGGATTAGCTTGGAGAGAGGCTCAATGGCGAGTGCAAACAATAGAGGGGATAGGGGGCATCCCTGTCTAGTGCCTCTGCCTAAGGAGAACCGGTTAGAGGAATAACCTGAATATCTGATAAATGCTCCCGGGTTGGAGTATAATGAGGCAATCCATGCAATGAAGGAGGGACCCACACCCCACTTCCTCAAAATAAACTGGAGGTAGTCCCATGCTACGGTATCGAATGCTTTACGTATATCTAATGTTAATAGCATGGTGTGACGTCCCTCCTTCCTGGCATGATGGATCAGGTTGATAACTTTACGAATATTATCCCCCACTTGTCGCTGGGGAATGAAGCCTGCCTGCTCTTTAGAGATTAGAGACCCTATACATTTATTAAGTCTAGTCGCCAGGACCTTAGCCAGGAGCTTAACATCAATGTTTATGAGAGAAATAGGTCTATGACTGGACCAGAGAGTGGAATCAGCGTCAGGTTTAGGTATCATACATACCGCAGCAGTAAGTGCGTCTGTACTCCACGAGTCGCCGCTCCTAAGGGAGTTGAACATACCGACCAGACGTGGGGCAAGTATTTGGGAAAATTTTTTATAGTAGAGGGCGGTGAAACCATCTGGGCCCGGTTGTTTCCCTATCTTTAGGGAGTTAATAGCCACCTGGACCTCAGAGAGCTGAACCGGTCTCTCCAGTGATTCCCTAACCTCTTCAGGCAGGGGAGGTAGTTGTATTCGACCTAACAATTTTTCAGCCAGGCGCTCATCAAGTGCAGTGTTAGGTTTATAAAGATCCTCAAGATGCTTACTGAACGTCTCCACCACCCTCGCTGGATTACTGGAAAGCGGACCGTCAAGGGTCTTGATGCGCAAAGGTTTAATCCTCTGCGTGACTCCCTTGAGCCTTCTGGCCAGAGGTGTATTAGGCTTATTACTGAGACGATACCACTTAAACCTAGATCTGTTTATTTGGCGTTCAGCTTCCCCGGAAAGGCACATATTAAGCCGATCCCCGGCCCGATTGAGAGCAATCCTATTGTGCCTAGTAGGGTGGGTTTTATAGTCAGAAGAGGCCAAGTGGTATGCATCAAATAATGTATCTAACTGCTTTTTGTAAAGGGCCTTACGCCGGGCTGATTCCTGAATAAAATGACCCCGGATTACGGCCTTATGGGCCTCCCAAAGCAGGGTATCAGAACTCACCGACCCCGTGTTATCAAAGTAGAAATCCTCAATTACTTTACGCGTGCGTTCAAGGAGGGTCTCATCCGATAACATAGGGTCGTAGAGTTTCCAAGATTTTTGTGAGGATCTTTGCGTTAGAGAAGACAATTGAATCGAAACCAAATCATGGTCAGACCAGACAATTGGCACTATGGAGGTATGGGACAAATGTGGCAGAGAGGGGAGTTGCAAGAAAACATGGTCAATTCTGGTAAAGACCTTATGCGGGCAGGAATAATGAGTGTAGTCTCTCCTTGCGGGATGGAGTTCCCTCCACGCGTCAACTAAGTGATAATGGTTTAAAAGGGAGCGGAACGCTGTACTTGAGGAGCCATCTCTTCCTGCAGCGGATGTTCGATCCACAGCCTGTCGATCTAACGTTGGATGCAGGATTTGGTTCGAATCTCCAGCCAGTATTAAGAACCCCTTAACAAGGGGGTCCAAGGTCCTCAGGAATTCCTCAAAAAAAGCGTTCTGATTTTGGTTCGGGGCATAGTATGTAGCAACAGTAATTGGTTGGTCTTGGACTTCACCCACAATTATAAGGAAACGACCCTGGGGGTCTCTTATTATCTGCTCCGAGGAGAAAGGGAGAGAGCGCTTAAAAGCGATAAGGACCCCTCTTTGTTTAGTATCCGCAGATGCCGTGAAGAAGAGGGGATAATCTGTACTAAGGAATTTAGGAGTATTTTTCTTAGTAAAATGAGTCTCCTGGAAGCAGACAATATCGGCATGGAGAGACCTCATCTGGCGGAAGGCCTTGACTCTTTTTTGGGGGATATTCAGGCCTTGCACATTAAGCGAAACTAATTTAACTACCATTTACGTTACTCCACTACTGTTGGAGCTAGTAAAGATGGGCACTCGGGGAGAGGAGAAGAGAAGAGAAAGGAAAGTAGGCGGAAAAAAGAGTAAGAAGAGCATAATGACAAAAACCCAATGGAGGAAATAGTTCCTCCTTGTTTGCAATTAGGAATTTCCCAGTGGGGTATAGGAGACCCAAACCCCAATGGGGAATGCTGGTGAAATGAAGAGATCCCAATTAAGAGGTCTCAGTCAAAACGGGTAGGTTGTACGACCCACTACAGGGGGTCAGTATCATGAGCTTCCCAGCTCGGCGGAAACCAACGGGTTGGGAAGCTTGGAGTGCACATAACATAGAACCTGGGCCTCCGGCCCGCATAACAATTATCAAACTTTAAACAGCGACAGATGGTACAATTAAGTTACATTCCAGAAATTAAGGGCAAGGGCACCAGTCCAGATCCCCAAGTTAAACCTAGCAAAAGCCCTTTGGATTATACCCCAAGGGGGTTATTCGTGAAAAAGGTTGTGTAGGTAGAAATAATACCCAGTATGTCGCAAAAACTCGGTTAAAGATTAAACAACAGAACCGCAGAATAAACCTCCCGTGCGATCACCACGGAGACAAGGTGAAAGGCAAGAGCTCTGATAAAACACACAGAGACTCCTACAAATCACCCCTCACCATAGGCCGTCTTACCGGAATTGTAAGATAAGGAAGTCACTGACTTGCTCGTAGATGGAGTGCTCCTCTTAGGACCCCGTTTATCTTTAGGCGCTGGCGAGAAGGAAAGTGCTCTCTTTTTTTGTGGAGGGGGGGGCGGCACTACGGCTTGAGCTCTTAAACCCGTTTCGGACAAGACTTTCTCCAGCTCTTGCGGTGTGGACGCCTCAAACCTTTGGTCAGAGTAGTAGAAAGATATTTTGAAGGGGAACCCCCATTTATATCTAACACCTTTGGCCTGCAAAATTTCTAGGGAGGGCTTCATAGCTCGCCGCCTGGCAATGGTTTGTGGGGAGATGTCAGCATAGAGATGGTAGTCAAAGTTCTGGAATTTAAGTTCTGCTTGGTCCCGTGCTGCCGCCATAATCAGTTCTTTTGTACGATAAAAATGGAGTTTTACAAGAACGTCCCGCGGGAGACCGTCTGCTCTCTTCTTCTGCAAGGCCCGATGGATCCTATCAAATTCCAATCTCTCGATTGGGATGGACGGGACGAGGTCTTGAAACATGGCTGTAGCCGTGGATTGTAGATCAAGTACAGTTTCTGGAATACCTCTGATTCTAATGTTGGCTCTCCGAGACCGGTTTTCCATGTCCTCAATCTTATGGTGAAGAATAAGGTTTTCGTCTCTCAGGGCCTCCAGCTGGGTTCCATGGGAGGACAGTTCAGAGGTGTGCGTCGAGTTTTGTTGTTCTAGAACGTCGACTCTATGGCCCAGCTCTTTGATTTCCGCTGAGAGATTGGATGAGATCTGGGACGTGATGGTTAAGGCCCAACGCTCAAGCGCTTTTTCAAGCATGGCCTCATACATGTCCAACGGTGGAGTCTGCGACTTTGCCGGTGAACCATGAAGGGACTCATCCATCCAGGACTCGTCTTCTGGCAGAAGGTCGGAGGGAACTCGAGGTTCGCCTTGGGAAGATGCGGGTTCATCCATCTTGGTTTTAAAGCGTCGTCGGGGAAAATGCCAGAGCGGAGCCGATCAGCGTAGAAAGGTGCGGTACTATTTACTTTGCCGGCCGAACCAATCAGAGAATAAAGGCCCACTTATTAGAAGGCAGACAGTGAGAACAGCAAACTCTTCAAAATATAAAAGGGGACTCTTCTTCTTTAGGAAGGCCTGAGAGCTGAGAGCAAGGGTCCATGTAGTAAGCAATTATGGGGCGCATGCAAGAAGTAGAAGATAGAATAAGTAGTATTACTTGCCGTGGTTCATGGGGTCCGCGCAGAGGTCCAAGAGATGTCGCCCCTTCGACGCTTTATTGTGCTTCCAATGGAGCTGTGCATGTGAGCTCAGAATTAGAGTACAGACTTGCCAGCCTAAGGAGGGAATTCTTTAATTATCTGACAGCAGAGGGGATAGGGTCGTCCCAGTGCTCGGGCCCCCAAGATGATGTGGGACCACCAAGCGGAGCTGGTGGGTGCTGGGTTCCCCTTATGCCGTATGCCTGGCCCCAGGATATATAGATAAACGCTGGGGAGGATGCTGGTTGAGCTTGGAAGGGGTGGCCCCTTTAAAAATAATGACCCCTTGCTATTTCAATCCCCAGTCCCCCAAGGCACTACTGATAGCTGGTACGGGGGTTTGTGGGCTGCCTCACATGGAAGAGGCTCAACGTGAGTTAGCCAGGCGTCACTAACCTCACAGCGGCTGCTGACCCAAAGTGGCTGCTGCTTCTGGTGGGGTACTTGAATCCCCTTGGTGCTCCTGCTGTCTGGGGAACTGCGGGCTCCAGGCGTCCGGATGGGCTGCTTAGGTGAGGGGCGGCCTTATTCAAGATGGCGGCGGCCGTCCCCTGCAGTCAGCAGCTGGAAGCGCGGTTCCGGGACCCCCCTCAGAACCGGATGAAAGTTGGTAGGGGGAGTCCTGGGGTCTGCCCGAGGTGGCGGGGCCCGAAACCGCCGATCGCTGGGGCTTGTGGGGGGCCGGAGAGGCAGGTTCCTGAGGAGCGCGATTCAGTGCTCCATTCGCGTCTCCTCGCGCATGCGCACTCTTTGTAGTGTATTCTTAATATTTTTGGGTGAAATACGTAAAAACTTAAATTTGTACAGGTTTTTGTAATAAAAGTTTTCCAATAAAATCATATTTTGTGCAAAAGCCCCATTTCTCCCGTTAAAGAGAGTGCAGGCCCCTCCTACAAGATTAAATGGGAGAAGAACCTAAATACCACAACTGAAGGCTGAGGTAAAAAAAGAAACACTGCTCTGGGGATAGATGGTGACTACGTATACTGCCCTCTGACTATAGGTGCACTTTAAGACTTATTAAGATATAATTGGTTTGTAAGAAGAAGGAATCAGGTTGGAGAGAGGGAGGGGAAGGACCTAGATGAGAGGATCTGGGTGGTGGTAAGAGGAAGGAGGGAAGGGAAAGGGGAGAGAGGGAAGGGAAAGGGGAGGGCGGAAGGGAAAGAGGAGGGAGGGAAGGGAAAGAGGAAGGAGGGAAGGGAAAGAGGAAGGAGGGAAGGGAAAGAGGAAGGAGGGAGGGAAAGAGGAGAGAGGGAAGGGAAAGAGGAGAGAGGGGAGGGAAAGAGGAGAGAGGGGAGGGAAAGAGGAGAGAGGGAAGGGAAAGAGGAGAGAGGGAAGGGAAAGAGGAAGGAGGGAAGGGAAAGAGGAGGGAGGGAAGGGAAAGAGGAGAGAGGGAAGGGAAAGAGGAGAGAGGGAAGGGAAAGAGGAGAGAGGGAAGGGAAAGAGGAGAGAGGGAAGGGAAAGAGGAGAGAGGGAAGGGAAAGAGGAAGGAGGGAAGGGAAAGAGGAGGGAGGGAAGGGAAAGAGGAGAGAGGGAAGGGAAAGAGGAGAGAGGGAAGGGAAAGAGGAGAGAGGGAAGGGAAAGAGGAAGGAGGGAAGGGAAAGAGGAAGGAGGGGAGGGAAAGAGGAGGGAGGGAAGGGAAAGAGGAGAGAGGGAAGGGAAAGAGGAGAGAGGGGAGGGAAAGAGGAGAGAGGGAAGGGAAAGAGGAGGGAGGGAAGGGAAAGAAGAAGGGAGGGAAGGGAAAGAGGAGAAAGGGGAGGGAAAGAGGAGGGAGGGGAGGGAAAGAGGGGGGAGGGAAGGGAAAGAGGAGGGAGGGAAGGGAAAGAGGAGAGAGGGAAGGCAAAGAGGAGAGAGGGAAGGGAAAGAGGAGGAAGGAGGGAAGGGAAAGAGGAGGGAGGGAAAAGAAAGAGGGGAGGGAAAGAGAAGGGAGGGGAGGGAAAGGAGAAGGAGGAAAGGGAAAAAGAAAGGGAGGGAAGGGAAAGAGGAGGAAGGAGGGAAGGGAAAAAGGAGGAAGGAGGGAAGGGAAAGAGGAGGGAGGGAAGGGAAAGAGGAGGGAGGGAAGGAAAGAGGAGGAAGGAGGGAAGGAAAGAGGAGGGAGGGGAAGGAAAGAGGAAGGAGGGAAGGAAAGAGGAGGGAGGGAAAGGAGAAGGAGGAAAGGGAAAAAGAAAGGGAGGGAAGGGAAAGAGGAGGAAGGAGGGAAGGGAAAAAGGAGGAAGGAGGGAAGGGAAAGAGGAGGGAGGGAAGGGAAAGAGGAGGGAGGGAAGGAAAGCGGAGGGAGGGGAGGGAAAGAGGAAGGAGGGAAGGGAAAGAGGAGAGAGGGGAGGGAAAGAGGAAGGAGGGAAGGGAAAGAGGAGGGGGGAGAGAAAGAGAAGGGAGGGGAGGGAAAGAAGAAGGAGGGGAGGGAAAGAAGAAGGAGGGGAGGGAAAGAGGAGGGAAGGGAAGGAGGAGGGAGGGGAGGGAAAGAGGAGGGAGGGGAGGGAAAGAGGAAGGAGGGAAGGGAAAGAGGAAGGAGGGAAAGGAAAGAGGAAGGAGGGAAGGGAAAGAGGAAGGAGGGAAAGGAAAGAGGGGAGGGAAAGGAGAAGGAGGAAAGGGAAAAAGGAGGGAGGGAAGGGAAAGAGGAGGAAGGGAAAGAGGAGGGAGGGGAGGGAAATAGGAGGGAGGGAAGGGACAGAGGAGGGAAGGAGGGAAAGAGGAGAGAGGGGAGGGAAAGAGGAGGGAGGGAAGGGAAATAGGAGGGAGAGGAGGGAAAGAAGAGGGAGGGGAGGGAAAAAGGAGGGAGGGGAGGGAAAAAGGAGGCGAGGGGAGGGAAAAAGGAGGGAGGGGAGGGAAAAAGGAGGGAGGGGAGGGAAAGAGGAGGGAGGGGAGGGAAAGAGGAAGGAGGGAGGGAAAGAGGAGGGAGGGAGGGAAGGGAAAGAGGAGGGAAGGAAGTGAAAGAGGAGGGAGGGAAGGGAAAGAGGAGGGGGGGGAAAGAGGAAGTAGGGAAGGGAAAGAGGAAAGAGGGAAGGGAAAGAGGAAGGAGGGAAGGGAAAGAGGAGGGAGGGAAGGGAAAGAGGAGGGAGGGAAGGAAAAGAGGAGGGATGGGAGGGAAAGAGGAGGGAGGGAAGGAAAGAGGAAGGAGGGAAGGAAAGAGGAGGGAGGGAAGGAAAGAGGAAGGAGGGAAGGAAAGAGGAGGGAGGGGAAGGAAAGAGGAAGGAGGGGAGGGGAAGAGGAAGGAGGGAAGGAAAGAGGAGGGAGGGGGAGGAAAGAGGAAGGAGGGAAGGAAAGAGGAGGGAGGGAAGGAAAGAGGAAGGAGGGAAGGAAAGAGGAGGGAGGGGAAGGAAAGAGGAAGGAGGGAAGGAAAGAGGAGGGAGGGGAAGGAAAGAGGAGGGAGGGGAAGGAAAGAGGAAGGAGGGAAGGAAAGAGGAGGGAGGGAAGGAAAGAGGAAGGAGGGAAGGAAAGAGGAGGGAGGGGAAGGAAAGAGGAAGGAGGGAAGGAAAGAGGAAGGAGGGAAGGAAAGAGGAGGGAGGGGAAGGAAAGAGGAGGGAGGGAAGGAAAGAGGAAGGAGGAAAGGGAAAGAGGAGGGAGGGAAAGGAAAGAGGAAGGAGGGAAGGAAAGAGGAGGGAGGGAAGGGAAAGAGGAGGAAGGGAAGGGAAAGAGGAGGGAGGGGAGGGAAAGAGGAGGGAGGGGAGGGAAAGAGGAGGGAGGGGAGGGAAAGAGGAGGGAGGGGATGGAAAGGACAAGAAGGGAAGGGAAAGAGGAGGGAGGTGATGGAAAGAACAAGAAGGGAAGGGAAAGAGGAGGGGGGGAGGGAAAGAGGAGGGAAAGAGGAGGGAGAGGAGGGAAAGAAGAGGGAGGGAAGGGAAAGAGGAGGGAGGGGAGGGAAAAAGGAGGGAGGGAAGGGAAAGAGGAGGAAGGGAAGGGAAAGAGGAGGAAGGGGAGGGAAAGAGGAGGGAGGGGAGGGAAAGAAGAGGGAGGGGATGGAAAGGACAAGAAGGGAAGGGAAAGAGGAGGGAGGTGATGGAAAGAACAAGAAGGGAAGGGAAAGAGGAGGGGGGGAGGGAAAGAGGAGGGAAAGAGGAGGGAGGGAAGGGAAAGAGGAGGGAGAGGAGGGAAAGAAGAGGGAGGGAAGGGAAAGAGGAGGGAGGGGAGGGAAAAAGGAGGGAGGGAAGGGAAAGAGGAAGGATGGGAGGGAAAGAGGAGGGAGGGGAGGGAAAGAGGAAGGATGGGAGGGAAAGAGGAGGGAGGGGAGGGAAAGAGGAAGGAGGGAAGGAAGGGAAATAGGAGGGAGGGAAGGGACAGAGGAGGGAGGGGAGGGAAAGAGGAGGGAGGTGATGGAAAGAATAAGAAGGGAAGGGAAAGAGGAGGGGGGGAGGGAAAGAGGAGGGAGGGAAGGGAAAGAGGAGGGAGAGGAGGGAAAGAAGAGGGAGGGAAGGGAAAGAGGAGGGAGGGGAGGAAAAAAGGAGGGAGGGAAGGGAAAGAGGAGGGAGGGAAGGGAAAGAGGAGGGAGGGGAGGGAAAGAGGAAGGATGGGAGGGAAAGAGGAGGGAGGGGAGGGAAAGAGGAAGGAGCGAAGGAAGGGAAAGAGGAGGGAGGGAATGGAAAGAGGAGGGAGGGGAAGGAAAGAGGAAGTAGGGAAGGGAAAGAGGAAGGAGGGAAGGAAAAGAGGAGGGATGGAAGGGAAAGAGGAGAGAGGGAAGGAAAAGAGGAGGGAGGGGAGGGAAGGAGGAGGGATGGGAGGGAAAGAGGAAGGAGGGGAGGGGAAGAGGAAGGAGGGAAGGGAAAGGGGAGGGAGGGGAAGGAAAGAGGAGGGAGGGGAAGGAAAGAGGAAGGAGGGAAGGGAAAGAGGAAGGAGGGAAGGGAAAGAGGAAGGAGGGAAGGGAAAGAGGAAAGAGGGGAGGGAAAAAGGAAGGAGGGGAGGGAAAGAGGAGGGAGGGGAGAGAAAGGAGAAGGGGGAAAGGGAAAGAGGAGGGAGGGAAGGGAAAGAGGAGGGAGGGGGAGGAAAGAGGAGGGAGAGGAGGGAAAGAGGAAAGAGGGGAGGGAAATAGGAAAGAGGGGAGGGAAATAGGAAGGAGGGGAGGGAAATAGGAAGGAGGGGAGGGAAAGAGGAAGGAGGGGAGGGAAAGAGGAGGGAGGGGAGGGAAAGAGGAGGGAGGGAAGGGAAAGAGGAGGGAGGGGAGGGAAAAAGGAGGGAGGGGAGGGAAGAGGAGGGAGGGGAGGAAAAGAGGAAGGAGGGGAGGGAAAGAGGAGGGAGGGGAGGGAAAGAGGAGGGAGGGGAGGGAAAGTGGAGGGAGGGAAAGGAAAGAGGAGGGAGGGAAGGGAAAGAGGAGGGAGGGAAAGGAAGGAGGAGGGAGGGAAAGGAAGGAGGAGGGAGGGGAGGGAAAAAGGAGGGAGGGGAGGGAAAGAGGAGGGAGGGGAGGGAGGGGAGGAAAAGAGGAAGGAGGGGAGGGAAAGAGGAGGGAGGGGAGGGAAAGAGGAGGGAGGGAAGGGAAAGAGGAGGGAGGGAAGGGAAAGAGGAGGGAGGGGAGGGAAAGAGGAAAGAGGGGAGGGAAATAGGAAGGAGGGGAGGGAAAGAGGAAAGAGGGGAGGGAAAGAGGAAAGAGGGAGGGAAATAGGAAGGAGGGGAGGAAATAGGAAGGAGGGGAGGGAAAGAGGAAGGAGGGGAGGGAAAGAGGAGGGAGGGGAGGAAAGAGGAGGAGGGAAGGGAAAGGAGAAGGAGGAAAGGGAAAGAGGAGGGAGGGAAGGAAAAGAGGAGGGAGGGGAGGGAAAAGGAGGGAGGGGAGGGAAAGAGGAGGGAGGGGAGGGAGGGGAGGAAAAGAGGAAGGAGGGGAGGGAAAGAGGAGGGAGGGGAGGGAAAGAGGAAGGAGGGAAGGAGAAGAGGAGGGGGGAAGGGAAAGAGGAGGGAGTGGAGGGAAAGAGGAAGGAGGGAAGGAGAAGAGGAGGGAGGGAAGGGAAAGAGGAGGGAGGGGAGGGAAAGAGGAAGGAGGGAAGGGAAAGAGGAGGGAGGGGAGGAAAAGAGGAGGGAGGGGAGGGAAAGAGGAAGGAGGGAAGGGAAAGAGGAGAGGGGAAGGGAAAGAGGAGGGAGGGGAGGAAAGAGGAAGGAGCAGAGGGAAAGAGGAAGGAGGGAAGGGAAAGAGGAAGGAGGGAAGGGAAAGAGGAGAGGGGAAGGGAAAGAGGAGGGAGGGGAGGGGAGGGAAAGAGGAAGGAGCAGAGGGAAAGAGGAAGGAGGGAAGGAAAGAGGAAGGAGGGAAGGAAAGAGGAGGGAGGGGAAGGAAAGAGGAAGGAGGGAAGGAAAGAGGAAGGAGGGAAGGAAAGAGGAGGGAGGGGAAGGAAAGAGGAGGGAGGGAAGGAAAGAGGAAGGAGGAAAGGGAAAGAGGAGGGAGGGAAAGGAAAGAGGAAGGAGGGAAGGGAAAGAGGAGGGAGGGAAAGGAAAGGGGAGGGAAAGGAGAAGGAGGAAAGGGAAAAAGGAGGGAGGGAAGGGAAAGAGGAGGAAGGGAAGGGAAAGAGGAGGAAGGGAAGGGAAAGAGGAGGGAGGGGAGGGAAATTGGAGGGAGGGGAGGGAAAGGACAAGAAGGGAAGGGAAAGAGGAGGGAGGTGATGGAAAGAACAAGAAGGGAAGGGAAAGAGGAGGGGGGGAGGGAAAGAGGAGGGAAAGAGGAGGGAGGGAAGGGAAAGAGGAGGGAGAGGAGGGAAAGAAGAGGGAGGGAAGGGAAAGAGGAGGGAGGGGAGGGAAAAAGGAGGGAGGGAAGGGAAAGAGGAAGGATGGGAGGGAAAGAGGAGGGAGGGGAGGGAAAGAGGAAGGATGGGAGGGAAAGAGGAGGGAGGGGAGGGAAAGAGGAAGGAGGGAAGGAAGGGAAATAGGAGGGAGGGAAGGGACAGAGGAGGGAGGGGAGGGAAAGAGGAGTGAGGGGAGGGAAAGAGGAGGGAGGTGATGGAAAGAACAAGAAGGGAAGGGAAAGAGGAGGGGGGAGGGAAAGAGGAGGGAAAGAGGAGGGAGGGAAGGGAAAGAGGAGGGAGAGGAGGGAAAGAAGAGGGAGGGAAGGGAAAGAGGAGGGAGGGGAGGGAAAAAGGAGGAAGGGAAGGGAAAGAGGAGGGAGGGAAGGGAAAGAGGAGGGAGGGGAGGGAAAGAGGAAGGATGGGAGGGAAAGAGGAGGGAGGGGAGGGAAAGAGGAAGGAGCAAAGGAAGGGAAAGAGGAGGGAGGGAATGGAAAGAGGAGGGAGGGGAAGGAAAGAGGAAGTAGGAAGGGAAAGAGGAAGGAGGGAAGGAAAAGAGGAGGGATGGAAGGGAAAGAGGAGAGAGGGAAGGAAAAGAGGAGGGAGGGGAGGGAAGGAGGAGGGATGGGAGGGAAAGAGGAAGGAGGGGAGGGGAAGAGGAAGGAGGGAAGGGAAAGGGGAGGGAGGGGAAGGAAAGAGGAGGGAGGGGAAGGAAAGAGGAAGGAGGGAAGGAAAGAGGAAGGAGGGAAGGGAAAGAGGAAGGAGGGAAGGGAAAGAGGAAAGAGGGGAGGGAAAAAGGAAGGAGGGGAGGGAAAGAGGAGGGAGGGGAGAGAAAGGAGAAGGGGGAAAGGGAAAGAGGAGGGAGGGAAGGGAAAGAGGAGGGAGGGGGAGGAAAGAGGAGGGAGAGGAGGGAAAGAGGAAAGAGGGGAGGGAAATAGGAAAGAGGGGAGGGAAATAGGAAGGAGGGGAGGGAAATAGGAAGGAGGGGAGGGAAAGAGGAAGGAGGGGAGGGAAAGAGGAGGGAGGGGAGGGAAAGAGGAGGGAGGGAAGGGAAAGAGGAGGGAGGGAAGGGAAAGAGGAGGGAGGGGAGGGAAAAAGGAGGGAGGGGAGGGAAAGAGGAGGGAGGGGAGGGAAAAGAGGAAGGAGGGGAGGGAAAGAGGAGGGAGGGGAGGGAAAGAGGAGGGAGGGGAGGGAAGTGGAGGGAGGGAGAAGGAAAGAGGAGGGAGGAAGGGAAAGAGGAGGGAGGGAAAGGAAGGAGGAGGGAGGGAAAGGAAGGAGGAGGGAGGGGAGGGAAAAAGGAGGGAGGGGAGGGAAAGAGGAGGGAGGGGAGGGAGGGAGGAAAGAGGAAGGAGGGGAGGGAAAGAGGAGGGAGGGGAGGGAAAGAGGAGGGAGGGAAGGGAAAGAGGAGGGAGGGAAGGGAAAGAGGAGGGAGGGGAGGGAAAGAGGAAAGAGGGGAGGGAAATAGGAAGGAGGGGAGGGAAAGAGGAAAGAGGGGAGGGAAAGAGGAAAGAGGGGAGGGAAATAGGAAGGAGGGAGGGAAATAGGAAGGAGGGGAGGGAAAGAGGAAGGAGGGGAGGGAAAGAGGAGGGAGGGGAGGGAAAGAGGAGGGAGGGAAGGGAAAGGAGAAGGAGGAAGGGAAAGAGGAGGGAGGAAGGAAAGAGGAGGGAGGGGAGGAAAAAGGAGGGAGGGGAGGGAAAGAGGAGGGAGGGGAGGGAGGGAGGAAAAGAGGAAGGAGGGGAGGGAAAGAGGAGGGAGGGGAGGAAAGAGGAAGGAGGGAAGGAAAAGAGGAGGGGGAAGGGAAAGAGGAGGGAGTGGAGGAAAGAGGAAGGGGGAAGGAGAAGAGGAGGGAGGGAAGGGAAAGAGGAGGGAGGGGAGGAAAGAGGAAGGAGGGAAGGGAAAGAGGAGGGAGGGGAGGAAAAGAGGAGGGAGGGGAGGAAAGAGGAAGGAGGGAAGGGAAAGAGGAGAGGGAAGGGAAGAGGAGGAGGGGAGGGAAGAGGAAGGAGAGAGGGAAAGAGGAAGGAGGGAGGGAAAGTGAAGGAGGGGAAGGAAAGAGGAGAGGGAAGGGAAAGAGGAGGGAGGGGAGGGAAAGAGGAAGGAGGGGAGGGAAATAGGAAGAGGGGAGGGAAATAGGAAGGAGGGGAGGGAAAGAGGAAGGAGGGGAGGGAAAGAGGAAGGAGGGAGGGAAAGAGGAGGGAGGGGAGGGAAAGAGGAGAGGAGGGAAGGGAAAGAGGAGGGAGGGGAGGGAAAAAGGAGGGAGGGGAGGGGAAAGAGGAGGGAGGGAGGGAAAAGAGAAGGAGGGGAGGGAAAGAGGAGGGAGGGGAGGGAAAGAGGAGGGAGGGGAGGAAAGTGGAGGGAGGGAAAGGAAAGAGGAGGGAGGGAAGGAAAGAGGAGGGAGGAAAGGAAGGAGGAGGGAGGGAAAGAAGGAGGAGGGAGGGGGAGGGAAAAAGGAGGGAGGGGAGGGAAAGAGGGGGAGGGGAGGAAAGAGGAAGGAGGGAGGGAAAGAGGAGGGAGGGGAGGGAAAGAGGAGGGAGGGAAGGGAAAGAGGAGGGAGGGAAGGGAAAGAGGAGGGAGGGGAGGGAAAGAGGGAAAGAGGGGAGGGAAATAGGAAGGAGGGAGGGAAGAGGAAAGAGGGGGAGTGAAAGAGGAAGAGGGGAGGGAATAGGAAGGAGGGGAGGGAATAGGAAGGAGGGAGGAAAGAGGAAGGAGGGGAGGGAAAGAGGAGGGAGGGGAGGGAAAGAGGAGGGAGGGAAGGGAAAGGAGAAGGAGGAAAGGGAAAGAGGATGGAGGGAAGGAAAAGAGGAGGGAGGGGAGGGAAAAAGGAGGGAGGGGAGGGAAAGAGGAGGGAGGGGAGGAGGGGAGGAAAGAGGAAGGAGGGGAGGGAGGGGAGGAAAAGAGGAAGGAGGGGAGGGAAAGAGGAGGGAGGGGAGGGAAAGAGGAAGGAGGGAAGGAGAAGAGGAGGGGGGAAGGGAAAGAGGAGGGAGTGGAGGAAAGAGGAAGGAGGGAAGGAGAAGAGGAGGGAGGGAAGGGAAAGAGGAGGGAGGGGAGGGAAAGAGGAAGGAGGGAAGGGAAAGAGGAGGGAGGGGAGGAAAAGAGGAGGGAGGGGAGGGAAAGAGGAAGGAGGGAAGGGAAGAGGAGAGGGGAAGGGAAAGAGGAGGGAGGGGAGGGAAAGAGGAAGGAGGGAAGGGAAAGAGGAGAGGGGAAGGGAAAGAGGAGGGAGGGGAGGGGAGGGAAAGAGGAAGGAGCAGAGGGAAAGAGGAAGGAGGGAAGGAAAGAGGAAGGAGGGAAGGAAAGAGGAGGGAGGGGAAGGAAAGAGGAAGGAGGGAAGGAAAGAGGAAGGAGGGAAGGAAAGAGGAGGGAGGGGAAGGAAAGAGGAGGGAGGGAAGGAAAGAGGAAGGAGGAAAGGGAAAGAGGAGGGAGGGAAAGGAAAGAGGAAGGAGGGAAGGGAAAGAGGAGGGAGGGAAAGGAAAGGGGAGGGAAAGGAGAAGGAGGAAAGGGAAAAAGGAGGGAGGGAAGGGAAAGAGGAGGAAGGGAAGGGAAAGAGGAGGGGGAAACTGGAGAAGAAAAGCTAAGGGAAGGAAAGAGGAGGGAGGGGAGGGAAATTGGAGGGAGGGGAGGGAAAGAGGAGGGAGGGGATGAAAGGACAAGAAGGGAAGGGAAAGAGGAGGGAGGTGATGGAAAGAACAAGAAGGGAAGGGAAAGAGGAGGGGGGGAGGGAAAAAGAGGAGGGAAAGAGGAGGGAGGGAAGGGAAAGAGGAGGGAGAGGAGGGAAAGAAGAGGAGGGAAGGGAAAGAGGAGGGAGGGAGGGAAAAAGGAGGGA